>CM076570.1:1004262303-1004520571 GCA_034641835.2 Pinus albicaulis
AATTACATATTAAATGCCTATCCAAGCAAGGTCAGGATATCAGAACCATAGTGCTTCTGGATGGTTCTTTTTGGACACTTGTATTTCATAAAATTTGAGAAGCTTTTTGTGTATGGCTTTTTGGATATATGTTATGTACTAGCTTAATTTGAACAATAGGATTTTGAATTTGCATATTCTTGGACATTTGAAAAGTTAGTTAATGCTTCCAGGCATTCCAGTAGTGCGTTTTTGGTTGAGTGCATACTTCTGGTTTCATGTCCAATTGTGTTGGAAATCTGAAGTTTCTGTTATTTAAGTCATTTAAAACTTCAACAGTTGAAAAGTCATTCTGGGTGCTGCCAAGTCGAATGCTTGCTATTTATTATATGAACTTATAGTGCATTACATACTTTTGGTATCATATGATGATAATTGATGAAGTAATTCCTCACTTGTTTGTAAGTCATTTCATGCAAAATACTAATTTAGGATGGCTTTATTCATGCATAACACAATTACACTCTGAATATACATCGCTAGATGTATACATTTTGATGGAAAAAAGCTCATGCATATTTATTTGTTTTGTTTCCTTGCTGAAAAGTTGACCTGTTTTGTTATATATTTGTGTCTTCCATAGAGTGATTACTGTGCATGGTTTTCAATATTATTTGACTTATAGCCTTGCGCGTAAGATATAGTTGGCAATATTGAATAAGTATTATTGTGGTACAACTACAGGTGCGTGTTTTTATGTCTGGAAATGCTGAAAAACAGAAGTCTGCGGATCTGGATGATGGGTCAATTGTTGGTAAGACGCTAAATGTTGGGCAGAATGGTTCTACTTATGGTGTTCATGAAAGTCCTATTCTTATTGGAGATGATGAGGAAGAACATCAAAATCATCGAGTCACTGTGAAACATGGTGTAATAAAGGGTGAAGTTGTTGGAATTATCCAAAGGGCCCAAAGAGATTATGTGGCTTGTTTAGATGAAACTGAAGAAGTGGCAGTTTCTGTGTTTAACTCCAGAAGGTATAACAAGAAGCTAGAATAAGTGAAGCAATGAGGCTTTTTCATTGAAAATATTGTCTTTTCTTTGGATATGTTTCCTTGGTTGGATTTTTCTTGATTCTCATATTATTCTCTGTTGTCCAGGTTTACATAATATTACATCCCTGTCTTTTTTCTTTTCTTTCTAATTTGCTTTGCAGTTCCTTTTATCTTAACCATTTTATGTATAATTGTGAGAATTCAGGAACAATTTTGGTACAATAATGGTACTGCTGTTAGACAGGCCACCAAATTAAATGTGAATGGTAAAATTCCTATATATTTCAATATGTCAAAATTATCTGCTTGTCTAATCTCATATGTCAAATGCCTTTGACTCCAACAGCTGAAAATCCCTACTATTTTTGTGTCCTAACATCTCAAAAGATGCTTATTAATCACAATAATGGTCATTTTTGTTGAAGCTAGTGGTAGCTTCGGAAGGTCTTCTACATAAGCTTGGTGTCTTAGCATGTGGAAGACATTATTTGCCTCCTCTAGGTGCTTGCTTGGTGGAGTAAGTGATTTATGTCTTCTTTCTTAAGTCTAACTTTAGGAAAAATACAATAATTAAAGCAAATTAATTGTTGTAGACTATTAAGTCATTTTCTGAGGATAAATAATTTAATTATTCAAGTGACTTAGAAATAATCTTAACCGTTGATCTCCAAGATGATTCTAAAAGGGAGATTGGGGTTAGGGATTTGGAATTAAAGGAGTTTAAAAGGGAGCCTAGTGAGGAGGTGAAGACACAAGTGTGTGATTGAGTCATCATTCAGAGAAAGCGATTTTCTCTAAGGGTGAGTGGCTCTGTGGACCAAGAATGCAACGAAGGAGAAGTGCGAGTGGGTTTGTACGAATCTAGGAGGGCCGAGTAGGAGGAGATTGTAGGGCCGAGTTTCCAGATACAAAGCTGTGATAGTGTTGATGGTTTTAGAGGTGTCGCTTTTTTGATATAGATTCTCTTTAGGGCAAAGTTATCATAATTGTGTGAAACGATTTTGGAAGTTGCCAGATTCATGTGGTTCTAGATTAGTGGCATGCCCTCTCTCCCTTGAGACATTTTTATTGCACTTTGTTATTGACCTCTTACTACCTCAGGGTTTACTCTACACAAACCATTAGGATGGAAATCATTTTAAAATTTGTATTCTGATATTGTCCAATACTTAGTGTTGGGGGATATTACCCTCCTGGAGAATTTAAATGCTATTAGTTTTTGTAGCATCGGATGTGTTTTAGCCACAAAATTTTGTGGAGGCTAGAATATAGGAAATCTCCAAAACCCAAAAATCGTTTTTGTAAATTCTACCTTGAAGTGACTTAATCAGATTATTAACCAGTTTTAAATATTTCCTAAGTCTAAACTTAGGGAATTTGTTTTATTAATCATAATTAATTAAGTCAAGGCGTGAATGATCTAAAAACTCACATGGATCGACTTCAAGTTAATCCTAGCGATCGATTAAGATTTAATCTTGGCCGTTGGGTTCCCAACAGAGGATTATAAGAAGAAGTCGATGGGAACTT
Source organism: Pinus albicaulis (assembly GCA_034641835.2). Lineage (NCBI taxonomy): Eukaryota > Viridiplantae > Streptophyta > Pinopsida > Pinales > Pinaceae > Pinus > Pinus albicaulis. Next base: position 1,004,264,868 of record CM076570.1, read on the forward strand.
GGACAAGACACTTGAGAGGTTCAATTTAATGAACATATCAATTTAAAGAGTAGCAGCAGTCAGTTGCCGGAGAGAGATCCTGTGAGATCGAAGTAGTGAGGAAGAGGGGTAGAGACAGTGAAGTCGAAGGAAGGATTCCAGATCTGGTGAGTGCATTTGTAGAGAGGCAGAAGAGCCACAAAGAGGATGACGCAGAGGCAGCGCAGTAACCTCTAGAGGCAGTTTCGATTTTGCTGGGGAAAGACGAGTTTCAGTGCCAGAAGTTGGCTAGAGGTTTTGGAGGCCAGGAGAGACATTTTCCTGGATAATTGCAGACCAGATGACTTGAAGAGAAGCTTGTTCAAGCTGAGTGTGAAAGGGACTGCACTAGTGTGACGCAGTAGGAAGACTTCACGATGTTCACCGACATACCTCTAGGAGTGAGGTGGGGTGACTTGGTTTTGTAGCCCCAGAGCGCTACAGATGGGCAAGATCCTTAAAGAGTCCACCTGTTGGATCAATACCTGGCTACAGGGGCCCATAGTATTCAGTAGCAGGATGGACTAGTGGCAGTTGGTGCAGTCAGATGCCAGAGTGCCAATTGCAGTGACTAGTACCAGTCAGATACTGGGGAGCGCAGTACTTAGTTGGCAGTAGTGTAGTTGGCACAATGTAGAGTCAGCAACAGTGCAAAGTCTTCAGTGGACAATGGAGATGCTAGTAGCAGTCAGGACTCGGGTGACAGATGCATTATACTGAACATAGTTGGTTCAATATTTCAGATACTTCTCAACTGCAAATGTTGTAGTTGCAGTAGTAGCACAGATGCAACTCATATCAGAGTTGCGCAATGGTTGGTGGGAAGTAGTAGCCAGACATCAACAATCTGATAGGGGATGATGCAGAGATAGGGTGTTGTGGCAGCAGGTGCAACACTAGAGCACATTCCTCTCTAAGAGGGAGTGTTAGTTTTTGTAGCATCAAATGTGTTTTAGCCACAAAATTTTGTGGAGAGGCTAGAATACAGGAGATCTCCAAAACCTAGAAATCGTTTCTGGAAATTCCACCCAGAAGTGACTTAATTAGATTATTAACCAGTTTTTAAATATTTCGTAAGTCTAAACTTAGGGAATATGGTTAATTAATCAGAATTAATTAAGTCAAGGCGTGAATTATCTAGAAACCCACATAGATTGACTTCAAGTTAATCCGAGCCATCAATTAAGATTTAATCTTGGCCGTTGGAGTCCTAACAAAGGATTATAAGAAGAAGTCGATGGGCACTTGGAGAAGACACTTGAGAGGTTCGATTTCATGAGCAAATCGATTTAAAGAGTAGCAACAGTCAGTTGCCGGAAAGAGAGCCTGTGAGATCAAAGTAGTGAGGAAGAGGGGCAGAGACAGTGGAGCCAGAGGAAGGATTTTAGATCCAGTGAGTGCATTTGCAGAGAGGCAGAAGAGCCATGGAGAGGTTGACACAGAGGCAACGCAGTAGCCTCTAGAGGCAGTTTCGATTTTGCTGGGGAAAGGCTAGTTTTAGTGCCAGAAGCTGCGTAGAGGTTCTGGAGGCGAGGAGAGATATTTTCCCAGACAACAGTAGTCCAGACGACTTGAGAGAAGATGGTTCGAACTGAGTGCAGAAGGGACTGCGCTAGTGTGATGTAGTAGCTGTGCAGAGCCAGTTTGGACGACTCACCAGGAGCTGAGGTCAGAGCCCGGATTTTCCTGTGGAGTGAGGGAATTTCCTCACTATATTTTTCTTGCTAGTGTTTCTCTGTAGGATCGCCAGTTTCAGCATCCAGTTGTACTCAGATTATTTCATTGCTGCTTAATAATTAAAACCCTCATCTGCTGCATCAATTTTCCCGAGTTGGGTTTTTATGAGGACTTTTGTCCAAAAACAACTGTTATTTGATGTGCGTACTAGCATTCCTTCCAACGTTTATTCTTCCACAATTTTTTTTGTGAAGGTTGCAGTGTATTTATTTCAGTATTTGCCGTAGAAAATTGCAGATAAATTATTAAATTTAATTAACAATTAGGAGAAATTAAATCAGTTGCTGCAATAGGATTCTAGTTTTCGGAATTTTCACAAATGCTTGTACCATAGCTCATCAAATCCCCCTTTAGGAATGTTACCCACCAAAATGGGTAACCCCATAGGAGAAAACTTTTCTCCTATACTTGACAGCCAATCAGATAGCCAACTAGCTAGCAGCCCCTACTAGCCACCATTTGACGATGATATGCAAGGGCGTGCAAATTGATTGTCCTTCTCATCCATTTACTTCAACAAATGTCGGTCTTCATCTGGCTGTTGCATGGGTTGACATCAATGACAACCAATTTCCAACAGATTATGTTTTGAGGTTTGAGGTCTGAGCTTGATTCAACATGATTGGGCTAATCCATAGAGAGTCCAAACTACCCTTCTTAGGGGTGTCATCCAATGCAAGCAGATTGCTCCCCCCGCCATTGTTTTGGCAGAGTTTAAAGTTAGGAAATTTCACGCCATGGACATTTTTTGACTGGTCTTGTTCATTCATAGAGTTTGGATTTTTGGTATCTTGAATATACTTACTAAGAACTTTCTTCCTTGGAGGCCATTTCCTCAGTTTATCCCCTTGGACTTGTGTGATGTTGGTTCTTTGGTGTGTCTCCATTGGTTTGTGGACATCTCTCTAGACTATCTTCCCCTTTTTTAGTACTCTGTATATGCATTAGGTCACTTTGTGCCATCTATGTTTGCCTTGAACTAGGCAATAAAAGGAGAATCCTATAGATATTATATTCAAATGTTGTTTGCTAGAAGATGATCTTCTATTTTTAGTGCTTTGTGGATTTGAAAGATGATCTAATTATTCGACCTTGGTGCATGTGCAAACATGGATGCATGCCCTTGGGATATCTCTTGGTTAGTTTCGGGTGGCCTCCCATAGAGTTTAAATTGAGACAGATGACCAAATCCCTCAGCCTAATGGGGTTTGCTAGTTATGCCACTTGTAGGAGCTAAAGATGAAAGAACACTTCATTTTTTGATGCTACGAGGTTAGTGAGCAATACTGTTGCTTTTTGGGACTTGGGGAACAACCTTTTTACCTTTTCTTGATACCCCAACTAGGAATACTTGGCACTCTTCATGAGGGTAGTATTAAACCATAGATTTTAGTCTCTACATATCCTCTTCTAGAGGGAGGATGTGAGGAGGATTACTTCATACTTCTTGATTATCTTGTTTGATTGGGGCAACAAATGACATGCAAAGGTTCCATGATACTTAATGTTCCATATTGGTGCAACCTTAGGGACCTTCTTAATGGCCTTGGAAGTTGACCAACTTCCTTGAGACCCTTGAGAAGTTGCCATTTTAGGGCACACTATGTACACATACATACCAATAAACATGTAAGATATAACTGGCCTCAGAGGTGGACTTTCCCTTTGCAACATGCTACTCCTTAGGTTTCTCTTAGAATCTAGGCTTCCATCTAGAGTTTCTCTTCCATGTCCTTTGGTGTTAGGAGAGTTCCTCACTCTTGTGCCCTCTTGGATTATGTAGCAAGGCCTTCTTACTCTCTATCACTCTTTGGAGGCCCACACTATTCATGAATGCATTGGTACTTGCATAATTATTAACGAATTTGATGAGGAGCATATGTGACTACCACCCACTTGCACTAAGTGGCAAATGCCAACTCCTATAGGTCTTGATATCCTCTCTTTTGTCCAACACCTATACTTATCCATTTCTAGCATATTTCTTATATTTGCACTGTTTTTAATAACTTATATCATCTAGACACTTAGTTCTTTATCTTTGTATGCCATTGTAGCAATAATGTAACTGCAGTTAAGAGAATGTGTGTTTTTATTATTGAAGATAACTGAATGATGGTTACTTTCTCTCATGACAGTGTACCTAAATAGGCATTGACTAGTCACGAGAGTTTGAATAGTCATGACTATTGACTATTCATGCATAATTAATTATTTATTAACATTCTTTATTGTTTAATTATTTATCACTTATTTAATTTATTATATTCATAACATTGTTACCTCCTTAGAGATGCTTTGTCCTCAAAGAAGAGGTAATGATGGGTATCGTTGTTGAAACTTTTTTGTTTCCCATGAAAAATATTCTTCTAGAAGTTTTTTCCTTTTAATGAGATATTCTTTAATGGTTTTAGAACGTAATACTTTTTCCTTTATAGCATGAATGCCTTCTAGTTCTAAAATAATTCTTCCTACGTCATCAAATTTGGGTATTTTTGTTGAACTAATTGATTTTTTCCTAGCATTTTCTTAAGACACGATACATGGAACACATTATGAATCCGATAGTTATCTAGTAATTTCAACCCTTAGGCCACTTTACTGATCTTTTTGATTATTTGAAAAGGCTCATAAAATTTTGGAGCCAACTTGTTCTTTTGGTCTTTATCCTCCATATTCGCAAAGACCACAGTAAAAAACCCTTTAGACCCCAGATTCAACTCAATTTCCCCGCGCGGTTTCCAGTGGTGTTTGTTCCAGTCACATAATGTTTTTTCTATGGGCTAGAGGCCCATAAACCTACAGATAATAGCATACGATCGCATGCGATCCCTAAAGGCCTGAGTCTCGGGACTTGTGATTAATGCCGTTGGGAATACTGTCATTTTGGGCTTACACATCCCATTCCCAGTGGTCCCTTTTGACTTCTGTTGATGATCTACCTGATTCCTTGCAGTACTTCTGTCCTCTTCTCTTCTCTAACCATTCTCGCCCTGAGTACCTGCTCCAGCCACTCCTTGGCTATTACTTGATGCACTGTCAACTGAAAACTTGAAACCTGCCTTGGATCCCTTCCCTTTGTATGTTACCCCATTATGATAGCCCCTTTGAGCACCATCCATGTAATATTCCAAATGCAAAATTTAGGGTTTTCTTGAAATTTTAACTCAAACAATACTTCAGATAGATTTCATTCATAACAAAAGATTGCCATGTAAAATATGAGCAATAGAGTTCAGCAACACTGCAACAACATGACAAGCAGAAAATAATCTCAGCTTTTTATTATAATAGATAAACTGGGGTTACATGCATGTACAACCAAAATAGCTGAGATGAGATGCTGGCCTCTGAGATAATCTGCTGCACTGCTACATTGGCCCTCCAACTGAACTGAACTGCCACTGCTAAGCGCTCCTATGAATTCTGGATGAATTCACCAAGGGGATATGGGTACTCGCCTAATCTCTCTAAATCACTCGAGGGTTTCCGCCCTAGGGCTACTAATGGAGTAGAGAACCAGGTTCTCAATCTCACATACAAGAAGCAATACCAAATCCGAGAGGTCCCCTAATGGCCTCCTCCTCCTCTTTTTATAGATCTAATGGACCCCTCTAGAAGCTCCTATTTTATTTTTATTTTAATCATTGAGCGGATTTCCCTCTGTTATTGGAAATGCTTCCACTTGTTACTCACATTTTGAGGTTTCATATTGTTTTTAATCTGTTATACGATGGGGAAGTTTTGTTTCTTTTGCTCCCACCTCATCCAATGAGTTAAAGAAGGAACAAAAGGTCTCCAACTTTGTAGATTGTTTAGCACACACATATTGCAAATTTAAATGGAATTTTTAGTGCATATGAGATGTTTAGGACATAATTCAAGTCAAGCAAAGTGTAAACTTTTCCATCATAGCCATAGGGACTAACAAGAATTTCATGTTATAGATAGATTTTGGTGCCATTTGCATAGGTAGATGTTAGATGGTCAAACCAGTAGATATGGCATCTATATTCTCTGCTAGGCTGTTGTGCTGAATGCATTTGGCCTTGATTTTTTGATTCATCTTGTATCTTAGATATTACCTTTGTCAGCAATCTTAAATTGTAGGAGCTACCACAATTGGAATAGGAGGTGCAATAATACATCCAGTGGATAGATAGTTCATTATTGCTTTAAATGTGCTCTTGGATAAGTAATAGTGCACTCAAGCATTGACTAGTCTTTCATGTAATGGCCTTTTTCTTCTGAAGCATTGATATTTCATGTGGTATGGTATAATTTGTGTGAATTTGCTGTCTTTTTATTAAAAAAGACTCACTTGAAAATACTATGTTTTGATCATATATAAGATAAGATAATTTTATTATTGTCCACAGATAGGTGATAGGTCAATGGGATTAGAGATTACAGTCAGTGTCCCCTGAACAGTGGGGAATGTCTACAACAGTCCTAGAGTTAAATGTTTACCAAAATACAAGAGATATAAATGACAATAAAAGAAATACAAACACAAGAGCTAGGAAAACCCTATGAGGTGCAAGGACCTTACTTCACATCAGCATCATAAACGGAAGTAAAAGTAGAAGAGGAGGGAGAAGAGAGCTCCCTATCTTCATCAGTGATAGGGAAGGGACTTAACCAATGCTTGATCATATTGTCTGGAGAAATTAAATATTTGTAGGATATCTCATTCTTCATCAATATTGTTAATCCTTTTATTTGGATGATTTGGTTGCAGAGTTTACACATTATTCTTTGTTTAATTTGATTCTATAAGTGTGAAATTTCTCTTATATTTTCTTATGGTTAAATGCTTTTCTTGTATAAACTCTTATGAATTGTGCCATATTTCAGGCAAGATCAATTATTGTGTGTTCCAATGGACCAGAGAATCCCATTGGTATGTCTTGTATTATTTGCACTATACAAGGTTTATTCAGTGATCAAATTTCTTCTTGGTATTTGGTTTTTGAAATATAATTTGACTTCTCTTTGGAGGATATACAAGCAAGCATTCAAGTGTTCAATTTATATTTTTCTTGTTGGTTGTGATGTAGGTGCGCGTGGCATCAAGTCAAAGGTCTCGACTTTTGGGGCAAAGATTTGTCATAAGAATAGATGGATGGGATAGTAGATCAAAACTTCCAAAAGGCCACATAGTGCGTATTTTAGGCCCAATTGGTGATATCAGTGCAGAAAATATGGCTCTCCTGGTGGAGAATGATATAAATATCTCACCTTTCAGCTCTGCGTGAGTAAAATACTTGTACCTTAGGTGAAACTTGATCATATTTTGAAGGGCCAGTCTGATAGTCTATTCCACCTTAACTGGTCTTGAGGATATTTTTTTAGTTTCCTTTTATCTTGCATTAGTTCTTACGTCAGTGTATCTTCAGTTCATTGCAAGAACTTCCGGAAGATACAGAGGAGCATCCATGGGTAATACCAGAAGGAGAATATTCCAAACGTCGGGATCTACGGTTTTCACATAGAGCTTGCAGGTGCTTATTAGTAGTTTATAGTTTCATGTGTTTGAATAATATATTTGGAAGCAACATAAATTATTTTGGCTTATGGCCCTAGTTTGTATGATGCTCCTCATCGTTAGAAAGATTTTAATTTCATTGATTTGTGATTGCATTCTCTAAAAACAGATCCCTGTGTGAAGTTAACATTCTTGCACTTATTTTCATATATTCAAGTTTATATATTCCCATTTTGATTACAAAGATGGAAATTTGGTTACAAATATATAGATGCCACAACTGATGTTATGCATCTGTTATTTCTGGGGACAATGGGGTAAAAGTCATAAGTCCATGTAAAGGATAGCTTTGTAGAATTATGCGATTCCAAAATAATTATAAGACAGAAAGATCAGCGAGAGAAACAATGTCAATGACTATTGTTGAAAGATGATTAAGAAGTTACATTTCCATGTCATCTGTAAGATGTTGTAATAGTTGTTTAGTTTATGTTGTATGCCGTTCTCTAACTTCTGTTTGCATGTTTCTTTTGTGTTGCTTTCATGTTTGAATGCTACTATATAAGGGGGAGGGATTGTTAGAGACTTACCCTAATCCCTTTAACTAGATAAATAGGTTGTTATGTATTGAGGCCATCTCTGTTAAATAAGGTCCATGTAGTAGATATAGTGTGAAAGCAACAATAATAAGAAGGCTTACTACAAAGTCTGCCTGCTAGAAAGTTCCTTGACTAAAAAGTTCCATGTGGTTAGATAGAAACTACATAAAGAAGTAGAAGCAAGGTAATGAGATGTCTTGTCAAGCATATTGTAATTGAAGCTCTGCTCAACTGGTGGTTTCCCTCTCGAAGAAGCAAGTTGACATTGCTTTCATCTATAAAAGTACTGCTAATTGTGGTATTTTGGTTCTTGTACAATTGCCTATTATTGTTATGATTTGTCATATTCACTCTAAACCTTGCTAGAGTCTGTCATTTATATTTTGAAACTTTGATTTTGCTAATAAGGAACAGCACAATGATAAACAAGGTTGGCATGGTTAACAAGGTAGAAGACTATTTTAAAATCTACAATATCGATAATGAGGACAAAAAGATCATGTATGCCTCAATGCAACTAGAAGTTGAAGCATACAATTGGTACATGGGGTGGAAGGAGTTGTCTTATTTGATTAGCTAGAATACATTCAAGGTTGTTTTCTCTAAAATATTTCAAGTATTTAAGATGAAGATTTTTTCACATAATTGGCTAGACTACAAGAAAAGGGAAATGCAGAGGAATTTACACATGATTGGGAAACACTAGCTACATGAGTCTTCGAGATATCGAAAAAACGTTTAATCTGCTTGTATGTAACTTGAATAAAGTCACCATCTAGATTGAACTAAAACTACTTGATGGAAATGACCATGCATAATGTAAAACCAGTGGAAAATATATTTGAAAGGCTGTCATTATAAAGATTTTATAAATTTTATTCATGACAAAAAGAGGACGATTATAGATGTTGTGGAGGCAAAAAATCATGTAGACACTAATGCAACAATGAAAAATCATATAGATATGAAGTTGAACGAGAGTCTAACACCTCCAGTAGCAACTCCAAGAAGTAAGTGAAAAGGAAAGAAAATGATTGTCAAAGATGCTGTAAGAAATGGGCTCTAGATCATAGATGTGCATCCAACACTTATGTAATTGCAAAATTATAGATGGGAAGGAAATAGAGGTTGCCACTGAAGAGGACATGTTTGATTTTGATTAGTGTGGAAATTCATCAAAGTTGTCAATGGCATCAATTATATGCATTAAACAAACTCATTATGTAATGTCCCCTTTCGAGTAATGGTCCAGGAGGATTCCAGAAGGCCCAAAAATCAAAGTCCTCGAATCTCAGCAAAACCAATCTCAAATCAAAGATTTTGTCACAAGGAATCCAATGGCAGAAACGACTCCTTAATTCGAGTTCGTATGTGAAAGTTATTCTTGGTCAAAGTTCTAGTCAAACTTGGCAAAAAGGACAAAGTTAGTTGGCGCCAGATAAATTTGGGGCATCACCAAATTCGCGGTGTGGCCAAACTAGTAGCTAAAGTTGGTGGAGTCTCGCTAAAATTGGTGGCTAGTTTAGTTGTGACTAAAGTTGGCTGAACCGCCAATTCTGGTGGCATCTGCTAAAATTGGCAGTAGTTTGAAGGCCCAATAACATGGGGCCACGTGGCACCTAGTGGGTGGCCAAATATGCCCAACCCACGACTAGTCAGCCAACTTGACGGTAAATTTATCGGGTGATTTAAAATGTGGTTTAAAAGTGTTTTAAAAACATAAAATAAAATGACTACATTTTATATTATTTGTTTCAAACCAAAAATATGGACTGTGGGGGTTTTGAACCCGCAACCCCCGCTGGGGACAACGTTCTATCATTATCGCGCTAACTTAATCCGCTAGCTGGCAGAATTTGAAAGGTCCACCACCCAAGAGTTATTTAAACTCGTAATTTTTCCATTTGAGCGACAAAGAGTGGGCGGGGGCGACCGAATGGAGGGCCGACGGGAGGAGGAACCAAGAGCGGGCAAAATCGTGCACAAGGCCAAAACCTGGTCCGCGGAACCTCGTGTAGGCGCGAATTTCAAGAGAATAATCCTAGGGAATATTCCTTGGAATATTCTCTGGAATATTCCCAAAGATTCTATTGTTTAATCTTGAGGATGCTCTAGGGGGTCCAGAGTTGGCAGTGGAAGAATATAGTTGAGTTTATACTCATTTTACTCAGAATATCGCAAGGATTTCACTGATGCAGTCAGAACGAGGATTTGAACAACCCATTTTTAGGTCACTCTCATAAATGGAGGTATAATGATGTATTTTGCCATATACTTGCCTTTATTTTCGCTGAAATGAATGAAGAGGCCTCTCCACGTTGAAGCCGAACCTGTAGACGTAGCCCACATTGGGTGAACTCCATTATCCAACATTGTGAGAATTGTCTTTATGGTCTCCTTTTATGCTGCTGTTTCTTTAAGTATTTGCATTTATGGTTTTACACGCTCTTTTATGCAATTCTGCTAACATCACCGAAGAAAACATCAAAGATCAAGTAATGGATATATGAAGTCGATTTAGTAGCCTATCCAATTCTCGTAGGCTCTAGTCAGAAGAAGGAGATCGATTAATTTAATTACTTAATGTCATTTCTAGGTGATGTTGAGTAAATAAATTAAAAAGGGGTGCTATTTTATGACCCATGGTATTCCAATGATAAAAAAATTATAAAAACAAAATTCGAGCTCGCTAAGGATATGATCTGATTATTTTTTGAAATAGAATTTGAGAGCTCTTGTAGCTGAGTGTGCATAGGTGAAACCCTCGTGTGTAATTAGTTTTGGTGGTGAAACTAACCACCCTAGTTGGTTAGGATTGGTTTCAATGGTGAGACTCTCTACCCTAGCCGATCAAAAGGAAGAACCGCCTAGGTTCTTCATAGGGATTTAACATGAAGAAGACAATTGATCTGCCAGAGGTCGTATAGCAATTCCAAGATTTTTCTAGAAAGGTCATATTCATCTGTGGGGGCCGAATTAATTGTGGGCAACTAAATATTTTGTGGAGGCTGAAATCATTTGAAGGAGCCGAGCTAATCTTGAAGGCTGAGTTCCTAGGGCAGAGCCTAAATTAATTAAGGAAGCCAATTTTTATTTTGGAGCCTGAATTAATTAAGGAGGCCGAGTTCTTAGCTGGTGACCGAATTTTATCTGGAGGGCCAAGTAATTTTGGTAGCATCTTCTGTTTTTGCTTGAGGGCCAAATTATTCCTTGGTGGCTGAGTTGATCCATAAGAAGCTGGATTATTTCTTTGGAGTGCCGAATTACTTGGGAGGCCGAGTTCCTTTTGGGCCAAATTTGGAGGCAGCCGAATTAATTTTTAAGGGAGGTCAAATTCTTTCTAGGAGGGCTGAATTGGTTGAGGAGGTAGCAGCTGTATCTTGGAGGCCATTCTTTTCATTCTCGCAGCCAAATTGTGCCAGTGCCAAAGCGATTTCCAGGTTCTAGTAATTAATAATTTTTGTATGTAAACTTTGGTTTGGTTTTAATAAAAATTGGTTGGAGCATTTGGAGCCTATTTGAGTAAATATACCGTGTAAAAAATTAATTAGTAGTGGTATCTTAATTTGATTGTGTCCAAGTGTTTGAAGTAAATATTTGTTGGCTAAGTGTTTGTTGAAATACTTGAAAGAAACTTTGGAAATTTTATAAGTTAAACCAATAGTATTAGTGAGGGGATATTACACACAAGGAAGAAGCACAATGATCTATAACAAGATTTACCACACCTCATCTAAGAAACAATAGGAATAATCATAAAATTTGGAATAAATAACCATGATATCGCTTGGAGCAATCACAAGAAGAGTGGAACCTAGGACATCATAACTTAAGGCAGTATAATGAATCATGATATCACATTCTTAGTAGATTTTGCTAGTACACACAACATTGTGAATATCAATCTTGCAAAAGAATTAAACTGTTTTTTATACCCTATGAGGGATATATTCGTTACAATTGCTCATGTCAACAAACCAAAAAATTAGGGCAGTGCCATAAAGTTTCTGTACAGATACATGTCTTGGAACAATGAATTTATGCTTTACTAGTGAACGGGATGGAGTCTGGACATTGTGTTAGGCACAAAATAGTCGATGCAATTGGTCACTTATGCCACAAAACTCCAAGAACAATTTATGGAGTTTAAATGGCAGGGGAAGAACTAGAAGTTATATGGTTTGGAAAGCCAAATTTTTTTGCTAAAACAACTCACAATTCTTGTTGAAAATAAGGGTACCAAGGAGGTGTTTCCTAGTGCATTTATCCTTTTGGCCTAGGAAGACACATTAATGTCCCCTTTGTTTAATGACATTATGAGTTTTATTAATGTCATGGAGCAAAGTACTTTTTATGAGTAATGTACTATGTACTTTAATTGATTAAAGTCACGTGTTATAAAAGTGACGTTATGAGAAAAGTACCAAGTACACTTTATATTATTAAAGTGACTTGTATGTTTTTAAAAGTGACTTTTTAAGAGAAAAAGTGCATATGGTACAGAACATAAAAAAATACTAGGAGGCTCATTAATTGAGGGGGAGAACATGAGAGAGGGAGTCAAGTGGGGGACTTGATCTCATCCATTTATCTCATAGTCTGTGATTTAATCTCAGCCCTTGATTTCTAAGGGTTACGGTTCTCATCTTTTGGATAGACAAAAGAGGAAAAGGAGAGAAAGGAGGCTCATTATTCTTATGAGACTCAAGGAGAGGAGAGCAAATAGCTTGAGAGGAGGAAGATAGCTTTGTGAGAAAAATATACAGCAGAGAACAAGGAAGAAAAACCACAGCAGGTCGATTCTCTCTTGGAGGCCAAGTTCAATTCTTGAGGAGGGCTCGAATCTCAAGAAGGAAGTCACGGCCATCATTTTCACACAGGTCGAGGGCATTCTGCAGGTCTGGACGAGTTGTTTCCTTGTCAGAACAAGCGTACAAGCAGCACAAAATTTCCTAAAGTCTGTGCACTCGCATTTCTAGAATTGTGTGCAGTGTCAGCAAAATTTTCGGGCCAGGTTCAGAGGGTGTATTAGCACACAGTTCAGTGAGGAAGCAGTCATAAATTTATGCATATATTTGCTGCAGTATAAGCCTGAGTTTCCAGGCAAAATGTGACTGTCAAGTGGCTCGAATCCCTGTGTATAAGGAGCTGATAAGAGGCCTGAATTTTCTGCTTGAGGAGAGCTGAATGTGGGTTAGAGAAATAAAATAAATTAATAAATAACAACTAACAATAGTTATACCTGCATAAGGATATTACATATTTATTTGGATTTTTACCTTGTAAAAAAACATCATATCGTTCATTAATATTTTTATATCAAATTACAATTTTTATTTTTGAGAAATTTGTTAGCTTAATGCTGCAATATCAATATCCTATCTCATCTCACATTACATTATTTGTTGTACCTATCCTGATTATTGTAATATTCCTAATTAGCATTGCTAATTGGAATATTTCATTTTTGTTTAATTTTGCCGCTCTAGCTAAAAATAATAAATAAAGTGAGAAATAAGAGGGGTCATCTCACTTTATAAAATAAAGTGCTTTCCTAGTTGATTGACGTTGTAACTTAAAAGGGGGCCTTGGGGGTCCACACATGTATGAGGGGAGGCCTCACGCTGACCCAAGGGTAACTGCGCAGGCCAAGGAGGGTGAAGGACGCAGTTAAGGTTTTGGAGGGAGTTTAGCACTATAAAAGGAGGGGTTTCCACTTCATTTGGCATTATGGATATGTTATTGATATTGAGAGCTAGACTTCTGTCTACTTCAGCACGCCGGTTGTTTAGTCGGTCTGCAGCACTGTTTAGTGCGAACTGAGTGTCTCCGGTCGGAGATCTCACCCTTGGCTCCGGGGGACTTCGAGTGACTGCTCGAGCAAGGTTTTTCCTTCAGTTCCAGTTGGTGGTTTGCAGTGGTTTCTGGTGGACGTTTTGCAGAGGAGCTGCCCTTTTGAGTGACTGCGCAGTCTAGGAGAGAGGACGCAGTTTCAGTTGAGGAGGACGCAGTCTTTGTTGAGCAGCTTTGTTGAGTGGTTATTTGGCAGTGGTTTCAGCGTTTTTTAGCCTTGAGGAGGTTGCCATTTCAGCCGGAGGTTTTGCAGGAGGATTCGGGCCCTTTCCTCAGCGTGTTTCTTGAGCTTCTGCGCTGTTCCTGGAGGCACAGCGTTTTTGTAGGAGGAGGGTTTCTGGGGGTGATTTTCGGAGGTGGTCCGTTTGGCATATGGTTTCTGGGTTTTATCTGGAGCAGCGAGTATAGGTGATATGTATATTTTTAGCTCATTCCGGCAAGGGGATCAGCCCCTAGCTTCAGTTCATTCCAGCAGCAGCAGTTTACGGCAGTTTCTTCCAGTAGCTGGGAAGCAGTTTCGGTAGTAGCCATTTCCTGTTTCTGAGAGGGTTCTTCACTTGCCTGGTGCAAGGATAGGTGCTCTTATTCTGATTATCCATTGTACCCATTTATATTCTCAGATTAATAAAATGGCTTAGCATTTCTGGAATTTTATGTGTATTTGTTCCATATTCTGGTTCCGGCATTTTGTTCTATATATCTGTTTGTTGTATTTCTGTGTATTACTGTTTATTTCCCGTTGGGGATATTACAGTGGTATCAGAGCATAATTGCCTTACCAGGATATTCATCGGAAAGAGATCACGCGTACACAGTACGCAAAATACCAAAAACGCAATTGGAAAAAGGGCCAAAATATAAAGGGTCAAATTTTGAAGTTTGGAATTAGAAGAAACGTTTTCTGGGTTTTTCTGGGTTTTGGACAAGGATCACCTTCCCAAATTCTTGGAATTTTCTGAGTAGTTTTCAGTGGGTAAATCGGAGGTCGAAGTTAAGCAGCAGTATGATTTTGCAGCAGCCGTGTAGTTTCTGAGGAGCCTGTAGCAGAAAGAGCCGATGGCAGGTTATGAGAGTAGATTTAGAGAGGTGCTCCTCCAAATGCAGGATCTGTCACAGAGACTCACTGCGGTGGAGGATAGGCAGTGGGAAACCCCAAGGGGATTTCGGATTGGTGAGGGATCAGGCACATCCCACCATTTGCGGGAGCATGATGCCACTCAGCATATGGCATCACATACACCCACACGCCCTACCATGCCTACCTTCTTGCCAGAGGACGCAGGGACAGCAGCACAGCGAGAGATGGATCCGGCTCGGATGGCTGACATTTTTGCAGAGTACCAGGCTTTCGGACCAGCGTTCATGGAGGCTCTCTCGTTCAGAAAATATGTCCAGATCTAGTATGGCATTAGACTCCGTGATCATCACCGGGGGCACCGGCATCATCATGGTGGAGACTACCACCACACAGCTAGTAGAGATTATGTTCAGCTCCAGCGTGATAGTAGACCTCACAACTTTCACAGAGGGAACAAGCACTCACATGATAGGGGCTTACAGCGCACAGTAAACAGATTCCATCTACCGACATTTGACGGGTCATCCAGGCGCTCAGAAAAAGCTTGGGTGGACAAGTTGGATACCTCTTTCCAGCTTGACCGAGTATCGGAGAGGAAAACCATTAAAATGGTTACCTCGCACTTGGAGGATGAGGACACACAGGATTGCAGGGAGTTCGAGGATACACCTAGTGTGACACAAGACTCACCATCATTAGAGACCTCCTTGACCGTGCCGGTTGATATCGTAGTGGAGGAGGTAGAGCCTACCCCGGTAGAGCCATCCACTGAGGTGATGACTGGAGCCATGTCCGAGTCTTTGGGTGGTAGCAGCACACGACAGATGGGTGAGGTATCAGGAGATATATCCATTATCGATGAGGCACTAGGGGATACAGAGGTATCGGATGATGGTCGCAGACAGCGGTATCATCGGCTTCGGACGAACCTTCGAACTTTGAGGGAGAAGGCCGCGTCAGTACGGGAGACCATTTTGTTGCAGGACCAGGAGCTGGAGGGTATGAGAGTGACTTGTGCCAAGTCGGCGGCCAAGTTGGTCCGCATTGGGGAACAACTGGATTCCCTGATGGTACAACCAGAGGGCACGTGGGAGCGTCAGATCATTCCCCTTCAGGCATGCATGGATGGGACCAGCAGTGTTGTTGGGTCATCTCTTCCCATTGGAGAGAGAGAGGCAGAGCCACCTAGTCAGATCTCATATGTTGAGTTGGATAGCGGTATGAGACGATCAGAGTTGCACAGCGTACAACATCCACATGTTGAGGTTGGATGGCAAGAGATTTTGAGTTGGTACTCAGTGGAGCGGGCTATGGAGATAGGGATGGATCCGAGTGTAGCTCAACGGGATTTTCTATGCATGGGGAGTACAGGAACCCCAGATTGGCATTGGGATCCAGGTGGGATCACCTACTGTTTCCCAGGCAGGTCGGCTGACTATGTCTTGGAGAGTACAGTTGGCCTAGTAGTAGAGCATGAGCAGTTTTGGTCAGCTCCAGTGGCCAACCAGTTTATGGGCAGACTCCCTAAGTTGTCTTGGCATGACATTCATACACGGGATCACGGGGTGGTCAGCACACCTTGGCAGGAGCTTGTCGGAGGAGGTGGCATTGGCAGGCCACCAGATGGCACCTTGTATGGGGCCAAGGATTCTTCACCTTTGTGTGGGGCACAGAGGACGCAGCGGAGCCGAGCAGTGGTGGTAACACTACTGACCCATAGGGAGATTCATTTCTCGGACCCCTCGAGGAGGATTTGCAGTGATGATCCATTTGTCGGCGGGTATAGTGATGCGACGGTGGACATGACGATACCGATTGGTGGTAGTCCGATACGTAGAGGCATAGCTCTAGGACATCACATCCATGGATGTGGGGGAGCCTCTAGCATTGAGCGGTGGATGGCCGGTGGACATGGAGTAGCATGGTGGTGTACCATAGTGTGTGGGACTGCATTGTGGAGTAGGAGTATCCTACATCACATTGGGAGCATGCGGAGAGTGACCGATGCCTGGACACAGTCAGGGCACGAGACGGTACAGGGTGCTACAGCAGTAGCACATGGTATCCAGCAGCATACCGAGGTATGCCTCAGTGTGCAGTGGCATGTTGAGGAGTGTATGGATGATCAGTGGTATGCGAGGGCATACGGTGCTACACGGAAGGGTCTTAGAGCATTGCTTCCAGAGAGACTCATGGACAGGGACACTGGGCTTACCTTTTGGAGTAGTTCACCCAGGATCGATGGGGAGACAGAGGAGCGGTACTTGACGGTACCTGTGGGGATTCACACACCTGACCCTCTTCTACATCACTCACAGGCACAACCGATTTTGTTGTTGTCCTTCGGCACTTTGGGCATGAGCAGCAGGGTATGCGAGGTACAGCCAATATGTTTGGATGGCCCTCAGCACACTAGGCAAGAGACTTCTCAGCAGTGGCACTTGGCTGGTGTGCTAGTTGACAGCCACAGGTTGGGGGATGAGATGATCCTTTGCAGAGGTGGTACATCAGTCATCACTGAGCCTACGCTTGGGGAGCAGGTCATGAGGGAGACATGCATCATTTTTCCCTCAGGGCATGTCGAGATCATGCATGAGCAGAGGATACGGGGTACAGCAGAGGTAGTATCCCAGTATGTGTCTGGGCTCCAGACACTGTATCGATACTTTGTCGAGAGGGTGGATGGCATGTTCGATGCGGATGAGATGGCGGAGGTAGAACAGGAGGGCATTCCTTCTGTATGCCAGGGTGAGGACTCCTTTTCACATGAGTCCATAGGATCAGTTGAGGTCACTTCTGGGGAGCGAGGGCAGTCATGCATGGATGGTGACAGTAGACTGGAGCTATATTCTAGTGTCCAGGGTGAGCAGTCATGGGACTCTGCGAGAGATACTCTGGGTGAAGAGTCACTTGTGACACTTCAGCTAGAGCAGCAGGTGATGGAGCCTGAGTCGACAGAGGAGGACACTACTCACATCAGGCATGATATTCCTTTGAGAGAGAGCCAGATGGGCACTCACATTGAGTCTGTGGTGGATATGCAGCTAACCGCGGGGTCAGCCATTGAGGAGGAGCAGTCAGCTGCATTGACATTGA
Organism: Pinus albicaulis; assembly: GCA_034641835.2. Taxonomy (NCBI): domain Eukaryota; kingdom Viridiplantae; phylum Streptophyta; class Pinopsida; order Pinales; family Pinaceae; genus Pinus; species Pinus albicaulis. The sequence continues at coordinate 1,004,282,737 of CM076570.1, forward strand.
GTACGGTGACAGCTGTTACAGATCCATACCCTCTGGAGGTGTTGGAGGTTGATGGGATTGTTATGCAGGGGGCTAGTAGACAGCAGGAGCTGTTGGATATGTTGGAGCATCCATATTTGGGTCGACACTGGGATGAGGCACAGATAGATGTACTCGCAGTCAGCAGAACTGCAGTGTTTTTAGTGGGTAGCACTCTCCAGGAGTACATTGATGGAGCTTGCAGCATACCTTGCCCACTTTTGCCCACTATAGAGAGAGGGGCTTCCTTCTACAGGCAGCTTCCATTGGCAGGTAGGGTAGAGCAGTGGAGTTGATTACAGGCTGGCGGCAACATCCCAGGCATGTTCCATATACCGTGGTTGTTGCTACATCAGATTCTTCTTCTAGGATGGACTGGCGGGAGATCATGAGTTGGTACCCTCTAGATGGTACGGTATTCCTCGTAGGGAGCACAGTCGAGCAGGGGCCCTTGGACATAACAGAGGTTATAGATTCCAGCTGGCAGGGCGGCACAGGACATCATTTCTTCAGCACTCCATCCCGATTTCAGGAGAGCAGGATCAGCATGGGGTTGAGTCACAACTTGGATTGGAGAGAGGTGATGAGTTGGTATGCAGTTGGAGGGGTAGCATATGCGGCTACAGGTACAGCGCAGCAGGAGCCCGAGAGCATTGATGCTTGTTGGTGGTCTTCACCTCTTAGAGCATTGGTCTTAGCCAGAGGCAGTGCACAGTCCGAGCCGTGGGACTTGTGTGATTATTGGCCACAGTGGCGATGGGATCCGGGAGGACTATTGGTTGGCTGGTACCGTGAGAGGCCAGTTTGGGATCCTGGCATTGAGATATCCCTTCGTATCAGGGTGAGGCAGGAGATAGAGAGGTTTCAGTGGGACCCAGGCACATTTTGCAGTATCGGTGGGGAGCATCAGCTAGAGAGTAGGCTTGTTCAAGCATTGCTTGAGAACAAGCGATTTTTGCCGGATGAGGATGCCATTTGGGAGAGCGAGCAGACTTTACAGCATCCATCACTTCAGTTGCTTGAGGACAAGCAACGTTTTGCCGGGGGAGACTGTAATATTCCTAATTAGCATTGCTAATTGGAATATTTCATTTTTGTTTAATTTTGCCGCTCTAGCTAAAAATAATAAATAAAGTGAGAAATAAGAGGGGTCATCTCACTTTATAAAATAAAGTGCTTTCCTAGTTGATTGACGTTGTAACTTAAAGGGGTGGCCTTGGGGGTCCACACGTGTATGAGGGGAGGCCTCACGCTGACCCAAGGGTAACTGCGCAGGCCAAGGAGGGTGAAGGACGCAATTAAGGTTTTGGAGGGAGTTTAGCACTATAAAAGGAGGGGCTTCCACTTCATTTGGCATTATGGATATGTTATTGATATTGAGAGCTAGACTTCTGTCTACTTCAGCACGCCGGTTGTTTAGTCGGTCTGCAACACTGTTTAGTGCGAACTGAGTGTCTCCGGTCGGAGATCTCACCCTTGGCTCCGGGGGACTTCGAGTGCCTGCTCGAGCAAGGTTTTTCCTTCAGTTCCAGTTGATGGTTTGCAGTGGTTTCTGGTGGACGTTTTGCAGAGGAGCTGCCCTTTTGAGTGACTGCGCAGTCTAGGAGAGAGGACGCAGTTTCAGTTGAGGAGGACGCAGTCTTTGTTGAGCAGCTTTGTTGGGTGGTTATTTGGCAGTGGTTTCAGCATTCTTCAGCCTTGAGGAGGTTGCCATTTCAGTCGGAGGTTTTGCAGGAGGATTCAGGCCCTTTCCTCAGCGTGTTTCTTGAGCTTCTGCGCTGTTCCTGGAGGCACAGCGTTTTTGTAGGAGGAGGGTTTCTGGGGGTGATTTTCGGAGGTGGTCCGTTTGGTATATGGTTTCTGGGTTTTGTCCGGAGCAGCGAGTATAGGTGATCTGTAGATTTTTAGCTCATTCCGGCAAGGGGATCAACCCCTAGCTTCAGTTCATTCCAAAGAAATAATAGCTTTTACTTTATGGCTTTCTTTCCAAAGAATTTGGGAAGCAAGCCATTGGCAAAACATTTATTCCTTTTCGAGAGGGTTCTTCACTTGCCTCGGGTGCAAGGGATAGTGCTCTTATTCCGATTATCCATTGTACCCATTTATATTCTCAGATTAATAAAATGGCTTAGCATTTCTGGAATTTTATGTGTATTTGTTCCATATTCTGGTTCCGGCATTTTGTTCTATATATCTGTTTGTTGCATTTCTGTGTATTACTGTTTATTTCCCGTTGGGGATATTACAATTATAGTGGTTAATCGACCTAAAGAACCTTGACATTTAGCGTTGCACTTTATTGACATGTTATTATTAACATGGTCAATAATGGCATTTGGTATCAACATTAATTGTTGAGTTCGTTGTATGCTTCTCCAATACTGATTAGGGGACATTCGGTCATCATTTAAGTTCTTATTAGAGCAATCCCTTGAGATATTGTTCCTTATACCTAGGGTGTGTTGCCTACAATACTATTGTCAAATATAATTATATGCATAAATATGAGAAGCCATCCAAGAGGGACTTCTATTTTTTAAATCTTAAATAGGATTTGAAGGTCTTATGTAATCCTAATTTGATTCTAGCCTTTTTATGTTGTTATGTATATGGTCTTTTCAGTTTGAACTGTGTTCATATATGCAACCTTTGAAAGTTTGATGGGCTTCTTAATAATTCTTTTTTGTTCTTTAGGCTGTTCGTGTTCGACACTGTGTTCTTTTGAGTGTTGCATGAAGAGTCGTTTCCTTTTTCCACAGGTCTTGTTATGATTTTCGTTAAGTTGTATGGAGGATTGTCTTATCTTTTATATTATTCTTAATGCTTGTTTGCATTCCAAGTAAAACAATGTTGAAGAAATCTCTCCTGTGGGTTAATATTATTGCAGTAATTTGTGACCTATCACCTAGAGATCTAAGGAACCAAGCAAGCAACCATAACGGTATCCATTGCAAATTAACATACATACACATACTAGATACGATGGTCCTAAATATGATGGAATATGATAATATTTGTTGTTTTATTGGGAAACACGTTAGGTCTAATCATGTGGCTCCTAAGATAAAGCACTGATGAGTTCATATTAGGCAAGAGTGGAAGACCTATGATGATTAGCTTTATTGTTGTCTTCTATGTTGAGGGAAAGATTTGCTCTTGTGATTTATAGCAATCTTATTCATGGAAGACTTATTTATTCGATTTTTCTTATTTTATGATTAGAAGAAAAGACATTATGCATGATTATATTGCATGAATTTTCATTTTATAAGTTGGATTTTTGAATTAACTTCTTGGATGTTTCTTTTGTGTGCAGTATTGATCCTCCTGGAAGTAAGGATGTAGACGATGTTCTTTCAATTTGTGAATTGCCCGACAATTTTCTTGAGGTTTGAATAACCTTTGTATAATGGATGCATATCTAGTTCAATTTGATAACTTGATTTAAATACAACTATAATCATGCACTTATCATTGTTACCAAGAATGGATGTTTTACATCTACAAGTTTTTCCTAGCAATGATGGAGAAATGGTCAATTATGACATTTTCTTCAGTATTATTGAACATGAAGGAAAAGGGACCACGAATAAATTTGTAGAGGCAAATCAACCTTTGATATTTTTAAATTATAATCACACTTCAATCAAGGGATTCTTGACTTCATACACAATACACCATTTAGTTGTATGGATTGGGTAATTTCATTTGGTATGTTCTTTTTCTTGGTCTGCAATTTGCTCAAAAAGTATTGTTGATCTCCTTCCTAATATGCGTCACCTTTGGGGGAATGTTTGTAAGATGGATCTTCTTGCACTGCTAATTCCAAGCTCATTTTCTGTTACTTCTAGACAATGGATAGTCTAGGTATAAGTGCCCTTGTGGAAAATTCTCAAGTACACTGTTGATTAGGCAATGTAGATTTTGGTGATTGCAGAATAGATGGAAACACTATCATCACCAACTTCTTATTGCTCTTTGATGTTAGGAGAATTGATGCATTACAATGCTTCTGGTTTTTGGTTTCATATTTGGTGTCCTTTTGATTTGTTTGCATTTTGTTCTTGTGGGCTTCATTATTTTTGGTTATGTCACTTAGGTCTTCTGTCTTTTCCATTTTTTCCAAGAGTAGTTTTCCACTCTCCCCATGTATGTTACACATAGTGGTTTATCAAACTAGTAAACAAATTGAAGATGCAAAAGAGTGCCATGAGATGAGAGAGACCAATTGAGACTCTTAAGCATTCCTGTTCAGACACCTGATCTACTCATTAAACTGCATTTAAATACACAAACCATTACATAAAATAACTCTTACAATATTGGTGATTTTGATGAAACCATGGGTAGGGTTGATATATTAATCCTAAACCATACGTTTCACTAGTACAACACTAATAAGATTATCATAACATGACCAATGTCAATGAGAAAACATTAATATCTTGGATGAGTCACCTAATGATCATCTCATTCGATACAAGTCCAAGCGCTGATTTTAGTCTCTCGAACTTATACTTTCCCAATGGCTTGGTAAGGATATTAGTATGCTCCTTTATAGGATAATCTATTGAATCAATCTCCTTTTTTGTCACTTGTTCTCTAATGTAGTGACTATGTACATCAATGCTTTGTGCACGTAATAAAGGATTCTTCACAATAGTCATCGAACTTCACTCATCACAACACAGTATGGTGGGAGGATTATGACTGCAATGCAAGGAAATTTCTATGACTCAAACATCGATGCAACTTCAGAAATTTCACTTTTTTCCTAGAGGTTTCTCCGATCTCAACCTTATAATTTTTAGCTTTAGGGCTGTTATGAAATATGACTAGCACAACTACAAAAATAAAAGTGGTTGATAACAGATATACACCTATAGGCATCAATGGAAAATATTTCACTTCTTATCAACCCTAATAAACATGCAATGCAAGAGAAGAGATACCGAATCTGTGCCAACAAGTTTCAGCTCTTTAGGTATATGTTATCATGGACAAACCAAATGTCAAAATCACTTTAAAAGAACAGAAATTACTGCTGCAAATCTTCCTTATCATCTTCAGGGATAATGTTAAAACCCTTGACATTTTCATCCTTAACTTATATCAAATCAGAAAGACATACAAGTGCTGGAAATTAGCAATTCATGAACAAATAGAAAGTTGAAAATTAAACCTGCAATAAGACAAATGTGGACCGTGTAGAAATTTCCTGTTTTCCCACCCCGGTTTTCAGTTTCACCATATTTCTCCTTTTAGTTAAATGCCCTTTCCCATATCCTTACATTCAACAACAGAAAAATAATTTTTGTTGAAAACACAAATTCTGGAAAATGTACAGAATGCTGGAAAATGCAGAAATAAAAATCAGCGAGCTCAAAATAGCCATTCAACACATTTTAACACAGAGATTTTTGATCAAGGTGACCCTGGAAAAACCCCCTACAACTCTTGGGGAAAACCAGTTTGAGAGCTCCTTTTTATTTCTGAAAAATGCCTTTTACAGTGAGAGAAATATTCAGAAAAATCAGCAAGTAAACTTTTAAAACTTATCTCGTTTTCCGTGTTTGACCACCGCCTCGGAAAATGTGCAAACAGTGAAACTGAACCAGCAATAAATGCTGTACAGATTTCCTTGAAAAACGTGCCCAAAAATTACAGAATTAATTTCTGCTGTACGGCCTCTTCTTTTTGCGTGAAAACAGCAATAAATGCTGCTGTACGGCCTCCTTGGAATGCGTGCAGCTGTATTAAATGCTGCTGTACGGAAATCTGTCTCGATTTTTGTGCCAGCAATCAACAACACGCTGTACGGCCTGCCTCGATTTGCGTGCAGCAAAACAGCAAAACCTCTCCCTCGAAATATGTGCCAAAAAAGTGTACGGCCGCCTAGGAAAACGTGCCAAAAGCTGCTGTACAAATTCTGCCTTGGAAATTGTGCCAAATCTGCCTTGAACTGTGTGCCAACTCTACTGTACGGACTTGCTAAAACACTGCCTTGGAATGTGTGCAGAGCTGCTGCTTCCTTCTCCTCACTACTCAGAAATCTCCCTTGCTCTCTTTCTCTCCTTCTCTCAATCTGCTCATAAAAGAATGAATGACCTTTTCCTCCTTTTCCTCCTTTAACCTAACCCTAAGTGACTTTTGGGGAATCCCTAAATCCAATGGCTAAAATAGATTGAGATCTAGGGCTGAGATTAAATGCTCATTTAAATCTCAATTTCTATTTTTTAATTCACTCCACTTTAATAAAGACCCACTTAGTCATTTATTTCCAAAGTCACTTTTCCTTTTTAATTTTACATTGACTTTATTAAAGTCACTTTAAAATTAAACTTTAGTAACTTTATCACTTAAAGTCATTCTTTTGGACACTTTTCCCTAGGCCAAAGATCAAAGCCTTAGGGAACCACCTGTCCTCCGGTAACCAAATTTCAACACTCCCTCTTACCGAGAAAGGTGTTCCTCACCACACCCATCTTGTCTTTGAAGTAGACATGCTTGCCTCGTGGTAAGGCTTTGGTAAGAATATCTGCAACCTGCTCATCAGTGGGAATATACTCAAGCTTCACAGCTCCCTTCTGAACATAGTCTCTGATGAAATGATATTTGATCCCGATATGCTTTGACCTGTCATGAAATACTGGATTCTCCGTGAGTTTAATGAAACTCTGATTATCACAGTAAATCACTGAAGGTCTCAACGGCTGACCAAATAAGCCAAACAACATCTTGCGAAGCCAGATGGCCTCACAACTAGCTAGACTGGCTGCCATATACTCTGCTTCCGCTGAACTCAATGCTACTGACTGCTGCTTTCGGCTGAACCATGACACTATTGCCGAACCCAACCCAAAACAACACCTTGAAGTGCTCTTCCTATCAGAAGCACAACCTGCCCAATCAGAATCAGTGTAACCTGCCAATCTCACTCCATCCCCCTGCCTGTAGTCCAGACCATAATCCACTGTCCCCTGCAAGTATCGCAAAATGTGTTTTGCAGCCACCCAGTGAACCTTCCTAGGCTCACACATAAACCGACTCATCGTGTTGACTGCAAAACAAATATCTGGTCTAGTGTTGACCAAATACATCAAGGAACCAATCAGCTGTCTGTACAATGTGGGATCCACCAACTCGGAATCCGAAGCATGAAGCTTCTTCCAATTGGTGATCATCGGTGTCGACATGGGTTTACAATCCTCCATGTGGAATCTGCCAAGGATGTCCACAATATACTTCCCTTGCCCCAGGAAGAAATGCCCCTCCTCCTGCCACACCTCCAAACCCAAAAAGTAATGCATCAAGCCGATGTCCTTCATCTCAAAATCCGCCACAAGATCTCTCTTGCAGTGCTCTATGAGTTTCTCTGCACCCGTAATGAAAAAGTCATCCACATACAGCACCAGAATGAGAGGTTCCTCACTTATCACAATATAGTAAAGGTTTGGATCTGCCTCACTCTTTGTGAAACCCATCCCCTGCAACTATGTATCTATCCTGGAGTACCAAGCTCTGGGAGCTTGCTTTAGGCCATAAAGGGCCTTCTTCAGTCTGCACACATGGGACTCCTTCCCATGTACCTCAAAGCCCTATGGCTGCTCAATGTACACCTCCTCCTGTATGAAGCCATTGAGAAATGCGGTCTTCACATCCATCTGGTGGATCTTCCAACCCATCTTTGCTGCTATCGATATAATGGAGCGGATCGAAGTATATCGAGCCACGGGAGCGAAGGTCTCCTCATAATCTACTCCCTCTACCTAGGAGAATCCTCTAGCCACAAACCTCGCTTTGAATTTCTCAATGCTGCCATCTGCAGCATGCTTTACCTTGTAAAGCCATCTGGAAGTAACCATGGATTTGCCCTCAGGCCTCGACACCACCTCCCAAACATCATTCTTCATGATAGAAGAATACTCCTCCTGCATGGCCTCTCTCCAGACCTGCTGGCTAGCTGCCTCCTCATAGCTAGAAGGCTCAGAGTCAAGGATGTTGGTAGCCATTGCCATATAGCTACAAAACCTCTCAGGTGGTCTGCTCTCTCTGACCGGCCTCTTAGGCCCAGCAACAGATGTGGCCTCTCTCAAGGTGTCCTGAAACCACTTGGGCTTCCTCTTCCCTGAGCACACTTCTCCCATTGGAGAATGAAACTCCTCCTCCTCATCATCATCAGGAGCCTGAACTCCTGACTGTCTGTCTGTTGTCCTCCTGCCTGCACCTGAACCTGTAGGAGCTGAAGTACCGTGTGAACTGTCCATCAGTGGACTCCCTAGTGAACTGCTCTATGGACTGCTCTGCATGCTACCCGAAGCATCACCCCTCTGACTCTGCGAGCCACTGCTCACTGACGGACCAGACATTGTCATAGATGTACCTCCGGATCCTCATGATCCCTGCCCACTGGATCCCTGCGACTGACTCAACTGCTGCTGAGGGTCTGGCTGATCCAGATACTCTAACTCCCGTGACCTCCTAAAGGCCCTGTCCTCCTCGAACTTCACATCACGTCTGACAACAAATTTCCTCTGCGCAGGAATGTAAATCCGAAAGGCCTTGGAGGTCTCACCGTAGCCCACAAAGATACCCTTCTCTGCGGTGGGCTCTAGTTTGGTCCTCTTCTCCTTGGGTATGTAGGAGTATGTCATGCACCCAAAGATACGAAGATGACCCATATCAGGCTTCTTCCCAGAAAAAGCCTCCTCCGGAGTCATGTGCCCCAAGGCATGATGCGGACTCCTGTTCTGCAAATAAACAGCTGTGTTGCAGGCCTCTGCCCACAAAAACAATGGCAACCCCTGATCATGTAACATGGCTTTGGCAACCCCTCCGATGGATCTGTTCTTCCTCTCCGCAACCCCGTTCTGCTAGGGGTTGTAAGGAACAGTGAGCTCCCTCCTAATGCCTGCCTCCGCACAATAGTCAACAAACTCTCCAAGGGTGTACTCTCCTCCATTGTCCGACCTCGGGGACTTGATCTTCCGACCTGTCTGTGTCTCCACAAGAGCTCTAAACTCCTGAAACCGCTTGAAGACCTCACTCTTGGTCTTCAAGAAATAAATCCAGGTCCTCCTGGAGTGATCATCAATGAATAAAACATAGTACTCATATCCACTCAAGGAAACATGAGACATCCAACCGCTCACATCGGAATGAATCAAATCAAGTATCCCAGTCGCTCTGTTGTCACTGCTGGGAAAAGGGGATTTGGCAAACTTTCCCATCGCACATCCTCTGCAAGTATCAAAGTGATCAGTACTGAAATCTGGCACACCTGTAGTGATCTCCCGCAAGGTCCTCAAGGCTCCATGATACATATGCCCCATCCTGCAGTGCCAAATCTCACACAGCTCAGAACTGCTAGCTCTGCTATCGGTACTACTGCTCAATGCCAAAAGGGGATGAAATGAAAACTTGTACACCTTTACATGGCGTACACCTATCACTCTAGCTGAATCAGCTGGAGTGCCCCTGGGATACATCAGCACCTGTCCTCCCCTGAACAGTACCTCATATCCTCTATCCTCCAAAGCTGAGACGGATATGAGGTTCTTCCTCATCCCTGGCACATAAAGAACATCCGACACCTTCAAGGGAGGTTTGGACTCCCTCTGAAATGTCAGTGTCCCCACACCGACTGCTCTAACAACTCTGTCATCACCGAGTACTACCTCTATATCAATGCCACTCTCTGAAAGCTCTGAGAAGTACTCACGAACTCCTGTCATATGACGTGAAGCCCCACTGTCCACATACCAGATACCCGAAGATGCTCCGCTAGTCGAGGGAAATGCATGCTCCCTCTGAACCTCTGTGGCAGGTAATCCTGCACTAGAGGACTCACACGCAATGAACCCAAACTCTCGGTCAAAGCGATCTGCAAAGTCCTCAACCTCTGCTGATGCTGCCATGCTCTGGTTCTTCCCCTTCTTCTTCTTCTTCTCCGGACACACAACTGCATAGTGTCCCATCTTCTAACAATTCCAACACTTCACCTTGGAATAGTCCTTCTGTGTGTTACCCTGTTTACCTTTACCTTTGCCTTTGCCCCCACCATTGCTTGTGGAAGTCTGCTTCTTCCCTTTGCCTTTCTTGCCTCCTGCCAACAGTGCTACATCCTCATCCTACTCAACTGGCTTGGCTGCCCCAAGCTGACCTTTCCTGATCTCTGTCTGAATGCAATCATCCCAAAACCTCTCCCATGTGGGAAGGGTCTCACGTGCACAAACTCCATCAGCAAAGTTCATCCATGAACCGGGGAGGCCATTCACTGCAATCCGCACCAACTCAGTGGGTGGAATGGCCTCTCCAATCGCTGCCAACTCATCTCTCACATTAGTAATCTTTGTGAGATATCTAGCTGCACTATCATTGCCCATCTTAATGGTCTTCAACTTCTCCTTCAGGACCATTTTCCGGTTCTCATTGGTACTCTGGTAGAGATTGGACAATGCTGTCCACATCTCATGAGCATTTCTCTTTCCTCTCACATGAGGAATGCAATGGTCTTTGACTCCGTCTAGAATCAGTCTCTTACCCTTGTTGTTCTTTTTATTATATTCAGCCAACTGAGTAGCATCAGTAGGCACAACAACAGGGTTCTGTGTGGTATGCACCATGATGTCCCAGACTTCTGCCTCCTCAAAGATACTCTGCATTCTCTCCTTCCAAACGCTGTAATTGGTATGCCCATCCAACCTATCCTCCACCCTCAATCCTAATGACATCCTGCTGTCCTAAAAACTGAAAAATAGCACTGCTGTAGTAAAGATAAAAATTATGTGTGTGAAAAATCAGCTTGCTGGAATTTTCCGAGTGAAAAATTAGCAGACTGTATTTTTCTTCTTGCTGTCCCAAATTGCACTTTCAGCACTCAAGCTCTGATACCATGTAGAAATTTCTTGTTTTCCCACCCCGGTTTTCAGTTTCACCTTATTTCCCCTTTTAGTTAAATGCCCTTTCCCATATCCTTACATTCAACAACAGAAAAATATTTTTTTCGCTGAAAACACAAATTATTGGAAAATTTACAGAATGCTGGAAAATGCAGAAATAAAAATCAGCAAGCTCAAAACAGCCATTCAACACATTTTAACACAGATTTTTGGTCAAGGTGACCCTGGAAAAACCCCCTACAACTCTTGGGGAAAACCAGTTTGAGAGCTCCTTCTTATTTCTGAAAAATGCTTTTTACAGTGAGAGAAATATTCAGAAAAATCAGCAAGTAAACTTTTACAACTTATCTTGTTTTCCGTGCTTAACCACCGCCTCGGAAAATGTGCAGACAGTAAAACTAAACCAACAATAAACGCTGTGCATATTTCCTTGAAAAACGTGCCCAGAAATTACAACATTAATTTCTGCTGTACGACCTCCTCTTTTTGCGTGCAAAACAGCAATAAATGTTGTTGTACGACCTCCTTGGAATGCATGCAACTGTATTAAATGCTGTTGTATGGAAATCTGCCTCGATTTTTGTGCCAGCAATCAGCAACAAGCTATACGGCCTGCCTCGATTTGCGTGCAGCAAAAACAGCAAACTTCTCCCTCGAAATCTGTGCCCAGAAAATGGTACGGCTGCCTAGGAAAATGTGCCAAAAGCTATTGTATGGATTCTGCCTTGAAAATCATGCCAAATCTTCCTTGAACTGTGTGCCAACTCTGCTGTACGAACTTGCTGAAATACTGCCTTGGAATGTGTGCCAAGCCGCTGCCTCCTTCTCCTCACTGCTCAGAAATCTCCCTTGCTCTCTTGCTCTCCTTCTCCCAATCTACTCATGAAAGAATGAACGACCTTTTCCTCCTTTCCCTCCTTTAACCTAACCCTAAGTGACTTTTGGGGAATCCCTAAATCCAATGGCTGAAATAGATTGAGATCTAGGGCTGAGATTAAATGTTCATTTAAATCTCACTTTCTATCTTTTAATTCACCCCACTTTAATAAAGACCCACTTAGTCATTTATTTCCAAAGTCACTTTTCCTTTCTAATTTTACATTGACTTTATTAAAGTCACTTTAAAATTAGACTTTAGTAACTTCATCACTTAAAGTCACTTTTAAATTAGATTTGACTTTATAAAATTATGAAGTCACTTTAGGAGAAAAATTAAATTCTTTTGGACACTTTTCCCTAGGCCAAAGATCAAAGCCTTAGGGAACCACCTGTCCTTCGGTAAACAAATTTCAACACGAGCCTTACGGCGCCTCGTTGTACCATATCTCGGATGAAGTGTTACCTGATATCAATATGCTTTGATCGATCGTGGAACACAGGATTCTCAGAAAGACGAATCCCACTCTGGTTATTACAAAGAATAATGGTGGTATGTAGCACATGTCCAAACAGCTCACTAAAGAGCTTTCTCAACCAAACAGCTTCACAACAGGCCATACTCGCTACAATGTATTCGGCCTCGGCCTCAACGATGCTTAAAGCCACCGACTTTTGTTTCCTGCTCATTCAAGATATCGAAGCAGATCCCAAGGTGAAGCAACATCCAGATCGGCATCAATATCGGCGATCCACCACACTGCCAGCCCAATCAACATCAGTATATCCATGGAGTCTCAAACTCTCGGCAGTGTATCTCAGCCCATGGTTGATTGTGTCCCGAAGATATCTCAATAGATTCTTGGCACCCATCCAGTGAATGTGATGAGGCTCAACCATATCTTGACTCAAAGTGTTTGCTGCAAAACATACGTCTGGACGAGAGTTCACTAAGAACATCAAGTCCCCCACGAGTTGTCGATACTCAGTGGGATTTCCCAGCTCAGGCCCAGCAGTGCTTCCACACAACTTCTTAAAGTTGAATTCTATCAGTGTCGATACAAACTTACAGTCCACCATACCAAATCTCTCCAGTAGCTTCACGACATATTTTCCTTGAGAAAGGAAAATCTCGCCTGCCCTTTGCCAGACCTCCAAGCCTAGGAAATAGCGCATCAGTCCTAAGTCTTTCATCTCAAACTCGGAAGCTAGCTCCCTCTTACACTGATGAATGAGAGGGTCAGCACTTGTCAGGAAGAGATCGTCCACATAGAGAACTAGAATGAGAGGCCTTTCTCTATCAACCTTAAAATAAAGGTTTGGATCAACATTACTTTGAGTGAAACCCAGCTTCATCAAGTAGCTATCTATCCTCTCATACCAAGCCCTGGGGACTTTCTTGAACCTGCATACATAGGTGTCTCTATCTTGGACTTCAAACCGCAGAGGTTGCTCCACATACACCTCTTCCTTTACTGAACCATGCAGAAAAGCAGTCTTCACATCCATCTGATGGAGACTCCATCCTTGTGTTGCAGCAAGGGAAATAATAGATCGTAAAGTGGTATAGCGGGCCACAGGTGCAAATATATCATCATAATCTATGCCTTCTTTTTGAGAGAAGCCTCAGGCAACAAATCTTGCCTTATAGTTTTCAGCACTACCATCAGATCCATGCTTGATCCTAAAGAGCCATTTCGAGGTGACAACAGATTTGTCCTCCGGTCTCGGGACGACTTCCCAGACATCATTTTCATAATGGACTCCTATTCTCCGTGCATAACATCCTTCCAAACTTGATGCTTTACGGCTTCTTCAAATGATCCAGGCTCAGATTGTACAATTGTACTCATGGCTGCTAGGTATCATTGGTACCTATTTGGCTTCTTGCTTTCACGTAATGTCCCCCTTCGGGAAATGTCTCTCAGTATCTTTGAGAGTGTCCTTGAGCCATGGGGGTCTTCTCTTATTTGAAGGAGGTGGATCAATAGGATCCATTGGTCCTTCAACATCGGGCATCGATTCATCTTTCGGCTCTTCCTGCTTCCCTGCTTCTACATCTTCTTTGTCTTCCTTCAAGCTAGGAAGATTTCTTACTTTCTTGAGGGCAGCATCTTCATCAAAGGGGACATCGTGGCATATCTCCAATTCTCTTTGACCAGGAACATAGATTCTATATGCCTTTGAAGTTTCATTGTAGCCCACAAACATTCCTTTCTTTCCAGAAGCATCCAACTTGCTTCTTTTTTCTTTCGGGACATGAAAGTAAACAGAACAATCAAAAACTCTAAAATGAGAAACATAAAGTTTCTTACCAGAGAAGACTTCTTCGGGAGTCTAGGAGTCCAATGCGGAATGTGAGCATCTATTTTGAACATACACAACAATGTTCGCAGCTTCTCCCCATAGAAACTTCAGAAGACCTTGGTCATATAGCATGGCATGGGCAGCTTCCACAATGGTCCTATTCTTTCTTTCAGCAACACCATTTTGCTCAGAAGTATACATAGTTGTGGTCTCCCTCTTAATGCCAACTTCATTGAAAAGGTCATTGAATTCATTTGAATCGTACTCGGACCCATTATCGGTCCTCAAAACTTTGATTCTCTCCTCGGTTTGATTTTCCACCAAGGCCTTGAAGGTATGAAACTATTTGAATGCTTCATCCTTCTTCTTCAAGAAATATATCCAGGTCTTGCGGGAGAAGTCATCTGTAAAAGTCATGTAATAGGAACATCCTCCCAAGGATGTCACGAGCAGCATACCAGATAAATCAAAATGTATCAACTGCAAGATATCAGATGTCTTTGTGACACTTGAGGGGAATTGTCCCCTTGTATGCTTCCCTTCGGCACAACCCTGACATACACATTCATGATCATATTTAAATTCGAGCATCCTTGTCACCACCTTCCTTGCTTCGAGAAGGGCTTTGTAATGAAGGTGTGCAAACCTCCAGTGCCATAACTCTTATTGAAGAGTTGTATTACATGACATAGCCCCCAATGGACTTCCTCCAACTTGGTAGAGTGTATCAATTCTAAAACCAATAGTAAGAGCTTCTTTGAAGTTCTTCTTCCAGATGCGTACCTTTCCATCAATGAATGCCACCTTGAATCCTTTGTCTTCCATTGTCGAAATAGACACAAAGTTTTCCTTCAAATCAGGTACGTATAACACATCTTGTAAACGGAGGACTTGACCTTGAGATAGATGAAGGGTCACAGTCCCAGTCCCTTTCACGGGATAGGTGGCATTATCTCCAAGGATAATTTCTAAATTTGTATCCTTGTCAATCAAATCAGAGAGGGCTTCTTTATAACCAGTGAGGTGCCTTGAAGCACCACTATCAATCAACCAGACATCCAGGGTGTCGGGAGGAGATGCAGCAGAGAGGGCAGATACAAGAATAAATTCATTTTTCTTATTATTAACAACATTAGACTCATCGTACCTGGAATTTCTTGACCTCTTGAAAGATTGCCCATTTCCACTATGATTAGAGGAAGCCTTCCTTTTTCCTTTGAACCTGTTGTTCCTTTGATTGCCATTCCCCCTGGAGTTGTTGTTGCCATCATCCCTGAGAAAGTCCCTTCTATTGGAGCACTCTTTTGCATAGTGACCAAACTTGTTACAAGTGTAACATCTTCCCTTCCTTCCTTTGGGCCCCGCTCTTCCATGGTTTTGATTTCCCGGGCCACCATGGTTCTTCTTCTTTGCATGAGCGGCGAAGGTAGTAGGGTAACCTCCATTTCCATTAGAGGGATGATCTCTCTCCATCATTCTTGTCTCCTCTTGAGTGCATCTCGCCAATATTTCATCAAAATCAGGAATCACATTATTATTAAGAATAGTAGTATTGAATACATACCAATCACAGGGGAGACCTCCAAGCGCAATGAGAACCATCTCTCGATCAGCTATTTCTTCTCCAATAGCTAAGAGATTATTCTTGATTTCAGTGAGCCTCATAAAATAGGATTGAATGGATTCTTCTTTACCCTTCTTGATATTCTTCAATTGATTCTTGAAGAAAAGAACTTGATTAGCATTGCTAGCCCTGAACATGCTAACTAGATTATCATACATCTCTTTAGATGTGCTCAGCTCAGAAATATAAGCAACCAAGTGCTTATGAATAGAATCACGGATGATCATCTTTGCTTTGATTTCCCCTTTTCTATACTTCGTCTTTGTGGCAACCGGTGCATTTGATAGAGGCTCATGGATCTTCCCCTGCACATTGTCCATGACATCTTGATCTTCTAATGCCAAATCCAAGGACATTTTCCATGCATGATAATTAGACTTATCATCAGATTTGAAACCCTTGTAGGTTGAGGAGGGCATTGGTCCTTGACAAGACTTCTTCCGTGATTGCTTTTCACACTATCTTGGGCTTTGTCTTCACCTCAACTCTGATACCATGTTAATTTTAGATAACCATTGTATGTTCTATGCTTAATGCAGTTTTACTTCAATCTTTCTTTAGGCCCGATTCAATTTAGCAATCACATAAACATGAAAGTAAAATGTTGATAGAACATTATAATAGATCAACAGAAAACAAGCCAATAATATAGATCAGATTTTACAATTCTTCTTGTCCAAGAAGGATATAGGATAATGTTTGTTATGGCAGTCAACAGGATGCACCAGCCAGCAAAGTCTTCTCCAACAGATCAACCAATCCTCCAAGTGTCAAACACACCCCTCAAAGACAGCTCCTCAAAAGTCAACATTGGTCAACAGAAAGTCAATGCAACAGATTAGGGCTTCGGTCAACGGTCTCTCTTTTCCTCGATCTTTGTGCCCTCTAATATGGCCTCAAGAGATCGGAATTTCTGCACTTGTTGGAGGTCAAAACTCCAAGTTTTGACCACAGTCAACGCTGGTCAACGCACCAGCAAACAACCCTAAAATAGTCTGCACTTTTCCCAGCTTCAACTCCGCACGTGTGAGAGAGAGAGGCCTCCGAAAGGTTGATCGAACCAATCAGATCACAAGAGAGAATGTGTGATGAGTTGATGAGCAAATGATCTCCAAGTCTCTCCAATTTATATCCATCAGTGAGGGTGTGTGACACATCTATTAGGCTTACAAGCCTACATTACAAATCTGGCCAACCATGGCACATGTGTGGAAAATAAAATCAAAATATATGTTCTGCTCATCCAAACAAGATGATCCTTAGATCAATCTTGCACCTCTCCGAAAGAGGAATCCAACAAAAATATGATCATCATCATATGAGCAGTGCAACCTGGAGTTTGGACCTAGTTGCCTAAAATTAACACTCTTCTTGTAGGTTATTTACTCCATCTTGTAGTCGACTTGAAGGAGAGGTCTTGTGCTTGTCTTGGATGGCTTTCATACTTATTTAATGACTGATATAAATGTGTAACATGCCCAAGAAGGGTCCTTCATACATGTCAGACTCAAATTGACTTTTATGACTAGATGACAAATCATAAAGGCTCACAATGGGAGCCATCACTAAAAATAAAATTCCTTGCTCATGAAACCCATGAGATAGGCATTACAATAATATTTTTTTCTTCTTTAGATCAATTTCATAAAATCACAATTACACATGTCATTATGAACACCAAGCCTAGTTACACCTTTCAACAAAAGATGCCACTTGAAAATCAGAATTTTGGGGACCCTAAACCTGCAAAACCACCAAGGAATTAGTGCTGAAAAACCAGAGGAGTGTTTTAGCGCAGATTAGGGCAAAATAGGCCAAGGAAAGGGCAACACTACTCCAAGGAAGGCCAATGTTGGGGGATAAAGGGTCTAGGATGGGAGATTGGGAGCTGAAATGGCAAGATAAGGCTAAAAGGATGCAACGTTGGAGGAGGAGGAAGCCCTAAGGCTAGACGGGGTTTAAGGGCCTAAAAAGCCATGACAAGCCCTTTAGGGCTACTGTCTATCCTTCTAGAAGGAATTCGAGGCCAAAAAAGGCCACGACTAGCCCTAAAAAGGGCTTAAACCCTCTGCGCAAGGAGGAAAGGAGGAGGTCGAGGCCCTAGGCCTCACGGCCAGCCTCAGGGAGGCTTAAAGCTTGGACACAAGGGGTCAGAGGGCTAACGCAAGGGCCTTAGAGGCTGATGATGGCCTTGGAGAGGCCAGATCTAGTCCCGAGAGGTTCAAAAACTAAAACCCTTGCTTCAAGAAAAAAAATAAAATCTTCCTCAAATTTGAATTTTGCTGCAAAAATCTTCAATGGGTAGTCCTGCAAATTTTCCAAGAGGCTAGATCTTACCCTCAAGAGCCTAGATCTAGCTCTTCTTCCACTTGATCCCCTGATCCAACCTGCAAAAATAAAACCTACAACACCCAAACCCCAAATATATACAAAATTTAAATTTACAAAATTATTTTACAAATTATACAAGGGTTTTAAATGTATTTTGAGAAATAATTTTTATAATATTTTTTACTTTGATGAATGGCTAAAAATGCTTCAGAAAATCCATGCACACATAGCCTTAGCAAATATCTAATCCACCGTATAAAAACTTAGGATTCAAACAAAAATGATCCTTGTCCACAATCCGAGAACTTGGAAACTAAGGACTGAAGTACCTGCAATCACTATGCATTATCTCAAAATAATCATATAACGCCAAACATAGGAAGCCTGTAGCCAATAAATACCACAAATCAAGGAACAACTACACCTCAAGTTGCACCCCAAAGTCTTTTATTACAACAAAAAAAATGGTTCCGAGTGGGGCAATAGTTTACACAAATGCTTCGACAGCAATATTCTAGCCAGATATCAAGATGACTAGAGACTCAACTGACTCTAAATTATAGATAAATCCTACAAGTGGAAAAATAATGGCTATTTTCTTTGATTCTTGTCAAAATAATCTTGGTCGTTGATAAACACTTCAAGAAATTTTAATCATGGCCCTTGATTTTTTATTTTTGAGAAATTTTCGAATTTGTCCTTTAAGACCTACGAATTTTTCCACTTGGAGAATTAATTTTCCTAGGACAACTTAACTTGACTTTAATTAATTAATTTTCTGATTTAGGATTTAATTTTATTTTGCCACAAAATTTAATTAATTTATACATAAGGGGATTTAATTATTTTTCCATCCTCTAATACATAAGATTTTACAATTACACCCCTCAAAGGGGGAATACACATTTGGATAGACCCTCAAGACACATAACCCATTTGCGAAACAATATGATCTAGTAGACTAATTGATCTGTAATAAAATAATTAAGTCAACTAGCTTAAATTATTCTCAAACCACTTTTACATCAAACTCGAATAAAAACACTAGGACTCACCTAAGACTTTGACGATAAATTTCACCCTAGTTTTGGGGGTATACACTAGAGGGAAAAAACTCTTCTTATTAGCTGTGTTTAGAAACAAAGATAATCAGTGAGGTTAAAAAACCTCCTAGGATGAAATTTGTCGCCAAAATCATAGGCTTACCTAGGTTGTTACATATACTCAAGGTCTTACTAGGATCATTTATATCATATAGCTTGCAAAAT
Organism: Pinus albicaulis; assembly: GCA_034641835.2. NCBI lineage: Eukaryota > Viridiplantae > Streptophyta > Pinopsida > Pinales > Pinaceae > Pinus > Pinus albicaulis. The sequence continues at coordinate 1,004,302,062 of CM076570.1, forward strand.
GGGGGGACCATGACACATGGACTCTGATAGGTGATATGATCCTTGTTGAAAAATTTGGTACCTTCGCTTCTTTGGAACTTTGATCATTTGAGTGCAAGAGGTCCAAGGTTAGTGTCCAAATACCTCAAGGTTGAAGTACATGTAGAAAATATGGTGTAGAATTGCAACTACTCAAGAAATTTTAATCTAAATCAAGAGACGCCATTCTACTCTATTGTTTTGTGGACAATAATTCACAATTTAGAACAACAATCTCAGACAAGCAATTAGATATAACACACGCACAATATTATTCTAGGGGAAAACAACTGCTAAAAACCCCTTAAGCCTGTTTGTATTAATCAGATGAATAGAGATGTATTACAATTGCTTGCTTGCTTTGAGTACAACTTGCAAGTGAATAACCTATCTCTCTGCTCAATGAGAAGCTTTGACCCAGACTTAGTCAATTTCTACCTCACCTTGAGCCTCTATTTCCTTGCGCAAATCCTAAGGACTTAGGCCCCTATTATTTAGGAATTTTCCTCCAATTGATTGTGCAATTCCCAAGGTTGATCATCTAGTTGCATGCAACACCTGTACAGTCAAGAATAGTCTACAATTGATGTTACACCACCTTGGAATCTCCACCGCGGCTGGGGAACTCGAATTCTCTGCATGCACTAGTTATTTTAGGTTGATTGATCAGTTAACTAGATGATCACTGAGTTAGACTTATGTCCCACTACACAACTGACCTTCCATTAGTTCTACTAACAATTAGAACTAGTTTAATTGAAAACAACTTGAAATCACTGACCTTGATTGCTACAAATTAGCAATCACACATGCTTAACTAAACTCCAAGCCCTCTAACTCGAATTTACTGAGCTAACTGAGTGACATAAGCCATGTCACACAAGTTAATTGCATCCAAGTTGACTATTGATGTGGAAATTCAAATTTTCTCAATTTGACCAAGGCAAAATCAAATTGAGACTTTCTTGTTGCACTTCTCAACACTCCCTCTCAGCAACAAAGGGATTATCAACCACTCCTATCTTGGACCTGTGGGACTCGAACTTCCCTCTTGATAAGGCCTTTGTCCAAATGTTAGCATCTTGTTCCTCTATCGGAATGTATTGTAGCAACATTATCCGCCTCTACACATGGTCCCATAAATGGTGATACTAGATATCTATATGCTTGGATCAATCATGAAACACCGGATTCTCAGAGAGCTTAATGCAACTCTGATTATCACAATCGATCATCGTTAGGTCCATCATCTGACCAAACAGTCCCACTAGTATCTTTCTCATCCAGATCGCCTCACATGTTGCTTGACTTGCAGCCATGCATTCTGCTTCTGTCAAGATAAGAGCCACAGATCTTTGCTTCCTACTGTACTAGGAAACCATTGCGGACCCAACACTGAAAATTCCACCTGATGTACTCTTTCAGTCGGATGGACTCCTTGCCCAAATTGCATCGGTGAAGCCACACAGCTTCACTCCCTCTGTCTTTTTATACCATAATCCATATTGGCTAGTGCCTCTAAGGTACCGTAAGACATGTTTTGCTGCCTTCCAAAACAATTTGGTTGGCCTAACCATAGCTTGGCTCAACTAGTTGATTGCATAGCACATATGTGGTCGTGTGTTCACAAGATACATCAGTGAACCCACGAATTGTCGATAAATGGTAGCATCCACCTCTTCCCCTGAAGTAGCAGTCTCCTTCCTCGAGTTGGTCACTAGAGGTGTCTCCATGGGCTTACAACTCTCCATGTGGAATCTCTGTGGTATCTCATTACATACTTGCCTTGAGACACAAGCAATTCCCCATCACCTTGCCATATATTCAACCCGAGGAAGTAGTGCATGAGACCCATGTCCATCTCAAATTCCCTTGCAAGGTCCTCCTTGCAAGACTTGATCAGCTGCTCATCACTATTTAATATTAAATCATCAACATATAAAACAATGATCAGAAATTTACCTTCTACCAAAATATGATAGAGGTTCACATCCGCTTCACTTTTGGTGAAGCCCAAGCCAATGAGATAATTGTCGATCCTGGTGTACCAAGCACAGGGTGCTTGTTTGAGACCGTACAATGCTCGCTTGAGTCTGCACACATGAGACTTCCGATAAAATGTCTCAAAACCTTCTCGTTGCTCGGTGTACACCTCCTCCTCAATAACACCATTGAGAAATGTTGTTTTTACATCCATCTGGTGGATTCCACCCCATCTGCGCATTGATCTAATGGATGAATACCTTGCTATGGGAGAAAAAGTTTCCTCATAGTCAATTCCCTCAACTTGAGAGAATCATTTGGCCAAAAATTTGGCCTTATGCTTCTCTATGCTTCCATCTGTTGCATTGTTAACTTTGAAGATCCATCTCAAACCCACAATTGATTTATCTATCGATCTTCGAACCACTTCCCAAACAGTGTTGTTCAAGATGGATTTGAAATCTTCCACCATGGCATCAACCCAAACAAGTTGCTCAACTGATGGCTCGGTCTCTACAAGCTCAATCATTAGAGCCATGTAGCCAGTGTACCTCTCATGTGACCTCCTTTGCTTGTGCAAATTTGAAGGAGCTCCAACATTCTCCCTCACATCCTACACTAATATATCAGCTTCCCTGGTTCTTTTTCTCCCTTCTCTGGATGGTTTTGCTTGAGTGGATATCTCCACTCTTTGGTCCTCTATTTGTGGTTGCTCCACAACTTCCTGAGGCTGCTCCTTTGGAGCTAAAAGCACCTCTTCTGGTGGAATCTGAAGCTCCATCTCAAGAGAGCATCGCATCTCTTTCTTCTCATCAAACTTTACATCCCTTCACATAACTGCCATTCTAAGGGAAGGTAAGTACACAGAGTAATTATGTGGAGTTTCGGTGTAACCCACAGAAACTCCCAACTCTACTGTCGACTCAAGCCTCTTCCTCGAATCTTTGGAGACATGGCAATAAACAGAGGCTCCAAAAATTTTAAAGTGAGACACATCCGCCTTTCTCCCCAAGAAAGCCTCCTCCAGTGTAATCATACCAAGAATCCGATAAGGACTCTGGTTATGCAAGTAAACTATTGTGTTACATGCCTCTGCCCACAAATGCAGGGGTAGGCCTTAGTCATGTAGCATAGCTCTTGCAGCTCCCACAATGTTACGGTTTTTTCTCTCAGCTACCCCATTCTGCTGCGAGTTGTGGGGTGTTGTCAGTGCTCTTCGAATCCCTTCCTTTACACATAAATCCTTGAAGTCATTCAAAACATACGCACCTCCATTGTCACTCCTAAGAGCCTTCACCTTCTTGTTGGTCTCTTTCTCAACTAGCGCCTTGAATTCTACAAAATTTGAGAATGTCTCATCCTTCTTTCGAATGAAGAAGATCCAACACTTCCTTAAGAAATCATCAATAAAAATAGCATAGCACTTATGTTTGGCAGTGGAGGCTATTGAGAAAGCTCCACAAACATCGGAGTGGACACTTTCCAAGACTGCATGTTCTTTGTTGTCTCGATCATGGAATGTGTATTTCACATACTTCCCCAAGATACAACCCTTGCATACATCCTACTATTCAAGTGCTCCTTTAGGGAGGCCAGTGGTTATTTGTTGCATAATTTTTAGGGCGCCATGATGCAAATGGCCTAATCTCCTGTGCCAAAGTTCACCGACATCGCAGCTCTGCACTTTCTCTGCCATACTACTTAATGCAATGCAATCTTCCACATCTAACTTGTACAGGTTCTTCACACAAACCTCGATCTGCATAACCTGTCTAGTGGCTATGTGTCTCGGGAATTCTTTCCCTTTGCTCAAGATCACATCATAACCACGGTCTTCCAAAACTGCTACAGAGATGAGGTTCTTCTTTAGGCCTGGAACAAACATGACATCTTTGAGGTGAAGAGGGGATCCCGACTCCATCTGAAAGGTTACTGTACCAATCTCAGTAGCATTGTACCTTCCATTGTCCCCAAGTTCAATAGGCATCTAGAAATATTTCTCCTTCAAGTCACTAAAAAACTCTTTGCACCCCGCGATGTGGAACGAGGCACCGGAATCCAAGGACCACACACTCCACATCACAGAGTTGGACATGCATGAGATAATGGTTAAGTCTAGCTCAAACTGTGAATCCAATGCCTCACCAATTGCTCCTCCTAAGTTCTTTCTAGACTTTTTGTGTGGACACTTTGTAGCATAATGCTCAAATTCATGACAATTGAAGCATTTTATTTTGGACAAGTCTTTCTTCTTTCCCTCTTGGCTGGATTATGGTTTGGTTTGAGATTTTTGCCCTTCTTTCCCTTTCCAATCAATGCAAAATTTTATTCATCCTTTGCTTTGGATGAAGTTCCATCCTGGTTATTTAACCTGTACTCTTCTTGTACCAAGTCAGACCACAACCTTTCCCACTTTGGTAAATTTTCCCTACCATTTACCGAGTCCTAGTAGCTATGCCAAGATTTTGGAAGGCCTGGAAAAGCTAGGCTCACCAAGTCCTCTTCTGCAACAGTCACACCAACCCCTCCAAGCTCATGCCGAACTTTTGTAAATTTGGTGAGATACTGTGGGATAGTATCATTCTTCTCCATTTTAATTTTTCAAAGTTTGTCTTTGAGGGCCAGTTTTCTATGATCATGTTAAACACAGACATGGCAAAACACATTACTCACAATGATATATATTTATCATACAATGGAGTCACCCTTGGATTCCATATCCTAGGGTCTCTTGGACTCCCTAAGTCTCTTGAGCTTCCACACTAACCCTAGAAGGATTAGGTGTCCAACATTCCCCTGCTTAATCCAAAGGGGTATGTATGAGTCCAAGGAGAAAGTTGTAATACAAAATGGCAGCACTAGGTTGAAATGTTGGCATAAGGAGGTGGTTTAAGGATGACCACCAACACTGGAACGCTCAGTACAGTTCCCGGAACTCTTCCAAATATGGCAAGAAGTTGAGATCTTCTGCTAGAGGAAGTGCTCTTAATGTTTTGAAGAGGGCGACCTTCAACCTGGAACAAGGGAGGTCTACAACCTGCGATGGTTTAAGGATGACCAACAACTCTGGAATGCTTGATGCATTTCCTGGAACTCCTCCAAATCTGGCAAGAAGCTGAAGTCTTCTGCTAGAGGAAGTGTCCCCAATTCATTGAAGAGGGAGAAGCTCAACCTCGCATGGATGGTTTAAGGCTAACCACCAACCAAAGGCATGCTCATGGGCATTTGTGTCTCTGGCTACAACTCTGAATCTGGAATGGCAGGTTGTGGCTCAGGCTCGCTTGAACTGCTGTGTCTCTAGCTACAACTCTTAATCTGGAATGGCAGGTTGTGGCTCAGGCTCGCTTGATGTGGCTTTGAAGCTTGTAGGTGACTATCATTTCCCCCCCTCTTGGGTACAAGGTGAGATGATGGCGAAAACCCAACTACAAGACCTTTTAATATTCTAAAAGAAATTCTGACATATGACTGAAATATCTTCTTGGTTGTTGTTGCCCATTGCCAAGAAGTGATCCATCCAAGGTGAATCTTTGTTCTTGCAGGAGGCTTGTTTCTGAAGCATCTGTGTGAAGAATGAGTGTGTTGACCACAATGCTTGCACGGGTGAAAATCAAAACAGTGATCTTTCGTATGGCCAACTCGGTCACAGTGTTGGCATTTCACAATCTATTGTGGCTATTGTGGAAGAGGAGCAGAATCTGGAACAGCTGAAGGTGCACTGTCATAAAGAAATCCAACACTCTGAAATTGGATGAGCTTGGAATAGTCTAGAATATGAAATGAAACCTCCTTGTCATATCCAAGACTTGTTATGTGCTTATTATGGACAAGCTCTTCCCAAGGTTTGATGATGGGCTTGGGAAGTGCAGGCTGGATTTTTGCTTCTGTATTCAAATTTCTCTTGTATTGGGCTCAATGATCAGAACAGTTTATTGCTATTGAGGGGAGTTTGTCTCAATGTTTTGAACACAAACATGTTCAGAATGATGACTCCGTTGTTGTAATTCTTCTTGTTGAAGCTGAGATTCGAGCTATAAAAAATCAATCTTCTCTTGTGCATTTTGTAGACAGATTCTAATGTCAGCAAGAGATGATTTGTTGATTTTCACTGTCATTAGTTGTATACTGTATTATAGTTTTCAAACACTCTAATACTTCATAAATTTTCGCCATTTTCTGATCACAACTATGAACCAAAGCAACACTCACTCACAATTCAATGTCACTACAATATGTTTTGTAAAATTGCACCAAACAACCAATGTGCAATGGCTCTATTCAATGTACAATACGACGCAATCAACAAAATCAACTTAGCATTAAAGGCAAGGTAACAGGCATATGAATTCACTGTTCCAAAATTCAATCCATAGCATGTAACCAACAACAAAAAAAAATTGTATTCCCTTGCAAAATTCAATCCATAGCTTGTAACCAGCAAAAAATTTTTGTATTCCCTTCCAACTGTGCATATGAACAATGGTAGGAGAGCTAAAGGCAACGTTCCATTTCAAAGCACATCACTCAACGTTGCACATATGTAAGCATTTAATTTATGAAGAAGCCAATATAGCATACCCGCCTTTCACGAGGGGCATCACATTTGCATTAACATGCAAAACTATCCTCCATCAATTGGTTCTGTCCCACAAGAAAGCTTCAAACGGCTTCAGAATTTGACATGCATCCCCTTCCCTCATTTTTTTTTAATTGATCCTCAAGTAATTACTTCCTGTGTATGTGATTTTGCTCAAATTTTACCCCGATGCAAATACTTCATGTGCAGATTGGGAAACTGTTTCAGTAGTCACTCAATATTACTACCAAGTCCCTGAAATTAATGAGATCCAGGTATTTCACCCTAACTCGCTGTTCGAAGCCGTAATGGTGCTCATTTGCTTTGTCTTAGACTTGTCTTCATTTCAACCTTTTCTGCTAAGAGAATTAAAGCAGTGCTTGCTTCAGCTTGCCAACTTTTATGCAATTAGAAAAGCTGATGAGCGGGCTGAGACTCGCAGCGACAATCCCATTGGTCTATGTTGCATTTAGAAAAATAACATCTCTGGTTTGAATGAGCTCAAGGTTGCATACCATCCGAAAGGGACTTTCAATCTCAGAGAATTCCAACAGGGAGCCATGAGCGGTGGTTTTAGGCCACCTGCAATGGAAGTTGATGTTGGAAGAGGGCGGAGGGCGTAGTGGATGGGAGGCAAATGCCACGAAGGACAGGTGGGAGTCGGCGGGAGCAGAGGTGGGAAGGAGCTGGTTGGCGAAGTGCGCAGGCCGACGGGCAGTGGGAGCCGAGAGGCGATGGAAGGTGCGAGGGAGGCCGACGCAGGAAGAGGTGAGCCGGCAGGGAGAGGAGGAGTCACGGGTGTGAGCCGGCGAGGAGGGAGATGGGAGGTGGCGGTGACAAGTGGATGGCCGACAGGAGGGCAGATACCGATGCGAGAGGCGGTGGAGAGGTCGGCGCACAAGTGGGAGGCGATGCCAAGAGGTCTGATTGTATGGAGAAGGGAGAAGATCGATGCCGAGGAGCCTATGTGCAATGGAGGAGCGTGAGCGCATGTAGAGAGAGACACCGTGAAATGGAGACAACGTTTGGAAATGGAGTAATGGCAGAGGTGTGTCGATTACTAAGGGATCAGAACTGACAATTCGGTGTGCCGGCCAGAGAAGAGGAGGTCGATGTTGTTGTTAAGTGGTCAATGTTGCTTTCGAGATGGGACTAGAGCAGGGGAGTTGGAGAGCGCTCTGCGTATATGGGGAAGCTACGAGGTATATGTAGGCTACGCGAAGAGGGAGTCTGGCAACAGTGAACGTTACGAAAGACTCTGGTAACGTACACTAAGCATTTGACAGAGTCTGGTAATAGCTTAAAATAGTGCACAAATGGAAGGAAGTTGTCAGGTAACCGTGGAATGGGAGGATGCACAGTCTCCCAATTTCATTTTTCAACGCATTTACGCGGTAGGGTTATCAGTCCAACACATAGGACAGAGTATAATTGCAGGAAAATTTCAGGCAGACAACAAATTTAGTGGAGCGTTAGGATCCCTAAGGACAGACGCACAATGAAAAATGTTGAAGTTCTGGCACACAAGATAGAGACAATAGGGCATAACTAACAAGTACAAAAAGGTCATAAAACCAGTGGCTCAAACAAGATTGAGCAGGTTACGAACGTACCAGCTCTGATACCATGTTAAACACAGACATGGTAAACGCATACGAATAGGAAAGATGAGCATGAGTTGCTATATCACTCACAATGATACATATTTATCATACAATGGGGTGACCCTTGGATTCCATATCCCAGGGTCTCTTGGACTACCTAAGTCTCTTAAGCTTCCACACTAACCCTAGAAGGATTAGGTGTCCAACAGATCATTGTTATTCTCGAACAGCATTGTCAGTGCCTTCCACATTGCGAAAGGAGTTTCTTTTCCATGGAGATTTTAGACAATTTAGTCTCGTACTCCCTCCAAGATTATTCTCCTCGCCTTGGCTACATCTTTCTTCCATTGGGATAGGTTTTGTGCATCAGATGCCTATGGTTTTGCAATATTTGTCTTGACATATTCTAACAATCCATTGTCATCCAACACCACCTCCATGCAATGAAATTCGAGTTTCCTTCCAAGGCATACTCTAATCTCAAGCCCATTGAAGGTCATCTTCCCAACTTTGAAAATCCTGCTACACTGCAGCTGCAAATTCGAACCTCCTGAGGAAAAACTTCGAAATTCTTGTTCTAATGTGAATGCAGCTCTGATACCATGCAGAAAATATGGTGTAGACTTGCAACTACTCAAGAAAATTTAATCTAAACCAAGAGACACAACTCTACTCTATTGTTTTGCGGACATTAATTCACAATTTATAACAACAATCTTAGACATGCAACAAGAAATTCAAATAACACACATGCACAATATTTTTCTAGGGGAAAGCAACAGCTAAAAACCCCTTAAGTCTGCTTGCATTGATCAGATGAATAGAGATGCATTACAATTGCTTGCTCGCTCTGAGCACAACCTGCAAGTGAATAACCTATCTCTCTGCTCAATGAGAAGCTTTGACCCAAACTACGTCAATTTTTGCCTCACCTTGAGCCCCTATTTCCTTGCGCAAATCTTGAGGAATTAGGCCCATATTATTTAATAATTTTACACCAATTGATTGTGCAATTCACAAGGTTGATCATATGGTTGCATGCAACACCTATACACTCAAGAATAGTCTACAACTGATGTTACACTGCCTTGGAATCTCTACCACAACTGGGGAACTCTAATTCTCTTGCACTAGCTATTTTAGGCTGATTGATTAATTAATTGGATGATCACTGAGTTAGACTGTTGTCCAACTGCACAACTGGCCTTCCACTAGTTCTATTAACAGTTAGAACTAGTTTAACTGAAAACAACTTGAAATAACTGACCTTGATTGCTACAAATTAGCAATCACACATGCTTAAATGAACTCCAACCCCTCTAACTCGAATTTACTGATCTAACTAAGTGGCACAAGCCATTTCACACAAGTTAACTGCATCCAGTTGTCTGCTGATGTGGAAATCCAAATTTTCTCAATTTGACCAGGGCAAAATCAAATTGAGACTTTCTTGCTGCACTTCTCAACAATACGCATGTGGTAATGTTTTCCCTTTGACTATATTTGCTCCCTGATGTTTGTTCCCTGAAGCATTCAGTGAACCAGATCAACCCAAAATGCTCCTCCTCCTTGTTCCATATCAAACTGAGGGCATGAATCATTGGATGGTCGAAGTTTCATACAGCAGATATACTGCTCAGTGCCAACATAAGAAGAGACAGATCACTTGCTCTATTTGGTGTCAAAGATGCTGCATCCCATCCTAGTGAAGTTACAGCACTAAAGTGTGATCATCTTCTAAGATATTGACAAAATTTGTCACAGCAGCAGGATGTTGTTGGGACCAAAACCATCCGAATGATACAGACTTCCTGGAAAAGAGTTAATATCTAACAGATTTTGTTGGGCTAAAAAACATTAACCTCTCTGTCTCTATCATCTCTCTGCTAAGTATCACAAAAATGCTTTAAAACCTCTGACATGATACCAGTTTCTACAATGATGTCCATATTTTAGGTCTAGAGCCAACCTGTTTATCCCTTTGAAAATTGCTACAAAACGACCCTTATTCTAGATTGAAAACTTGCTACACATTGTATCATAGTAGGGCTAGGACTTCTCTGAGAACACTACAAACCTGTAGGGTGAAAAAATACCGAGAGAAGAAAGTTCTTTCAAACAGATCTGAAACATATCAATGCTGGAAGTCTGCTCCCAGAAATCATCTCAATGATGCACTGCTGTCCTTAAAAGCCTCAAAACAAATATGGAGAAAAGGTGTACCAAACAAATGTATAAACAACTTTCATCAAAATCTATATGGGTTGGCCCTAAAACTCACTGGATATAGGTTGGCTGTAACTTCAGTTTAGGAGTTAGGTCGACTCCAATTTCTTCATTGGAGGTAAGTTAGCCCCTTAAATTGGCACTTCTCTACACAGGTTGGCTCAGGCTGTAAAATTTCCAACAAACACCCTTTTGCTGCTGTATGAACCACATTCTTTATACCACTTACTTCTTTAATCGTCTTAGAATATGCCCTGCTAACCTCCTGATAATGATACTTGTCTAATTGTCTAATTGTTGATTGATGGAGGCACGGTAGGAGAATATCCAATCTAAAACTCTGTTGTTTTTATTCTGTTGGTCTGACCTATTCCAAGGTGAAAATATGATGTCAAGCAGGCCATAAATGCTAACCGAATATGCTATATAACCCCACAAGATACCTGTGTATAATGTTTCCCAACTTATACATGGCTCTAAAACTCCAGAAGTGATCAAGCATCTCAAATATTGTTGCATGTCAAACCTCCATGACAAACTATGTATCTGTTTAGTTCTTGGGCAAATCTGTGGAAATGCAATAATATCAGACCTGAGAATGAATGCTGGTGTAATTATTTGGATATAGGCTGCTAAGTGAATAGATCCATGTGATGTCCTTTCAAATTCATTGTCATAGAGTTTATTCTCATTTATTGCTGGAAATGAAGTTGTCTCCCATATATCAAATGAAACAGCATTAGCCAGTGTATAACAAATTGCTAACAAACATCACACCACCGAGCCTAACATAGGCTCAGCTTTTTTGTTATCAGAAATTCCAGTTTGATTTAAAAACCAGCACATGAGCAGCTTAGTCATATTTTAGCCTTGTTTATCTTTTCCAGTCACAGTGATGAGCTTGGGGCTTCCAAACGGTCCTTTTGGGGTCCCTTTACCGCTTCCAATAATCTCAGCATGTGTGGGGTCCATTTACCGCTGCCAATAATCTCAGCATGTGTGCACGCACTAAGTCATCGATCCTTTGGGACCCTGGACAAGTTGCAAGCATGTCATCCTTATAACATGACACTGACTGATTCATGTGCCTAGGATCATGTTACTATGATCCATAAAACCATGAGTGGAAAGAAAATATGCATCAAGACAAACTATCCACATTAACATGAAAGGTCCATGCATCACCAAGATCAACTCAGAACAAGAAGCATGAAATCACCAAAAAACCAACCTTCAACGAAAAGATGAAAACGATGTGGTAGAGGGTTTGTTACCATCATCATCAAATAGCTGTACATCCACATGAACAGTATCATCTCAGTTCTGGGCATCATTACATTCTGGAAGGAGAAGCATCACTAAGCTGTACATCTCAAGTTGAAGTACAAACAATGATGATCTCACCTAGTAAGGGAAGGCTGAAAGAAACATCCAAAGGAGAGGATGGACTAGATGATGAAGTAATCCCTTTAGTCCCCATAGACTATTCAAAAACTGCAGAGAATGAACTCGGGGGAGTTTGTAATGGTGGACCAACACAAGATGGAGATGTGGAATGGTTCACTACAACCAGCTGGGAGTCATTAATAAGCAAACCAACAAGAGAGGAAGAGGTATGTTCCGTGGATACATGCTGAGAATCATCACCAGAAAGGAGCTAGAGAAGAGATCCTAGCAGTCATCAAGAAAAGGCTCATCAAAAATAGCATCATGATGCTTAGTCACTTGGTGAGAGGTAGGGTCATAGAGATAATACCCATGAAAAGTTTCATAGTAACCAACCAAAGTCCTATTACGAGTCTAATGGACAGTTGATATATCATGTCTTTCATGATACAGGTGGATCCATGCACTTGATCCAAAGAACCTAAAATGTGAGATAGAGCACTTCCACCCATGCAACCACTCATAAGGAATCATACTACTCGCTGCATGTGTAGGTGTGCAATTGATTCATGATACAAGTGGATCCATGCACTTGATCCAAAGAACCTAAAATGTGAGATAGAGCACTTCCACCCATGCAACCACTCATAAGGAATCATACTACTCGCTGCATGTGTAGGTGTGCAATTGATGATAAACACTACAAAATAAGTCTCCCCAAAATGAGGAGTGAAGTGCTCGACGAGCTATTTGCATGATAGCCCTATTCTTACAATCGTGGCTCTACCACACCATTTCATTGATGAGTATAGGAAAATACTCTGCCAAAAAATGCCCTAAGAGCATAGAAACTGTAGAAAAGCATTACCAATGTAATTTCCTCCCCCATCAGTCCGAAGACACTTGATCTTTTTCTTGCATTGAGCTGCTACGAGAAATTTGAAATTTGAATTCTCAAAAGTTGCAAAGCACCTGAGACTTGAATATAATGTTATCCAGCTAAGTCACACGATTTGGGTTCGACTCTAGACTCAGCAATGATTAAGTTCAATGCGGGTTCAAATTTTCCAATAAGGTCCAGATGAGGTTAGGCTTTAGGTTTGGCTATATACATTTTCAATATATATATATATATATATATATATATATATATATATATATTTCATTTTAAATAATATATATATAGATATTATTTAGAATGAAATATAACAGAAAAGAATAAGCAATGAGCACCAATACACAAAGAAATAAGAAATGAAAAAAAAGAAGTAGAACATATTGGTCAACTTCAAAATTAAAAGGATATATATGTCCAAAATGTCAGATAATTGTAATCCTTAAAGTAAATTCACAAAATTTACTAATGTGCAGGTTGTGGCTGTTCCTATCTCTCCTTAGGCTCAAATGTGAGGTCACGACAAACCGGCAAGGTTTAGTGAGAGAGGCAGACAAGCAGGGTTTAGTGAGGGTGACTCAGGGTTTAGTGAGATAGAGCTTCTGTTTAAACTTTAATGAGGGGAGCTCATTGTTTACTGGGCCCAAACTTGGGTTTAGTGAGGGCGGCTCAAGAAAGCTTACAACCAACAGGAAAGCTACAGCTCAAGTGAAGATAGTGAGGGCCAAGCAAGGTCAAGCGCAGTCATAGGCTACAACCTACAATTATAACATGACAGGCAATAGACGACGGTGGGTTTAGTGAGACTGGGGGTCAAGCTGGGCTAGGATTTCACCAAAGTCTAGACAATGGAGATGCAAAGGCTTTAGTTTACATTTTATAATGTTGAGTGTACACACAACAACCCAAGGTCACAACTCACAGGTTATAAATGTTACAAAGGGAGGCGAGCAAAGGGGTTACGATGGAGAAACGTTGTGGAGGGTGGTCACGTTGGAGTTGGAACCAATTCATGTGCCCGACAAGTCCACCATTTTTATTTTTTAATTTGGAAAGTCAAAACCCTAATTCGAGCCTCAAGCCAAACCTTTTTTTTTGCCATTGAATTTGTCTTTAGGTTCAATTTCGACATCAAGTTGAAGTTTGATTCAGTTCGACATTAGGTTCAGCTTTGAGGTTCGCGAAACCTCAACGAACTTCAAAAAAAATTCAGATTCATCGAATTATGAACATGAAGATTCAAATTTGACAAACCCTGTGACTTAGGTATCCAAAGGAATCAAGAATATTCATCAATACAAGTGAGGAAGTACTTGGATCCCTCAAGAGAAGTGGTGGCCATGGAGCTCGAAAGAAGGAACTGAAATGTCTTTTAGAAAGGACTTATGACGTTTTCCCATAATGAAACCCTAACAGACACCACAAGGATGGTTGATCTCTGGAAGACCACTAGCAAGGCGAAGACAACTCATGTCTCTCAAGAATCCATCATTGGTATGATTTAGATGATAATGCTATAACATATGATATTCATTTGCATTGGAAATCATTGCAATCAATTTGTTATGACTTATGAGCTAGAGGTGAAGAACTATTTCCCAACTTGTACAAATGTTTAGATTCATCGCAATATCCAAAGGAAACTACTTTGAACTCATCACTACTATCCTTGGCAACCCATCTATCCAACCAAATTTCCACCTTTTTATTGGTGTGTATAATGCAATAAATAGATAAGAGATGTGCCCCAACCCCAAAACATGGAGAACATTCCCAAACTTAGCATTGTCAACCACAACAATGTCAAAACCATAAACCGGGAGAGTTGAGTCATCACCAGTAGTTATCTTCTCACTTTTATGTCAACCATTGTAGTCAAAAAGGAGATGCTTGTGTTTTTTCATGTGTCTAGTAGCCCTAGAATCTACAATCCATTCCTATGAAGGAGTTGAATACCACAAAGCAGAGTGCACAACAAGATGAGCAGGATTGGAAGTGTCAGCCTTGTTTTCAAAGAGGCCATTGTTGCTAGCTACCAAGCAATATCTTCAATCTTTTGAAGACAAAGGAGGCAAATTTTGAAGGAATGTCCCTCCTCATGGAAATAACAGTACATCATCCTCTTCTTGAGAGGTTTCCTTCTAGATTCATGTATTCATGAGGATGAGGCAGCCTTAGGATGGACTTGATCATGAGGGGTTAGTTCTCCTAAATTCCTCAAGGTGACTTGATGTTGAATAAGGTTTGAAAACACATCCTCTAAAGAGGGAGGGGCATGTGCCTTGATAAAGAGAGGAACGTTGTAAAAAATGATGGCAAAAATTTTGAATGCAAGAGAAAGATTATTCAAAACAATATTTAAATATTCTAAATCTGATTTTTTGTTGCCTCCAAATGTAATAATGTTAGATTTTAGGTTCTTGAACCTTCCAATATACTCCCCAATGTCAGCAAGTCTACCATCTTTGAGATTTGAGAGTTGAGTTTCATTTTGATTGACTTGAATAGATTTCACTAGGTCTAACAAGTTTTGAAAAGATTCCCAACTATGCTTGCACTTTTGTTATTCTTGGTGTGATGAAAAAGATCCAATTCCACATACAAAGTAATCTATCCAATGGCTTCAACCTTTTTCAAGTAAACAAGGTCACAACTGTCATCATCAAAGGCAAGAAATGGCTTCTTCAAATACATCCATAAACCCTTGCTACAAATATGGGATGTCATTTGACCAGACCAAATATGGTATTTGGCCCCATTTAGATAGGGAAAAAAGTAAAACTACTTTCCATCCACAAATGCCCAAGGCACCAACACTGTCCTCGAAAAATATTTCAGTGTTTTGGTTGAAAAGAGAAAGAGGAGTGTGCTGCCCTAGAAAAGGGCACAAATCTGAAAGAACTCCCCATAAATCCACTGAAAAGACCAAAAAAATGCCCAATAAAGAGGGGCTGGTGAAAAAGAAAATTTTAAAAACCCTAGAAATTTATTGCTATCCCAAAAAAGCGCTAAAAAGGACTCTAGTATCAGACTTGAAACAGCATTAAAACAACACTGGATAGAGAAGGAAGAGTACACACCAGCTTTAATACCATATTGAGATCATTAAGTAGATAGTGGATGTACAGTGAACTCTCCAACAAACCCTAATTCAGCCAAGAGAAAATACAGCAGAAATGACACAGCACTATAATGATGAACACAAGAGAGATTGTTGTAATGCCCAAGCACATGAAGAGAAGTGCACTATGGGAAGATTTCCAATAGAACTTTATCAATATATAACTTGAAGTTTACAAATAAGAAATGTCTTATAGACTTATATATATTAACCTCCTTTAGGGCTGGGGCGTTGGCCCCAAGAGATCTACTAGGTCATCCTTAACCAAAATGAACAATAAAACAAAGAACACAAGTAGTGGATTAAGTGCTCAAATAGAAGTTCAGCATGTGGCCTCAAGTCAAGATTAACCCCCTAATCTCACCATATTCATACATAAACAATGGCAGCAACAATTCTTGCATATTAATTTGTGGATAATACAGAACGAAAATGCATTGTAGCCCTACGTACTTAACAGGAAGTTAACGTTCCCACTGTCTATCTTCCCTCGATTGGATTCTCTTACATGCGGTATGGACATTGGCTAGATGAAGTAATTTTGCAGCAGTAAAAAATAGCCCTCATTTATCTACCAGAAATCTATGGATTTTCTGGTACAGTAACTTATCCAAGTGATGTATTATGTCCAAAGAAGTAGAATCTCCATTCAAAAGCAATATAAGAAGGGCTATTTCAAATTCCAAGTTCCACCTACTGCATCAGGTCGAACAGATTTTAAGGCAACCAAGTACTTTATTCCTTTATCCCATTGGCGTATGCACAATGTGTTGTCACATGCAAGTGCTTTTAAGAGAACCTACCTCACATGCAAGTGCTTTTAAGAGAATCATTTTAGGTAGAAGATCTTCAAGCTTGTATTAACCGTCCTTACATGCATTAAAGGGGATGTAAGTGATTTTCAGGAAATATATGCCAATGTGATTATGAGAAAAGTGATTCTAGGCACAGTTTACTTCCATTGTTAATAGTATCACTTGTATCCTTTTGCACATTCTTAGGTCATTAATAGAAAAAGCAAAATCTTCTCCAAAAAAATGACGACCTCAGGTTCAAGAAGGAACTACATCATCATTAGATACGAATGAGCAGAAAAAAAACAACACATCCATTCAAAACTATTTCTTTGCATGAAGATTACAACACCTCAGTAGGGTTATTTCTAGCCACATCATATGCGACCCAAATTGGGCCTATCACACTGACATTAGTAGAGCATAACATAACGCATGTTCCCATTGGAAAATATAATCTAAATTCTCAAGCAACTTCTACTAACCTGAATTTTGGAAATCTAAAATTCATGTCAAGTGGATTGTGGTCAAGCGGTGAATTAAGTGCACTTCTTGACAAAAATCCTAATTCAATCTCCCTGAGAACATGCCAGCATGCTAATGCAGCAAATTTGTTGCGCTATCTTGTGGTGTTTCATAGTTAAGCAAGTCTATGAGGTTTTTCCAAGGCAGGTTGATGAGACCAGATGTGAGTCCTGGCAGATTTTGGTGGAATAGATACCCCTTGGATGTAAAGCCAAAGGTTTCTGCCCCCACAAGGTCCTTGCCAAAATGGTATTTGCCCCAGAAAAGTTAAAAAATAAAGATTCAAAACTCCTATTCACCACACCAAATTCCCATCACCAACATATTTGCAACCTTTACCAAATCTGTAGGCAGTAATTGATCAAAATCCATGGGAATTTTGATCAAGAAGTGAATTTCTATTGCACCCAAAATCCAGAATTTTTAGTAGAAATAAAATAATGTGTGTTTCAAAGGGTTCAATATGTTCTGTCACTGTCAATCAACAGTATTAAATATAGCAGTCTTCAAAAATAGGAAGCAAAGGAGAATATGTGCCACATGGTACACCCAATTGTTACCATAAAACTACCGATCATTTCCTCAATTGCCTTTGACGGCAGCATAGGATTGATTTAAGATGACTGGCGATTGAATTGTACGAAAGAATTGGCCCAAGTCCAGAAGAGATATTTGGAACCTGTCATCGGCTGAAGTATGCATTTTGCATCAGTTCTATTCTATAGGTTCATTACATATTTCATCACGAAAGTCAGCATGCTTTAGCCAGAGTATGGTAATCTCTCCATATTCTAGATTCGTAACATTAATGAGAATTGCCCGCTCTATGGCCATAATTATAATTTGTTTTGTTTCAGTTACAATGACTAGCGAAATTCACTAATACGACCGCAAAGGGAGGTATATATAGCGTTAAATAGACATGTAATGCAACAATTGTATATATAATAAGGGTTGATATCACAAAAAGGTCTATATGTGCAATGAATGAGTATAAGTATATATTGGAATATTAATACAAGATTGGGATATGATAATGTACTGGAATATTTGAAAAAGGTCTATATGTGCAATGAATGAGTATAAGTATAATATTGGAACATTAATACAAGATTTGGATATGTTAATGTACTGGAATATTTGAAAGAGGTCTATATGTGCAATGAATGAGTATAAGTAAAATATTGCAACATTAATACAAGATTTGGATATGTTAATGTACTAATATATTTGAAAGAGGTTCTTCGTTGTTTTATTCTTTAAATAGCTATTGTTAAACTCATTATTATCTTTTTGGAAGCTGTAGTCCAAGTTCACGTCTTATATACGTTGTGTATACTCTGGCCTATTATGTTATATTTCGGGGATTTGGGTTTAACATTTGTTATCAAAGCGGATGATCCTTGGGTTTGGCTCCTTCATACAACTTATTTAAGAGCAAAATCAGTAAGAATGAAGGAGCAAAACCCAAGGATCGACCACTCAGAACCAAATGTTCTGTTCCAAATTCTTGAAATATGGAATAATAAACTAGAGTACACACAATGTATACAAACTCCGGGTACAACTACTATAGAAATAATAGAGATGAGTTACTAACTCCTCAAAGAATAAGAGAACCTCCTCCAAATACCTTAACACATCTATATATCCAAATCATAAATTCACATCCCAATAATAATTATATTGACCTCTACATATATCTATCTTATTAATTACATATGTGGCCCTTTATTAATCCAACACCTATTACTTGTCTATTGATCTTTACATATACCTATCTTACTAAATACAGATATGATCTTTTATTAATCCAACACATATTACATATACATTTACCTCATATATGCCTCCCTTGAAGTCATGTCATTCATCATCAAGCAAATTTGTCTAAGTATTCATTATATGGCCAAACTTCTGGTCTTATGGGGCGCTCTTCATTGTGCTAAATGGCTTGGACTGCAGGAGATTGTTATTTTTGGGATTCTAAGTTTGTGTTGACTTGACTGGGCGAATGATTGCTGCAAACTACAGACTCTCGTTCTCTACAATTGGCAACATAGAATCAGGGCTTTGTCTCTAGCCTTTAGGAAGATTTCTTTTTCCCATATCATGTTGGACTGCTACGATCTGGACAAATCATGCTCTGATGGGGTTATGTTAATTTTGGGCCACTAGGTCCAAACTCCATGTTGCACTGCTCATATGACAATGGACATATTTTTGTTGGATTCCTCTTTCGGAGAGGTGCAAGATTGATCTAAAGATCATCTTGATCGGATGAGCACAACATTTATTTTGATTTCATTTTCTACATGTGCAAGGTCGGCCAGATTTGTAATGTAGGCTCACATGCCTAATAGATGTGTCACACATCCTCATTGATGGATATAAATTGGAGAGACTTGGAGGTCATTTCATCATCAACTCATCACACATTCTCTCATTGTGATATGATTGGTTCAATAGCCTTTGGAGGCCTTTTTCCCCTCACACATGTGGAGTGAAACTGTTGTTTTCTACGTTGATCTATTTAGGGCTTTCTACTGCAGCATTGACCAGCGTTGACCGTGGTTAACCCTTGGTCGTTTGACCTCAATCTTCTACAGAAAATCTGATTTTACGACGCCATACAACTGGGCACTAAAATCAAGTAATTTCGAGTTGTTTGACCGAAGCCCTAGTTTGCTGCATTGACTTTTCTGCTACTGTCTACATTGACTTTTCTGCATTGTCCCTGGTTTGACTTGTGATGAGTTGTCTTTGAGGGTTGTGGGTGTGACACATGAAGTGCTAGCTGACCGAGAAAGACTTTGCTGGTTGAAGCATCCTACTGACCGTCGTAATGCTACAATATCTCATATCTCTGTTGGACAAAAGGAATTGTAAATCTAATATATATTTGGCTTGCCTTCTATTGATCTATTATTGTGTTCTATCAGCGTTTTACTTTCAAGTTTATGTGATTTCTATTTTGTATCGAACCTAAGAAAGATTGAAGTAAAAGTGCATCAAGCATAGAACACCATTGTTATCTAAATTTAACATGGGATCAGAGCCGAGGTGAAGACAAAGTCCAAGAGTCCAAGCTGGTGTTATAAGTTATCTCTGAAGGAAGAAATCCCATCAAGGACAAATGGCTTCCTCAACCTACAAGGGTTTCAAGGCTGATGATAAATTGACTGATAAGTTCGATTATCATGCATGGAAGATGTCCTTGGATTTGGCGCTAGAAGATCAAGATGACATGGACTATGTCCAGGGGAATATTCAAGAGCCTCCATCAATGCAGCTGCTGCCACGAAGACGAAGTATAGAAAAGGGAAAATCAAAGCAAAGATGATAATCTGGGATTCTATTCATAAGCACTTGGTTGCTTACATTTCTGAGCTGAAGACATCTAAGGAGATGTATGATAAGCTAGTGAGCATGTTCAGGGCTAGCAATGCTAATCAAATCCTCTTCCTCAAGAATCAATTGAAGAATATCAAGAAGGGTAAGGATGAATCTATTCAATCCTATTTTATGAGGCTCACTGATATCAGGAATAACCTCCTAACTATTGGGGAAGCAATATCTAATCAAGCGATGGCTCTTATTGCACTTGGAGGTCTCCCTCGTGATTGGCATCCATTCAATACCATTATTCTCAATAATAATGTGATTCATGATTTTGATGAAATATTGAAGAGATGCACTCAAGAGGAAACAAGAATGATGGACTATGCCTCTAATGGTAATGGAAGTGACCCTACTGCCTTCGTCGCTCATGCAAAGAAAAAGAACCATGGTGGCCCAGAAAATCAAAACTATGGTAGAGCGGGGCCCAAAGGAAGGAAGGGAAGATGTTACACTTGTAACAAGACTGGTCACTATGCAAGAGAGTGCCCTAATAGAAGGGACTCTCCCAAGGATGATGACAACAACAACTCGAGAAGGAATGGCAGGAACAACAGGTTCCAAGGAAAAAGGAAGGCTCCCTCTAATTGTAGTGGAAATGGGCAATCTTTCAAGAGGTCAAGAAATTCTAGGTACAATGAGTCTAATGTTGTTGATAATAAAAGAAATGAATTTATTCTTGTATCTGCCCTCTCTGCTGCATCTCCACCCGACACCTTGGATGTCTGGTTGATTGATAGTGGTGCTTCAAGGCACCTCACTGGTTATAAAGAAGCCCTTTCTGATTTGGTTGAGAAGGATACTAGTATGGAAATTATCCTTGGAGATAATGCCACCTATCCCGTGAAAGGGACAAGGACTGTGACCCTCCATCTATCTCAAGGTCAAGTCCTCCGATTACAAGATGTGTTGTATGTACCTGATTTGAAGAAGAACCTTGTGTCTATTTTGGCAATGGAAGACAAAGGGTTCAAGGTGGCATTCATTGATGGAAAGGTACTTATCTGGAAAAATATTTCTATTGGTTTTAGAGTTGATACACTCTACCAGGTTGGAGGAAGCAGGGTTGCGGGGAAGCTTCAAACCCCCTTCGCTCCCGCTCCGGAAACTCGCTCCGTGCGGGAGCGTTTCGGAAACGCTAGGAAACGCGCTTCCGAAAACACTTCCTGTCGGGAGCGTTTTTCGGGAGCGCGTTTCCAACTTGAAAAAACGCACCCTGTTTTTTCGGGAGCGTTTCAGGGAGCGTTCGGGAGCGAACGCTCCCGGAACGCTTCCGACGTTAAAAAAACGCTTCGGGAGCGTTTTTTAAAAGCGGGAAGCGTTCGGGGAGCGTTCGCTCCCGAACGCTCCCCGGCAAAAAAAAGGCTCCCCGCCGCGCGGAAATTTTTTTATGAAAAATTTTCGATTTTTATAAAAAGGGGGGGGGGGGTTTCATTGTTAGTTATTGTTTGTTAGTTGAGAATTGAGATTGAGCGAGAAGGAGAGCCGAGAGCGCAAGGTTTGGTTGACAGCAATCAGGAGAGCAAGGAGCAAAGCTGACAGTAGAGCAAGGAGCAAGGCTGACAGGAGGATTGCAAGAAAGAGGTAGGCCTTCTAATCCAATTTTGTATTTTCTAAGATGAATTTGTAGATTGTTAAATTGTTTGAAAATGAAAACTTGAATTTTGCTTGAATGTTGCATTTTATTGGATTTAAAACTTTTAAAATGAGTTGATTTTTTCCTATGTTGCATTTCCTATTCCCATTTGGCATTTTTCTATTTGTTTTGCAGGCTAGATTCTAGAAACTTGAAACTTGTTTCCATCATGGCTATATGGCTAGGAATTTTCCTCATGTTGGTTCCTTTCTTTGTGATAATGGTGTTGGAGAGTGCTAGAAGAAAGAGACAAATCAGATAAGAGGAGGATGAAGAGGAGGGTTATGGTGGATCTGAAGAAAATCCTGAAGAGGAGGATTATGTTGAGGAGGAAGTGGGGAGTGGAGACCCTGAGAACCTAGAATCCCCAACTAAACAAGACCAATATCCTTTGTGGAAATATGTTCAAAAACAAGAAGGAGGGAAAGGTGGTGGAACCACTAAATTTATTTGCCCCCATTGCAATAAAAAATACCATGGTTCATACACCCGTCTGAGAAGGCACCTTTGTGGGATAATGCCAGGAGATGGAACTAAAAATTTTGGAATCAAAGTTTGTACTTATGTGCCAGCACCACCGAGAGAGATATATAGGAAGGAAGAGGGGGTTGCCATACAGAGATCATCTAAAAGATCTAAGGGTATCGCTGATTCAGGCCCAACACATTCAACTTCCACCCATGCCAGTGGTTTCGGAAGCAGTGGCACTGGATTAAGGCGTAGAACCATATCCGATTTCCTAGACGAAAGGTGTAGGAATGATGTGGATTCAAAAGTTTACCGGTTTCTATATGCATGTGGGGTGCCATTCAATGTTCTTCGCTCACCTTATTGGCATGAAATGGTTTTTGCCATTAATGATGCCCCCAAAGGATACAAAAGCCCTGGGTATGACAAGGCCAGAACCGTGGGTCTTGATCATGAAAGAGCTAAAATAAATCATTCTTTGGCTAGAATGACAGGTTCGTGGAATGAGCATGGGGTGTCCATTGTCTCTGATGGATGGACCAATGTAAAAGGAAAACCATTGATAAATGTTTTGGCTGTGTCGGTTAGTGGTGCAGTGTTCCTGGCAGCTTATGATTATTCAGATAAGTTCAAAACCGGCATTAACATTGCAGAACCATTACTTGATATAATTGAAAAGACTGGGCCATACAATGTGATACAGGTCATCACTGATAATGCTGCTAACTGTAAGGCAGCAGGAGCAATTGTTGAGGATACATACCCCAACATTTTTTGGTCTGGGTGTTTGGTTCACACAATGAACCTTTTGATGCATGATATTATAAAAAACAAACAACCTCAGTTCAAATGGCTTGGTGATTTGTACAAGAGAGGTAAGAAAATGATCAAATTTGTTACAAATCATAGCAATACCCATGGGCTTTTCCGTACTCACTCCAAATTGGAGTTGTTGAAAATAGGAAAAACTAGATTTGCTGGTTATTACCTCACCTTCAGGCGCCTTTTGAAGGTAAGAGAGTCATTGGCTGCAATGGTATCAAGCCCACACTGGCAGGTATTAAAGGACAGGGCGGCAACAGTGGTTGACAGGCAAAGTTTTGAACATGTGGAGGAGACCGCCCTTGACCCTCAGTTTTGGGCACGTATGAGGGAAATTGTGGGTTTTACCAAGCCCATTTATAACATGATTCGCTTTGCAGATACTGATAAACCAGTGATTGGAGAGGTTTATGAGCAGATGGATAGCATGTTGGGGCAAATAACAGATATTGTTAAGGATAATGATCCCATTTTGTATGCTATGATTCATGACTGTGTGTGTGCACGGTGGAATAAACTCAATGTTCCACTACATGCTTTGGCATATATCCTTACGCCAAAATATTGCTCTCCATCTTGGTTGGGCCAACCTGCACCTGGAGGTGGGGTTAGGGTGAAACCTCACACAGATCCAGAGGTACAAGAGGGGTACATGAAGGCATTGGACAAATTGGTACCTGACAGGGAAGAGTGTGCTAGATTGCGCCTTGAATTAGGCAAATACTTCAGTTGCACTGCTAACTTTGGTTCATTCCATGCAATGGAAGACAGGGACAGATTCGATGCTTTCACATGGTGGGAAGCATATGGCAGCATGGGACTTTTGCCAAAGTTGGCTAAAAAAGTTCTCTCACAAGTTGTGAACACTTCTTCTGCAGAGAGGTGTTGGAGCACCTACAACTTTATACACAATGTGAGAAGAAACAGGCTGAATGAAAACCGAGCTGAAAGCTTGGTTTATGTGCATTATAACTTGAGGTTGTTGAGCCATTACTGTGATCGGGCAAATGAAGATCAATCATACAGAGTCTGGGACAACAACCCAGAGGATGATAATTTGGAGGACGACACGTTACATCTAGAAGAATTGGAAGCAGAACTTTATAGGGATGATGATGAAGCATCGGCAGCACCGCCACACACAGGGCCAGTCCCACCATCTACTGGTAGCAGTGCGGGTGCCAGTGCCAGTGCCACTCCTCGATATCACACTATTGTTCCTTTGCAGATCCAGCCTCCACCTTCTGGTCGTGGTCATGGTACTCCTGAGAGTACTAGAAGACCAAGAGTTCCTCGTGGCTCACAGAAATTAGACATTTCTCGTGGGCGTGGCAAGGGGCCAGCCAGATAAAATATATTTGTTGTTTACTATTTTCTATTTGTTGTTGACAGTTGAACAGTTGAAACTTGACTTGCTACTAATTTCATATATTTAAATTTTTAATGAAGTTGGCATTTATAAGTTCACTGTTTACAAGTCATTATGGATTATGAATATGATGCTTCATGAAAGTTATATGGTGATCAATGAATCAATGATGATAAATGTTATATAATATCAATGATGATAAATGTTATATATTGAATTTTGAAATCAATGAATCAATGATGATAAATGTATATTGAATTTTGAAATCAATGAATCAATGATGATAAATGTTATAATATATATATCAATGATGATAAATGTTATAATATATATATCAATGATGATAAATGTATATTGAATTTTGAAATCAATGAATCAATGATGATAAATGTTAGATATTGAAATTTGAAATCAATGATGATAAATGTTATATATCAATGATGATAAATGTTATATATTGAATTTTGAAAGCTTGAAACCTTGAGATTGATGATTTGCGAGACTCAAGAGTCAATATGTTCTCTGCTTCCAACTCGTGGGCGTGGTTGATGAAGATTATAACTTCTAGATGATTGATGTTATCTGATTCAATCTATGTTTTTATGTTTTTTATGTCTAATTCATCATTCTACATGTTTTTGTTGACATATATGCATCAAAATATAAAAAATATTAAAAATATTAAAAAAAAAATATATATATATATATATAAAAACGCTCCCGAAAACGCTCCGGACCCGGAAACTTTTAAAAATGGCGCTCCGCGCTTCGCTCCCGCTCCCGCTCCCGCTTCCAAGTAACCTTGGGAGGAAGTCCACTGGGGGCTATGACATGTGATACAATTCTTCAAACAGAGTTATGGCACCAGAGGTTTGCACACCTTCATTACAAAGCCCTTCCCGAAGCAAGGAAGGTGGTGACAGGAATGCCCGAATTTAGAGATGATCATGAAGGTATATGTCAGGGTTGTGCCAAAAGGAAGCATACAAGGGGACCATTCCCCTCTAATGTCACAAAGACAACTGATATCTTGCAGTTGATACATTCTGACTTATCTGGTATGCTGCTCGTGACATCCTTGGGAGGATGTTCCTATTACATGACTTTTACAGATGACTTCTCCTGCAAGACCTGGATATATTTTTTGAAGAAGAAGGACAAAGCATTCAAATGGTTCCGCACCTTCAAGGCCTTGGTGGAAAATCAAACCGAGAAGAAAATCAAAGTTTTGAGGGCCAACAATGGGACCGAGTATGAGTCAAATGAGTTTAATGACTTTTATAGAGAAGCTAGCATTAAGAGGAAGACCACAACTGTGTACACTCCTGAGCAAAATGGTGTTGTTGGAATAAAGAACAAGACCATTGTGGAAGCTGCCCGTGCCATGCTATGTGACCAAGGTCTTCCGAAGTTTCTATGGGGAGAAGCTGTGAACACTGTTGTGTATGTTCAAAATAGATGCCCGTATTCCACTCTGGACTCCAAAACTCCTGAAGAAGTCTTCTCTGGTAAGAAACCTGATGTTTCTCATTTTAGAGTTTTTGGTTGTCCTGTTTACTCTCATGTGCCGAAAGAAAAGAGAAGCTGAATGCTTCTGGAAAGAAGGGAATGTTTGTGGGCTACAGTGAAACTTCGAAGGCATACAGAATCTGTGTGCTTGGTCAAAGAGAAGTGGAGATATGCCACGATGTCATCTTCGATGAAGATGTTGCCCTCAAGAAAGTGAGAAATCTTCCTAGCTCCAAGGAAGACAAAGAAGATGAAGAAGCAGGGAAGCTGGAAGAGTCGAAGGATGGCCTGATGCCCGATGTTGAAGGACCTATGGATCCCATTGATCCACCTCCTTCAAATAAGAGAAGACCCTAATGGCTTTGGGATACTCTCAAAGATGTCGAGAAAAATATTGGCCCAAGGGGGACATTTCATAAAAGCAAGAAGCCGAAGAGATACCAAGGGTATCTAGCAGCCATAAGTACAATAGTACAATCTGAGCCTGGAACATTTGAAGAAGCCATAAAGCATCAAGTTTGGAAGGATGCTATGCACGAAGAATATGAGTCCATTATGAAGAATGATGTCTGGGAAGTGGTCCAGAGACCGGAGGACAAATCTGTTATCACCTCAAAATGGCTCTATAAGATCAAGCATGGACCTGATTGAAGTGCTGAAAAAGTTCAAGGCAAGATTCGTTGCCTAAGGCTTCTCTCAAAAAGAAGGCATAGATTATGATGATATATTTGCACCTGTGGCCCGCTATACCACCATCCAATCTATTATTGCCCTTACTGCTATGCAAGGATGGAGTCTACATCAGATGGATGTGAAGACCGCTTTTCTACATGGATCTATAAAGGAAGAAGTGAATGTGGAGCAACCTTTGGGGTTCGAAGTCCGAGATAGCGACACCCATGTATGTAGATTGAAGAAAGCCCTCTATGGGTTGAAGCAAGCCCCCAGGGCTTGGTACGAGAGGATAGATAGCTACTTGATGAAGTTGGGCTTCACTCGAAGTAATGTTGATCTGAACCTTTATTTTAAGGTTGATAGAGAAAGGCCTCTCATTTTGGTTCTCTATGTGGGCGATCTCTTCCTGACAGGTGTTGACCCTCTCATTCATCCGTGTAAGAGGGAGCTAGCTTCCGAGTTTGAGATGAAAGACCTAGGACTGGTGCACTACTTCCTAGGCTTGGAGGTCTGGCAGAAGCCAAGCGAGATTTTCCTTTCTCAAGGAAAATATGTCGTGAAGCTGCTGGAGAAATTTGGTATGGTGGACTGTAAGTCTGTGTCGACACCGATGGAACTCAACTTTCAGAAGTTGAGTTGAAACATTGTTGGGCCTGTGCTAGCAAATCCTACCAAGTATCAACAACTCGTGGGGGCCCTGATGTTCTTAGTGAACTCCCATCTGGACGTATGTTTTGCAGTGAACACTTTGAGTCAACATATGGTTGATCCTCATCACATTCATTAGATTGGTGCCAAGAATCTATTGAGATATCTTCGGGGCACAATCAACAATGGGCTGAGATACACTGTCGGGAGTTTGAGACTCCATGGATATACTAATGCCGATTGGGCTGGCAATGTGGTGGATCGCAAGAGCACATCTGGATGTTCCTTCACATTGGGGTCTGCTTCGATATCTTGGATGAGCAGGAAGCAAAAGTCGGTGGCTTTGAGCACCGCTGAGGCCGAATACATTGCAACAAGTATGGCCTGTTGTGAAGTTGTTTGGTTACGAAAGCTCTTCAGCGAGTTGTTCGAGCATGTGCTAAATACCATCGTTATCCTTTGTGATAACCAGAGTGGGATTCGTCTTTCTGAGAATCTCGTGTTCCATGATCAATCCAAGCATATCGATATCAGGTACCACTTTATTCGAGATATGGTACAACGAGGCACCATAAGGCTCGATCATATAGGAACTGATGAGCAGG
The DNA here is from genome assembly GCA_034641835.2 of Pinus albicaulis. Classification (NCBI taxonomy): domain Eukaryota; kingdom Viridiplantae; phylum Streptophyta; class Pinopsida; order Pinales; family Pinaceae; genus Pinus; species Pinus albicaulis. Next base: position 1,004,330,321 of record CM076570.1, read on the forward strand.
TCATGGATATTCTCACAAAGCCCCTGGGGAAGGTCAAGTTCCTAACCTTCCATGAGAAGTTTGGAATCGTGGAAAGACCCTATTCTGAGGGCCCTGCTTAAGTTGGACTATGAGCTCTGGGAGCTCCAGGGGGCTTGGGGATAGCTTCTTGGAGCTATAACCACATACGGGGCTAGGCTTGCCAAACCTTGTTGTGCTTCTGCCCCACCGTTATGATATTGAGTTGGCTCGCCTCTCTCTGATCTGTGCCCCACACGCATCCTACCCATGGAGTTTTGGACTCATGGGAAGTACCTCTCATTTTGCCAATGAAGTGGGAAATGAGGATAGAGACCATAGCAAGACCGATGGACGCATCGGAGATTGCCGTACTCTCCATGTCTAGGATGGCACGTGCCCAACACCTTGATCTGGGATCAAGTATGATGAGGTTTTATCCTCTAAAGTGACTTCGGGTTAGTATGAGACTCTTTTGAGTCTGAGAGAGGTTTTTACCTCTACGCTGACTTCGGGCCAGCTATTTGTGATGTCTTTGTGACTCACCTTTTGTTCTGAAATAAAGGGCCAGCAAAACAAGTTATGGCGAGATAACACACGATGTTTGGTTTGGTACATGATGGATGGCACTTGTGGACAGATGGAGTTCTCCCTAGTTGAGATAGAGTGTTAATTTTGGGCAACTAGGTCCAAATTCCATGTTGCACTACTCATATGACGATGGTAATATTTTTGTTGGATTCCTCTTTCAGAGAGGTGCGAGATTGATCTAAAGATCATCTTGATCGGATGAGCAGAACATTTATTTTGAATTTATTTTCCACAAGTGCAAGGTTGGCCAGATTTGTAATGTAGGCTCACATGCCTAATAGATGTGTCGCATGCTCTCATTGATGGATATAAATTGGAGAGACTTGGAGGTCATTTCATCATCAACTCATCACACATTCTCTCATTGTGATCTGATTGGTTCGATAGCCTTTGGAGGCCTTTTTCCCCTCACACATGTGGAGTGAAGCTGTTGTTTTCTGCACTGATCTGTTTAGGGCTTTCTGCTGCAGCATTGACCAATGTTGACCATGGTCAACCCTGGTTGTTTGACCTCAATCTTCTGCAGAAAATCTGATTTTAGGAGGCCGTATAGATGGGCACTAAAATCGAGGAATTCCAAGTTGTTTGACTGAAACCCTAGTTTGATGCATTGACTTTTCTGCTGCTGCCTGCGTTGACTTTTCTGCGATGTCCCTGGTTTGACTTGCATTGACTTGTGATGAGCTGTTTTTGAGGGTTGTGGGTGTGACACATGAAGTGTTGGCTGACCGAAAAAGACTTTGCTGGTTGAAGCATCCTGCTGACCGCCATAACGCTACAATATCTCATATATCTGCTGGACAAAAGGAATTGTGAATCCGATCTATATTTGGCTTGTCTTCTATTGATCTATTATTGTGTTCTATCAGCATTTTAGTTTCAAGTTTATGTGATTGCTATTTTGTATCGGGCCTAAGAAAGATTGAAGTAAAAGTGCATCAAGCATAGAACACCATTGTTATCTAAATTTAACAGGTTATCTCTGTTCCCTGTTTCACTTAGCTTACTTCTGGTTTCACCTTGCTTTTGTTATGCTCTGCAGCTCTACTAGTTTTTATCAGTCATCTCTTTTTTGACCCAAAGACACTTTAGATAACTTGGATAGGGCTCCGCTGGCTGTCCTCTAGTCTCCCCGTATTTCTGAATTTTCAGGCTGTATGGATCATATTTTTGCATATCTACTTTCTTTTCATTTCTGAATTTTCAGGCTTTATGGATCATATTTGTGCATATGTACTTTCTTTTCCCTATTAATGTTTTTTCTTTCTGGAAAAATAAATGTTCCATATATCTCTAAAAGTAATTTCATAAAAAATCAACCTTTTAAACAGCATGAAATGGGTGAACTTGAGAGCTAATCTAGAACGTGTCAGTTGCGGCAATGACGCCACCAGCTGCATTCTTAAATAGCCAAAATATGACATACTCGAATTGAGAATGGAGACAGAAGTCGTTTTGAAGTCAGACCACTGATCACCTACAATAACACCATAGTTTTTATAGTCTACAGAACAAAGTTCATGAAATTAAAAATAGAAAATAGTACTAAAATTACCAATAGATGGCCTTGAAGTGTCCCGCTACCAAAACAGTAAGCTGCCTTAAGTTTTGAAACCTTTGGATTCGCCAAACTAGCAGTGCTGTAACTAGGGGAAGGCTGGATGCCATTTGAGACTTCATAGTTATTGACATACAAAATCTCCAGTGGCATCGATATCCACGAGAACAACTCTTGGCTGCACACACAGAACCTTTCCCCAGCTCTAATGCAGGTGCTTGATTCCACTGATGCCCACTTCAACTGGAAATGTCTGCATTGCATCTAAACAGTTTAGATGATGACAGGAAAACAAATTCTAATCCGGGTAAACATACCCCGAACAATCTCTTCGTTTTTATACAGAAACTGCCCAATTTTTTTGGACAAAGTGGGGCCAATCTCCTCAGACATGTCCCTTCAGAGATTTCCCAAGTAAAGCGCAAAGAAAATACGCCAGAATTGAAACTGTGCCAATGGTGATAAACTCCCTGGCCAACAGCCCAACTGACTATACCCTCAACAATCTATTAGAAACTCTTCTTTTTGGGTTTCAAAGCAGGATTGAGATTTCTTCTTACCTCCACTTTTCTATCAGTTGTTTTGCTTTTTCATAGGTTTGAATCCCAGAGCCTAGCCTCATTCTTGCGTGATTGATAACGTAGCCAGCTTTGATGAGTTCTTGGCAATCTTCGTTGGAGAAAGGAGCCTTAGAGGTTGCATTTCTGTGTTTTGGCTCGTAATTAAATGATCCAGACCTGTATGTATGGAAGAGAACGGAATTCAATTTTGGAAAACAATCCAGTGAGCAGAAGAATAAATTTCGCAAGAAGAAGAACCCACTTTGTTTTGGGATTAGATTTTTATGGAGCTCATCCATGTAACTTGTTATATCTAGGGATGAATCTGCCACTGCAGTGAATTCTTGCAATACAAAGGATGCAAACGAAGAATAGCATGATGAGGTAATTATGGGATGTCACATACGATGTTTGCTGTAAACAAGAGGCCTGGTACTCGAGCGAGGGGCGTGTCCACCATGATATAAAAAACATCTTAGAACCACAAAGGTTGTTCTCGATGTCTGCGTAACTAAAGAGGCGATGCGGCCATATGGTGGATCAGAGTTAGGTGCTTAAAAGGAAGTTTCGGTAGTGGTAATAATGGATCACTGAAGTCTGAAATGAATGTGCACTTATTTCGCATTCTAATATTCCTTGTCGTTTCCTCCTCCCTTGGTCACGGTAGTATTCCAAAATGGAGAGATTATCTTGACATGTATTTATATTTGACATATTTACCAAAAAAACAATTAACATGGATGTTGTAATATGACTTAATTATGTATTTATTTGTATATGATTGTTATTTTAAATATTATTACTACAATCATATTAATAAATTTGATTGACATGGTTTATTAGAATGTATAATGATATAATAAATTTTCTAAATAAAATTATCTTACATTATTCAGTTAAAAATTTTGATACTAGAAAATAAACCTATCCCAACTTTGTTGAACTAATACTCATAGAAAATCTCTTTAAAATGATACATTTTAAAACATTCTACAAATTCAATGCAACAAATCTATGCAAATAGAAAATCCTCAACAAGATAAATTTAACAATGAAGTTTATCTCATGCTTGATGCGGTTGTTTATCTATCTTTTAAACAATGAATTAAGTTACAAAAGTATAATATTTTATTTTGTTGTTGTGCTTGCTTATATCTTTCATCAACAACTAATCAGGTCACACATGTATAATATTTTATTTAGTGGAATTATCTTATTAAAGAAATTTTGGTCGCATTACCCAAAGTAGTTTGGATGGCATTCTTTATCAATAATCAACAAGTGTAATATGCAGCATTGTTGCTTAGTACTTACCTCTTATACAAAAATTAATTATAAGATTTGAAAGTTTGGATCTCAATCAATGCTCTAGTATAAGGGTATGAGAATGGTTAATGGTCTCTTATCCAACATATGAACATTATTTATATTCTTAGAAGTTAGTGAAGTTCATTGGAAATGGAAAGTAGGGCTTTACAATGGTTAAAAACACATAATTGCTACATTGGAGTGCACAATTAATGCATATTTAAAAATTGCATTTTTTAGAATGTATGTACACACCTTACATGAAGCGAAAGTATGTATGAGACATGTGATTCCTTAAGGGAAAGCATGTGTACTGTAACACTCTCCTCCCACATTTACCCAAGTTACCGACTTGCCAAGGTAAACATGTGACGAAGAGTTACTGTGATATGATTTGATCTCCTAGATCACCTTAGGAAAGTGCAACTGATGGACCAACACTTTATAGACCTTCCTTAGGTGCTACAGGACTCCCAAGAGCCAACCAACCACTCCAGGTGTCCAACCCCTGAGTCAACTTAGTTTTTTCGCTAAACTAGACCCCCAGTCGCTCCCATGACAAGCCATCCATGCGATTGCATTTTTTTCAGGCAGTTATGTGTCAGCGACCTTGGATTCTAAGCCACTTTTTTAGGGCTGAGACCCAGGCCTTTCCTCATAACTTCATGAAACTTTTGGAAATGATAAAAGACATTGAAACTAGGCTACTGATGCAAAAACTTGACTAAGGACTTAACCTGACCCTAACAACCATGACGCACATTCCGTCAAACACATCATGAACATGAAATCTATAAGGCATAATCAACAGATCTAAACTTAGGGATCTCATGCTTATATGAGATTTGTCAAGAAGGATTGTTGTCCTCTCATAATAGTTGCATTATCACCTATTATGCCATACATTCATCATTCATTCATTTACTAATCAAAACCTTATTAGAGCCATGGCTAAGATCTATCATAAAACCATGCTTTAACCAGTAGAATAATAATAATAGAAAAACCATTAAAGCCACATAATAACAAGTACATTTACACATAAAACACAAGAGGAAAAGAGCTCTTATTAACATATGCAAATCCAACCAAGTCGGGGACTTTCACATACCACCCAACCATAAATTGGGTTGAGCCAAATCTTTCTTTCAGCCAATCACCCCTGTGCCATATTCAAAGCATGGATGTAGGACTCACAAAAAAACCATCCAAGTGTAGAAATTTATTAATACTTATATGTATTACTGGATTCTCTTGATCTAACAATTTAATTCTTATGCCAAATACAGAATCCTTCCACTATAATTCTTTGCGGAAATTAAATCGCCAATTGCAAAACACATGAAGAAAATCAAACACACATAACACAGTTGTTTAACGGGAAATATTAAAGCTAAAAACCCTAACTATCATATATTATGTATCATGGAAATCGTGTAACAATCTCATACAAAGCTTAGTACATCAAGCTCTGAGTACAATAGCAATCGTCACACACTATCATGAAGAAATTTGCAAATCCTTGCACCAATTTCTTGCCTCCTGATAGCCTGTCTCCACTGCGCAATCCAAGCTGATTACACTGACCAATTCGATGCAATCCCAGCCTCCTTGACTGCGCAATCCTCATTGGCATCTCCAATGTATGTGTAGATGCAATCAATGCATCACTAGTAGTCACAACAGATAGTCTATCTCCACTGGATCTGACATGCAAATAGTTATCTGATGTATATGTTCAGTTGCATATGAGTTACTGATTATGAATTAATTAACTAATTAATTCACTGAACTCTCACTAGTGTATGTTTGAGTTACAACTAGTACAACTCAGTTTAACTCACTTAACTGAGTTAAACTAGATACAACTCCATAACTACTCTTCCAACTCTATCATAACTTTGCCACTTCAATTCTAACTAAGTCCTCCATGCATGAGTCACCAACCAACCCTAGGAATTGCATAATTCCTTCAGCCCACTAATTTTCCAAATCTGTTCATTGAAATAAAGTGTTCCAAGAGAATAACTTATTGTTTATTGTATGATTATTACTAAGGGCTAATAATCAACATGCATCTATTTTTAGATTGACGATCTATAAATAGACTTCACCCAATCTTCTAAAAATAGAATCTCATCTATTTTTCCAACTTGATCAACCATCTACAAATAGCCACCTGCTTCTTATAGAATATGCTCACCATGTCTAAAAATAGACATACACCTAAAAATAGCCTGCGGGCCCCACTTAGTGAAGGTGCTTACTTTTCACAAAGTTCATCATCTTGTTGAATCTCAACACTCCCTCTCAACAAGAAAGGGATTATCCTTCACCCCAATCCTGCCTCTATGGTATTTGAATTTGCTCCTAGTGAGCGCCTTCGTCAGAATATCTGCATCCTGATTTTCTGTCGGAATGTACTGAAGCAACATGATCTTCCGCTACACACAATCTCTAATATGATGATACCAGATATCTATATGCTTAGATCTATCATGAAACACAAGATTAATCGAGATTTTAATGCAACTCTGATTATCACAATGAATCAATGTAGGATCTAAATGAAAACCAAACAAACCTACCAGGATCTTCCTCATCCAGATAGCCTCACATGCATCTTGACTTGCTGCCATGTATTCTGCTTCCGCTGAACTAAGTGCCATGGATCTTTGTTTCCTGCTATACCAAGAAACTGCTATAGATCCGATACTGAAAACCCCTCCTGATGTGCTCTTTTTGTCCGTTGGGTTGCCTGCCCAATCTGCATTCGTGAAGCCATGCAACTTCACCTCATCTTTCTGTTGGTACCATAAGCCATACTCAGATGTGCCCCTGAGATATCTCAGGACATGCTTGCTTTCCTTCCAAAAGAGCTTGGTAGGCTTAACCATCGCTTAACTAATCTGGTTCACCGCATAGCATATGTCCAGTCTTGTATTAACTAAATACATGAGCGAACCCACCAACTGTCGATAAACAGTGGCATCCACTACCTCTGCCGATGTAGCATCCTCTTTCCTCCAATTTCCTGAAAGAGGAGTATCCATGGTCTTGCAGCCCTCCATGTGAAATTTCCCAAGTATCTCCCGAGCATACTTGCCTTGAGACACAAGCAATTCACCCTCTCGCTCCATATTTTCAATCCAAGGAAATAATGAAGAAAGCCCAAATCCTTCATCTCAAACTCCTTTGCAAGTTCGGCCTTGCATGAGTGTATCAACTACTCATCACTCGTTAGTATTAAATCATCAACATAAAGAACAATGATTAAAATCTTACCCTCCACCACAATTTGGTACAGGTTTGCATCCGCCTCACTCTTGGTGAAGCCAAGTCCAATGAAATAGCTGTCGATCCGAGTGTACCAAGCATGGGGTGCTTGCTTCAGCCCATACAGCGCTCTTTTGAGCCTGCACAAATGCGACTCACTGCTGAAAATCTAAAATCCTTTAGGTTGTTCAATGTACACTTCTTCCTCAATGATCCCATTAAGGAATGCAGACTTCACATCCATCTGATGAATGTGCCAACCCATCTGCGCTGAGAGAGCAAGGATGGTCCTTATGGAAGAATATCGTGCTACAGGTGCAAAGGTTTCTTCATAATCAATCCCCTCGATCTGTGAGAAGCCCCGGGCAACAAATCTTGCCTTATACTTCTTGACACTCCCATCAGCAACTTGCTTTACCTTGTAGATCCATCTCGAACGTACCACTGATTTCCCCACCGGCCTTGGAACAATCTTCCAAGCATTGTTTCTGACAATGGAGTCATACTCCTCCACCATGGCATCTACCCATGTGGGCTCCTGCGTTGCTTCCTCAAAGGAAGATGGCTCTATCACGATACACTTGCTCATGAGGCCCATGTATCCAGTAAATTGGTCAGGTGACTGTCTCTGTCTGCGTTGTGATGTAGGGACTCCTACATTCTGTGCCGCATCAAGCTTCAGCCTCTCAGCTTCTATGGTATGCTTTCTGCATGTTCTGATGTTTGGTTTTGTATGAGTGGACTCCTCCACTCCATGAATATCCTCATGTGGTTGATCCACATCTAGAGCTCATCTTTGGGAGCAAGTAGCTTCTCCTCTACATGCAAGTGTAGCTCCCTCTCAAGCGACAAATTCATGGCCTTCACCTCATTGAATTTTATATCCCGTCGCACCACAGTCATCCAACTGTTTGGAAAATACACACGATAATTATGGGGTGTTTCTATGTACCCCACAAATATCCCAACTTCTTCAGTCAGCTCCATCTTCTTCCTGGCGTCCTTTGTCACATGAATGTAAATAGATGAGCCAAAAATATTCAAATGAGAAATATCAGGCTTCTTACCAGTAAAAGCTTCTTCAGGTGTACTCATGCCAAGTACTCTATGAGGAAAATGGTTTTGCACATAAACCACAGTGTTGCATGCTTCCGCCCACAGGTTCATTGGTAGGCCCTGGTCATGCAGCATAGCTCATGCAACACCCACGATCGTTTTGTTCTTCCTCTATGTGACCCCATTCTGCTGTGGTTTATGAGGCGCTATGAGTTCTCTTCGAATTCCTTCTTTGCTACAGAAGTCTTTGAATTCATTCGAGATATATTCACCACCATTATTGCTCAACAGAGCCTTCACTTGCTTCCTCGACTCCTTCTCCACCAATGCTTTAATCTCACAGAACTTTGAGAATTTTTTATCCTTCTTCTGCATGAAGAAGATCCAGCATCTACGAGAATAGTCATCAACAAAAATAACATAATACCTATGTTTTGTTGTTGAAGCAACCGAGAAAGGTCCACACACATCTGTTTGAATTCTCTCCAGGATCACCAAAGCATAGTTCTCCTTCTCATGAAAGGTGGTATTCACAAACTTACCCATTGTACATCCTTTGCACTAATCTGACTATGCAAGTGTACCCTTGGGAAGTCCAGTAGAAATCTGCTGCAAAATCTTCAGGGCGCCATGGTGAAGATGGCCCAATATCCTGTGCCATAATTCGCCCTCATCCCGACTCACCACTTCTTCTGCTTTTCCCACCATCGCAGCACAGCCACCTACCTCCAGCTTTTAGAGATTCTTAACTCGAATCCCTATCCTCTTGGTTTGACCTGTTGTTTTATGTCACAGGAAAGCTTTTCCATCGTTGAAAACAACGTCATAACCTCTGTCCTCCAACATCGCAACTAAGACCAAGTTCTTCTTCAGACCTGAAACATGCATAACATCTTTCAACGGAAATGGTTTATCTGACTCCCTCTCAAAGATAATGGTTCCAATGTCAGTCACACTATATCTACCATCGTCGCCCATCTCTATATGCATTTGGAGATCCTTCTCCTCCAAGTCGCTGAACAACTCCTTGTCTCCTGTCATGTGGAAGGAAGCGCCACTATCAAGATACCACACCGATCCCATTGCGCTCGAAACCAAGCATGCAATCGAAGAGAAATCAAGTTCAAACTGCGAGGTAAGGGCCTCACCTGTTGTAGCTCTAGCAGCCTTCATGTTCTTCTTCTTCTACGGGCAGTTAGTGGCGAGATGCCCATGTTCGTGACAGTGAAAACACTTCACCTTGGACAAATCTAGCTTCTTGCCTTTGGCCTCGGATTTTGAGTGAAATTTCTTCCCCTTTCCTTTCCTTGCTTTGGAAGCCAAAGTGAAATTCTCTTCATCATCATGTTTTGATGAAGAGCCATCCTTGGTATTCTGTCTTATCTCCTCCTACACAAGATCGACCAAAGTCACTCCCAATCCGACAGTTTCTCCTGTCCATTGACAGAGTCTTCGTAGTTGTGCCAACTCTTCAGAAGCCTAAGGAGATCCAAGCTCACCAAGTCATCATCAACAACTGTAATTCCCACACTTCCTAGCTCATCCCTGCATTAGACAAACTTCGTGAGATATTTTGGAATACTGTTGCCCTTCTCCATTTTGATTTTTCTGAGCTTATCTTTCAGTGCCAACTTCCTATGGTTGCTGTTACTTTGGAAAAGATCTGTCAAAGCCTTCCACATTGCAACTGGACTTGCTTTCCTATGAAGGCTCGAGACAATATGGTCCTTCATACCTTCCAACAGAATCATTCTCATCTTTGCTACCTTCTTTTTCCATGCGTCAAGTATTGCAACATCCGTCAAAGTAGGCTTAGGAATGTCACTGTCTATGAACTCCTTCAAACCATTATCTTCAAGCACCACCTCCATCCTGTCCTTCCAGGCTATGTATTTCGAGCTACCCTCAAGGACATACTCCAAATGCAACCCATTGAAAGCCATTTCAATATTTACTCAACTGTCGCACCAAGAAAAGTTTTCAGCAAATTCGAATTGCTCCACCACACAAACTCAACAAATATTCAATATTGCAATCTCCAGTGATCAACGCTGCTCCGATACCATGTAGAAATTTATTAATACTGATATGTATTACCGGATTCTCCTAATCTAACAATTTAATTATTATGCCAAATACAGAATCCTTCCACTATAATGCTTTGCAGAAATTAAATCGCCAATTGCAAAACACATGAAGAAAATCAAACACACATAACACAATTGTTTAACGGGAAAGCTTAAAGATAAAAACCCAAACTATCATATATTATGTATCATGGAAATCATGTAACAGTATTATATAAATCTTAGTGCATCAAGCTCTTATTACAATAGCAATTGTCACACACTATCATGAAGAAATTTGCAAATCCTTGCACCAATTTCTTGCATCCTGATAGCCTGCCTCCACTGCGCAATCCAAGCTGATTACACTGACCAATTCGATGCAATCCCACCCTTCTTGACTGCGCAATCCTCAATGGCATCTCCAATGTATGTGTAGATGCAATCAATGCATCACTAGTAGTCACGACGGATAATCTATCTCACCCTTTCACCTATCTCTCCACTAGGTCTCCACTGGATCTGACATGCAAATAGTTAACTGATGTATATGTTCAGTTGCATATGAGTTACCGATTGTGAATTAATTAACTAATTAATTCACTGAACTCTCACTAGTGTATGTTTGAATTACAACTAGTACAACTAATTTAAACTCACTTAACTGAGTTAAACTAGATACAACTCCATAACTACTCTTCCAACTCTGTCATAACTTTGCCACTTCAATTCTAACTGAGTCATCCATGCACGAGTCACCAACCAACCCTAGGAATTGTGTAATTCCTTCAGCCCACTGATTTTCCAAATATGTTCACTGAAATAAAGTGCTCCAAGAGAATAAGTTATTGTTTATTGTCTGATTATTAATAAGGGCTAATAATAATCGACATGCATCTATTTTTAGATTGACGATCTATAAATAGACTTCGCCCAATCTTCTAAAAATAGAATCTCATCTATTTTTCCAACTTGATCAACCATCTACAAATAGCCATCTGCTACTTATAGAATATGCTCACCATGTCTAAAAATAGACATACAGCTAAAAATAGCCTACAGGCCCCACTTAGTGAAGGTGCTTACTTTTCACTAAGCTCATCATCTTGTAGAATCTCAACACCAAGGCTTCCTTAAGTTTTATTGTGTACCCGTTGTTTGGGCTCAACCTAGTCTCCTAAATTGAGTTCATTTAATTGTCAATCAGGGTTGGTAAACTGCTGAAGTGAGGTGCACTGTATGTGCCTAGGTATTTGTTTCTTACTGCGTTGTGTTTAGTGTTTTATGATGTTTTTGGTCTTTTTATGGTTTTATGTTCACAAGGAAAAGAACTAAATGCTGGTGGAAAGAAGCTATTGGTTAAAAACAAAGCAAAGCCTAAGTTATGAATGACAAATGACAAATGCAAAGACTGAAACAGAACCAAACCTAAACTATGACTAAGCATAATACAAAGCTTGATAATGACTTCAAGAAAGTGAATCACAACATGAACTTACTTGTCCAATTCATTCATTAAAGATATTTTGGAAGAGCTTGAGAAATGGGCAGCTAAGTGTGAATAAAGTTTCCCTAACTAAACAATTAAACAATCAACTTATAATGATACAACATCTTATCCATGATTAAAGGTTTATTAAAACATATTTGGAAAAGAACATTTGTAACATCACAAGATCTCTACTCTAACACTGACTCCTAATTCTATTCTGCAACTTAGTTTAACACCACTAGACCTCACTCAAAAGTTATAGATTTCCTTTTAGAATAGTCTTTGAGGAAAGGCTTGTTTGTGAGATGATAAAAAGGTTGCAAAAGTACTCCAGGCCTTAAACTGATACTATCTTCTGTCCAGATGATTATGAGTTATTATAGGTTTGGAACAAAAGAAGTTTTGTAAATAATGAAGACCGTGGTGTTTAAGTTTAACAACTAATGCAATTTAAAATGCAATGGATGGCAACTAATCTTGGAATATAAATACAATGAGCTAAGCTAGAACTGAACTAGGGTGCTACTAGTCTACAGTGGACAGTGCTAAACTAAAAAGCCATTATCAAACTTGAAATAAAATAACAGAGCATGAATTAAATGCAATTTGACTCCGAAGTGCCCTAACTAAGTTATCATGCCATTAACCTAAGGAATTCTACAGCCTATTTTGTCCATCATGAATGGTATTTTGGAAGAGCTTGTTAGAACAATCCTGGCTGTACAATTCAATGCAAATGCAAACATGAAAACTGAAAGCAATTACAATTAAAAACTAAGACATCACAGCTATTTCCTACCCATTGTTATGATATTTTGGAAGAGCGTTTTAAGAGTAAGATCAGCTATGCTACTTAGTATAAACAAGCAACTGAAACCTTCAGTATCACAATCATGCCTTAGTCATCATAATGATTTTTTGGAAGAGTTTACTAGAATAAATTCAACTGTGATAATGAACAAAAGAAATTGCGATTAAAATCTATCACACTACAGCCATTCCTCATTCATTATAATGATCTTTTGGAAGAGTTTCTTAGAACAAGTATAGCTATAGTGACTAATGAAATTAACTATGAACTCAAACTTCAAAAACGTGAAAACGAACTAAGATACTTATCTAAATTACGAAAGTAAAGCCGTTCAGGAGGCAGGGGCCCTCTACCACCAGACGGAATCTAACTCAAGATCAACTCAACGCGTTCAAAGCAATGTTGTCTTCTTCATTAAAGGAAAATAACTTAAAACAGAGTATTCTCGATCTTCAGAAAAATAGAAGAATCTAATCAAAATCTAGAGCTTGTCTCTCGGTTTCCTGAGTACATTTATAACAAATCTTCATAACAGAACTTGCAACAATACGGGGATCATTGTCTTTTCATATCAAAATCGTATTAAAACCCTAAAGATGGCAGCGTAAAGGGACAAAGGACATCTGGACTGTCCTTGTCCTATTAGGAGTCTGCCTCCTTGTGTGAGTTCCCACGTACAAAACCACGTCCAGAATTCAGTTCATTCTTCATGGTGAGCAAAAAACGTTGAGGACATGATGTGAAATAAACCCATGTGTGGCTTTTCCTGAGAGGACACCTGGAACATGCTTGAACGTGAAGACAGCTGCAGAATTGGCGGTTAGCTACGGAATGTCTGCATTCTGTAGCTAGTTTTAGTTCAAAATGCATTACAATGACAAAATCACAAAACTTAGTAAGTTAGCCATGTTATTCATTCTAAAAGTAATTTTAACTAATTTCATTGATCATTTGGGCCTGGGATAACAATGGACAAAGGAAAATGGAGTGAAGTAAGATGAAAGAAAGAACAATCTTGGGGCTCAACATACCCCCACTGCTGACTTCTTGCATGTCCTCATGCAACTTATTCCATAAACTCAGAGACTTCTGCAAGAACATCCAACCCTCTTCTTCTTCTTTGCTTGGAAGTTAAAGGCCTTCTGGGCTTCCTGATGACTAACTTGAATCTTAAATTGGTAAGTGCCCCGATTAACTTCTTGTTCCTTTTTTTCAACTTTTCATTAGCTTTTTCCACTTTTTCCATTTGTAGAGACAGGGTTGAGTTCATACTGGTTTTTAGTTTAACTTGTTCCTTCAGAATATAATTCTCAGTCCTAATATGTCTATTAAGTACTTCCAGCTCATACCTATCTCTTCTTAACACATCTATTTCAGATAGTGGAGGACTAGGGGTTCTATCTCTACTCTCTGAAGCTTTCCTTTCCAATGTTTCAACATAGTTATAAATTTCTTGCTGTGCAGGGTCAATTTCAGGGGCTTCTTCATCAAAATCTTCTTCAACATCTTCTTCAATAGATATTTCCTCATCTTCTATGTTTATCACCCCGGTTTGTTTGATCTGTGTTTTCCTTAGCTTCCCCCTGAGTCTATGGCTTCTTCTCGGCTAGGATGGTCCCTCTCCTTTTTCTGTGGCAAACTTTCTGATTACCCTCTCTTCCTTAAGCTGTCTTTTAATCTGGGTCAACTTCTCAGAGATTATTTCTTCACTGCTATCTTGAATTTCTTTATCAGTTTCAATTTTAGAGGCTCTCCATTTTCTGCTTCTCTTTGTAGGCTGATGTTCAGGTGAAGGCTCTTTTGGTTCCTCAAAGTGATTTCTCACCAAGAAATTATCCCAAGTATCTTTTGTTTTGGCTAAATGGTATTCGATTAGAATCTTAACCAAGCCATGATGATATAGAGTTGTTTCTAGGAATTGGACTCTCCTTTGAACACTTGAAGCCATCTTTTTTAAACTTTGAAGCAAGAAATAGGGAAAATTAAGCTCTTCTTCCAGAAAATGCATTATCAACCTAATATGGTAAACATAGAAAGTACCATATCTACCTTCACAAGTGATAATTTTTTGTAGAATAAGCAATATGTTTCTCCATTTATTCTTTAATGCAGAACTTGGAATTCCCTTTTTAAACACAGTGACATCCATACCTGGTGACTTGAGGATATGCTTCCATGATTCATTATGAAATTCTCTGTTCTTAAACCATCTTTCTCCATGTCTAGACAATCCTATTGCTTCTGCAATAAAAACCTCTGTGACAGTGAATTTAATGTCTCCAACTTCAACCTTGGCTCCTTTGAATGACCTTGCAAACGTTTTAGTAACTTCTTTATGGAAGCCATTAAATTTCTCAAGGAATTGCAGCCATCCTACTTGTTGCAACATTTCTCTGCTTTGAGGGTATCCTTCCAGGTATTTTGTGCCCACTGGTTCAGTTCTCATGATGAGGTCCATAATTTCTTCTTCAATCTTCATATTAGTACTCTTTCTGCTCACAGAGACAATGACTTCAACCTTCAAACTGATATACTTCTGCTTTACGGTGACAATGTTTCAATCTTCAAACTGATATACCTCTGCTTCACGGTGACAATGGCTTCAAATTTCAAACTGATATACCTCTGCTTCACGGTGATAGTGGCTTCAAATTTCAAACTGTTATTCCTCTGCTCACGGTGATAGAGATACCTCTGTTTTATAGAATGAAATGATGAAGGGTTGGCTACGGGATGGAGAAATAAGGAGTGGTTACGGAACGAGTTAATGAAGTGAGGTGAAGAAAACAAATCAATAAGTGAAAAGACTGCAGAGATATTTTACAACGGATTAAAAAATCATCATTAAATGATTTGGCTGGGTGACGTGAGAAAATCAATCACTTCAGCATTTAATTGCTTAGATGATGATCGGGTATAGGATTTGAAATGAAAGATTTTTATCCAAAGTTTTGCGGAGGGTATATTTAGCATGATCAATAAAAATAATCAAAACAACTTTTCGAATGATTCATAACTAAAACTATACTAAATTTTATGATATGCCATTATAATCAAAACTTTTTACCTTTGCTTTCATCTTCTTTTTATATGCTTGTTCTCCTCTGGAAATCACTATTTTGTGAGTCTTCATAATCCTTCTTGATTTTGCCTGTTCATGGATATACAAGATCATCTTGTTGTAATTCAAATGTCTGTTGATCAGTGCCTTCAGGATCTGTAGCTGCAGAATGACTGTCTGGCTGCAGAAAGTCTGATCAGCTGCAGAATGTCTGTTTAGCTGCAGAATGTACCTGTAGAGAAATTTAATCATGGAATGGAGTGGTTGGGAATATAAGGAATCTTATATGGAATGAGTGAAGATAGATGATGAAATATGGTATAATGGGATATGTATGAAGTGAATGATGGAATGGGATGGATTACAATTCATGAAATGGAGTGGAAGAATATAAGAAATGGCCTACAATTCATGACATGTGTTATTCAATTGTAGAAAGACATCAAACTTTGAATTTTGACATGGAAATGAGGTGGATGAAGTATGGAATGAGATGAATGACATATGGAATGAAGTGAAGTATGAATGAATGAATGAAATGGAGTATGGATGGATAAGTAAATGGAATGAAATGAATTGAGATGGATCATAAGTGCAATGGATCTGAACTTATGATTTTGTAACGACTGCTTGCAGAAACAAAATGGAAAAGTTAGAGTGTCAGAAAGACTCTGATTTTCACCCTATCTTTTCTGTATAAACATGCCAATTAGTGATTGGTTTTCATGTTTATACCTTTTTTTTTTTCTTTTTTTTTTTAATAAAATGACTTCAAAAAATTCAATTAAGTTGATGAAGAAGAAAGATTCTTCCCCATCAACTTCACATCACTGTTTTCCTGGAACTTCTTGACAAATTCTTCTCTCGAGAGTGGTTTGTGATACAACTTCAATCTATGACCATTCACAAGAAAAGTGACCTCTTCTTCATCTATTGTTCTGATTTTTACTGCTCCATTATCAAAAATTCTAACAATTTCATATGGCCCAAGCCAATGTGTCTGAAATTTACCTTTAAAATCCTTGAATTTTGAATCAAACAAGAGAGCCCAGTCACCTTCTTTGAACTTCTTCTCTTTGATGTACTTGTCATGCCATCTAGTCCTTTGCTATTGGACTAGACTTGTTTTCTGAATTGCATCTTGTCTGATCTCATCCAATTCATTAATTTGCTCCAATCTGTGCTTTTGTGCCTCCGTTAAATCAAGTCCTAGCTGAACTGCCATTTTGAAAGTTTGAATCTGAAACTCTATGGGAAACAAAACTGGCTTTCCATAAACAAGTTCATAAGGAGTATGACCTGTTGTGTTTCTCCATGTAGTTCTATAGGCCCACAAGGCTTCAGGAAGCCTATCTACCCAATCTTTTATATGTAAATGGACAGTCTTTGTTAGGATCCCTTCAATAATCTTATTAGTAGATTCCACTTGACCATTTGCTTGTAGATGATAGGGAGTAGATTTTCTATGCCTGATTTTGTACCTCTCCATCATTTGTTCCACTAGCCTTGATGTAAATTGAGCTCCTTGATCTGTAACAATTTCCCTTGGGACACCAAGACGAGTAAAAATATCCTCAAAAAGAAAAGTAACTATAGATGTTTCATTAGCAAAAAGTAATAGCTTGGCCTCTACCCATTTGGTAACATAATCAGTGCAAACTAATATATATCTCTTTTGTCTTGATGGAGGACTAATAGGTCCTACAAAATCCAAAGCCCATTTTTCAAAAGGTTCAATATGTACCTGAGGTTGTAATGGCATCTCACCTGAAGGAGAAGGTTTCCCTACCCTTTGGCAACCGTCACACCTTTTGACATACTCTTTAGCATCTTTAAACAAGGATGGCCAATAATATCCTAAATTAAGGATCTTATAGGCTGTCCTCTTATCAGCAAAGTGTCCGCCACAAGGTTCATCATGACATGCTTTAAGAATCTCAGGCATCTCATCTTCACGAACACATCTTCTAATGATCAAATCTGGACCTGTCTTGTACAACTCATTAGCAACCCATGAATATTTTGCACTATCACAAATGATTTTTCTTTTATCCCTTGCATTCATAATTGAAGGAAATTTTCCTGAAACTAAATAATTAGCAATATCAGCAAACCATGGAGTTTGAGTAGAGATTGCAAAAAGATATTCATCAGGAAATTGATCTTCAATCGGAGTGTCATCTTTGATATTTTGGATTCTAGACAGGAAATCAGCCACAGTGTTTTGTTTTCCAGGCCTATCTAGAATAGTAATGTTGAATTCTTGTAATAGTAACAACCATCTTATAACTCTGCCATTAGTGATTGATTTATTCATTAAGTATCTAATTGCAGAATGATCAGTGTGAACAAAAGTTTCATAGCCTGTTATATAGTGTCTAAATTTTTTTATGGCATGAACAACAGCTAAAAACTCTTTTTCAGTTACAGTATAGTTTAACTTTGCAGGAGTCAAATTTTTACTGGTATAATAGATGGCATAGGGAATCAAGTCTTTCTGCCCCAATACTGCTCCTAGAGCTGTATCGGAGGCATCTGTGGAGATATGAAAAGGTAACTTCCAGTTAGGTCCCCTTAATATAGGTGCTTTAGAAATTTTTGTTTTTAGGGTCTCAAAGGCTAACTGGCAATCAGAAGTCCATTTGAATTCACAATCTTTGGTAAGTAATTTGAAGAGTGGGGATGCTATCTTGGTGAAGTTTTCTATAAATCTCCGATAATATCCTGTAAATCCTAGAAAACTCCTAACATCTTTTTGACAACTTGGAATAGATAAGTTAGAGATGAATTCAACTTTTGACTCATCAACTCTAATCCCATCCCCTGAAATATGATGCCCCAAAACAATACCTTCAATAAACATCATGAAACATTTCTCATGACTAAGTGAAAGATTTGCTTCTTGACATCTCTTTAAAACTTTTTCCAAGTTTGCTAAAGCTTCTTCAAATGTGTTTCCATAAACTGTGAAATCATCCATATATACCTCTACAAAATCATGTATTAGATCTGAAAAAATTCCTAATACTGCCCTTTGAAATGTTGCAGGTGCATTGCATAATCCAAACGGCAATACTCGGTAAGCATAGGTACCCCAAGGACAGGTAAATGTGGTTTTTTCTTGATCCTCAAGTGCTATGAATTTGATTATAACCACTAAACCCATCTAGAAATGAGAAGTACTTTTTGCCAGCTAAGGTATCTAACACCTGATCTATGAAAGGTAGGGGAAAATGATCTTTAAGAGTAGATTTGTTTAATTCTAGGTAGTCAATACATACCTGCCATTTACCATTTTTCTTTGGTACAATTACCAAAGGAGAAACCCACTGACTATCTGAAATGGGATAGATGAAGTTGACATTTAACAATTTTTGTAATTCTTCTTTAACAATCTCCCTAAAATTTGGATTCATCCGTCTTTGAGGTTGTCTGATTGGTTTACAATTTTCCTCTATATAGATGTGATGAGTGCAAGTCTTAGGGCTTATCCCTTTCATGTCAGTGTACTCCCATGCATATGCAGAAGAATGTCTCTGTAATATCTTGACTAACTCTTCTTGTTGAGATTTTTCTAAGTTCTTGTTTATGTTTAAAGTTTTGCCTGGAAATATCTCACTTGTAGAGCTGCCAAATTTATCCATAGAATGAAGAGACATCTTTCTTGATGACAAAAACTCAATGTTGGATCCCTCTTGAAGTGATTCATGTTTGTATTCTGAAGAGGATTCAAAGTTTTCTAGAGTATTCAGAATTTGATTATCTTCGCTAATTTCTGAAATTGTGAAGAGAGGTTGTAAATCTTCTTCATCCTCTATCCATTGAGTATCATCTAAATCTGTAATTGTCCTAGCTGGAGGATACAAAGTGAATTTCTTAGTTGAACTACCATCAGAGATGTACATATCACCGGATCTACAACTAATGAAAGCATCAATTGTAGCCAACCAAGGTCTTCCTAATACAACAGGATGTCCTCCTATATTATTCTTAGGAGTTAGGATCATGAAATCCACAGGGTACTCCAAAGAATCTAGGGACACTAGAATGTCTTCTATTACCCCATCAGGTTTGATCACAGATCTGTCTGCTAATTGTAATAATGTGGGTGTAAAGAGAAGATTAGGAAGTTTCAGTTTATCCATGATTTGTCTACTCATGATATTGATTGCTGCTCCTAAATCAATGAGTGTGTTTTGGATTTCAATTCCATTGATGTGAATTTTAACAACTGGATTTCTTGGGTCTAGATACTTTGGAATAGCAATCTTACTCATCATAATGGCTGCTATTTTTCCTGCCAGTTGAATTTTCTTTGTTTCTCTTATTCTTTTTCTTGTTTTCTTCATGCTCAACTCCTTTATTGTTTTGGCTAAAATTGGAATTTCCTTGATGGCTTGTAATAATGAAATTTTAATGCAAACATTTCTCAGCTCATCTAGGAAATCATAATTAGGCACCATCATTTGTTTTTCTACACCTCTATCAATTTGTAATCTTTCTGGAAATGGTGGTATAGAAGTAGATGTTGATGGCTGCTCTATTACAGGAGTTGAAATTATTGGTTCTTTTTGTTTTGATTTTTCAATATTTGGGTCTTGGAAAGATGTATCTTCCTCAAGACTTTTATTCACCTGTAGAGAATCTTCCTCAGAGTTATCTTGTTCTTGTACGATCACAGAAGGTTTCCTCTTTTCAAGTATTCTTCCAGACCTAAGTTGAACATCGCTAAGGTCTAAAGGAGTAATTAAATAAGTTGGAAACTGTTGGCCTTCTATCATGTATGTGTTCTGAGGATTTTTATTGTTGGGGTTTGGTATGGGTTGAGCAGGTCGCTGATTTGATTTTTGAGGAAATGGTAATGGAAGTGGTTGATTTTGATGTGGTAGGTTCTGATGATGTTGCTGAGGATTTTGTTGAAAATTTTGTTGAGGATTTTGAGTATAAAAATGTGGGTATGGTGGATACTGATAGTACTGAGAGTATCTTCCATAGGGATTTTGTGCCCCTTGTGCCCAAGCTTGAGATTGATTTTGAAATTGAGGCCAAGGTTGCTGCCAAGAATTCCAAGGTGGAGGTTGGTTATACATTTGATCATGGAATCCTTGTGTTTAAGGTCCTTGCCAAGGCCTTCTAGAGACAAAATTGAGAGATTCTGTGGAATTTGTAGGAGTTTCCTCTTGAAAGACAGCTTTGAGACCAGGAAGGGAAGGAAAATTCTTGGTCTCATGTTTTTCAGAACAAATGACACAAGTCTCTACAAATTTTACATCCAAAGGGCATTCTCTCAAGGCATGTTTCTTCCTACATTTGGGACAAAAGATTGCTAAGGCATCAGATTCGGCTTTTTGCTTGTTTTGTAATTTAAGGGTGTCTATTTGTTCACTAAGACTCCCTAAGATGTCATATTTGAAATCATCAAGCATATGTCCTATTTCTGACCTACTTATTGTCCCAGAAGCAGACTTACTTTCCCTTGCAAGAGCAGGATCTCTTGGACCTTTTACAGTTTTAGATTTCCCTCTTGAAAGGTTGATACATAACTCAAATATTTCAGGTAATGTGAGCTGTGATATATCCCCTTTTCCCATCATGTTAAGGATATCCAACCATTCATCCCTAATTGTTTTCAACAAAAGAGCTTTTAAGGTATCTTGATCTAAGTTTTCCATTTTTGCTCTTTTAATGTTGTAATGAAATCTCTCCAACAAATCTTCCAAATTTTTATCTTCTTTTTGTAACATCTTAAACACTTCTTCCTTATGATTGACCGGCATACAATAATCCAAATACCTCTCTAGAAATGCTTATTTCATGTCTTCCCATGTCCTAATAGAACTGTTGATCAAACTCATAAACCACTTCAATGCTGCTCCTTTCAATGTTGAAGGAAATAGTTTAAGTTTTTGAGCATCTTGTAAGTAGTCATAAGTTCTACACAGGATTTCAAATTCAAATAGGAAGGTTTCAGGATCTTCAGTTTTAAGTCCATAGAAGTTTGGAAGGACAGAGGGTGAAATGTTTTTCATGGTTGTAATGGTTTCTTCATCTATTATAGGAAACCCAAAAGAGCTTCCCATTTCTCTTATACCTCTTCCTCCTTCTGCACCTCTACCTCCTTCTCCTCTACCTCTACCTCTACCCCCTCCAAATAATGTGTGCTCTCCATTAAAGACTCCTCCTCCCCCTTCTTCTGCCATGGTTGATTCTCCAGTGGAAGTGGAAAAGTTTGTGTCCCTAACAGGAGTCCTTGGATCTTCTTCTAAGACAGGTTCAGTTGATGAAGTGGAAGGTTTCTCTAATGGAATATATGATCTTAGGTCTTCTAGAAGTCTAGGATCAGTAAAGGATGGAATGTGGGTCTGAGTTGAAGGTGTACTAGCTCTTGGTCTAGGTGAAACAAGTGGTGTTCTAGGAATCAAACTTCTGTTTCTGTTGCTTATGAATCTACCCCTTGAGTCTCTCTCTCTACGCATATAATTGTTTTTGGGAGTTAAGAAACAAAGGTTACCTAGTTTTCACTTCCCCGGCAACGGCGCCAAAATGTTTGGGCTCAACCTAGTCTCCTAAATTGAGTTCATTTAATTTTCAACCAGGGTTGGTAAACTGATGAAGTGAGGTGCACTGTATGTGCCTAGGTATTTGTTTCTTACTGCGTTGTGTTTAGTGTTTTATGATGTTTTTGGTCTTTTAATGGTTTTATGTTCACAAGGAAAAAAACTAAATGCTGGTGGAAAGAAGCTACTGGTTAAAAACAAAGCAAAGCCTAAGTTATGAATGACAAATGACAAATGCAAAGACTGAAACAGAACCAAACCTAAACTATGACTAAGCAGAATACAAAGCTTGATAATGACTTCAAGAAAGTGAATCACAACATGAACTTAACTTGTCCAATTCATTCATTAAACATATTTTGGAAGAGCTTGAGAAATGGGCAGCTAAGTGTGAATAAAGTTTTCCTAACTAAACAATTAAACAATCAACTTATAATGATACAACATCTTATCCATGATTAAAGGTTTATTAAAACATATTTGGAAAAGAACATTTGTAACATCACAAGATCTCTACTCTAACACTGACTCCTAATTCTATTCTGCAACTTAGTTTAACACCACTAGACCTCACTCAAAAGTTATAGATTTCCTTTTAGAATAGTCTTTGAGGAAAGGCTTGTTTGTGAGATGATAAAAAGGTTGCAAAAGTACTCCAGGCCTTAAACTGATACTATCTTCTGTCCAGATGATTATGAGTTATTATAGGTTTGGAACAAAAGAAGTTTTGTAAATAATGAAGACCGTGGTGTTTAAGTTTAACAACTAATGCAATTTAAAATGCAATGGATGGCAACTAATCTTGGAATATAAATACAATGAGCTAAGCTAGAACTGAACTAGGGTGCTACTAGTCTACAGTGGACAGTGCTAAACTAAAAAGCCATTATCAAACTTGAAACAAAATAACAGAGCATGAATTGAATGCAATTTGACTCCGGAGTGCCCTAACTAAGTTATCATGCAATTAATCTATGGGATTCTACAGCCTATTTCGTTCATCATGAATGGTATTTTGGAAGAGCTTGTTAGAAAAATCCTGGCTGTACAATTCAATGCAAGTGCAAACATGAAAACTGAAAGCAATTACAATTAAAAACTAAGACCTCACAACTATTTCCTACCCATTGTCATGATATTTTGGAAGAGCTTTTTAAGAGTAAGATCAGCTATGCTACTTAGTGTAAACAAGAAACTAAAACCTACAGTATCACAGTCATGCCTTAGTGGAAGAGTTTACTAGAATAAGTTCAACTGTGATAATGAACAAAATAAATTGCAATTAAAATCTATAACACTACAGCCATTTCTCATTCATTATAATGATCTTTTGGAAGAGTTTCTTAGAACAAGTATAGCTATAGTGACTAATGAAATTAACTATGAACTCAAACTTCAAAAATGTGAAAACGAACTAAGATACTTATCTAAATTACGAAAGTAAAGCCGTTCAGGAGGCAGGGGCCCTCTACCACCAGATGGAATCTAACTCAAGATCAACTCAACGTGTTCAAAGCAATGCTGTATTCTTCATTAAAGGAAAATAAATTAAAACAGAGTATTCTCGGTCTTCAGAAAAATAACAGAATCTAATCAAAATCTAGAGCTTGTCTCTCGGTTTCCCGAGTACATTTATAACAAATCTTCATAACAGAACTTGGAACAATACGGGGATCATTTTCTTTTCATATCAAAATCGTATTAGAACTCTAAAGATGGCAGCGTAAAGGGACAAAGGACATCTGGACTGTCCTTATCCTATTAGGAGTCTGCCTCCTTGTGTGAGTTCCCATGTACAAAACCACGTCCAGAATTCTGTTCATTCTTCATGGTGAGCAACAAACGTTGAGGACATGATGTGGAATAAACCCATGTGTGGCTTTTCCTGAGAGGACACCTGGAACATGCTTGAACGTGAAGACAGCTGCAGAATTGGCGGTTAGCTACGGAATGTCTGCATTCTGTAGCTAGTTTCAATTCAAAATGCATTACAATGACAAAATCACAAAACTTAGCAAGTTAGCCATGTTATTCATTCTAAAAGTAATTTTAACTAATTTCATTGATCATTTGGGCCTGGGATAACAATGGACAAAGGAAAATGGAGTGAAGTAAGATGAAAGAAAGAACAATCTTGGGGCTCAACACCCGCCAAGGGATTCCTAGGCCCAAACAATAAACATACACTACAGGCTTTATCGTAATCCCGCATTATACTAGTAAGGGATCACTCGGCCTAAACAAGCATGGATGCCTCCAGATCTCTCCACCTAAACCATGAGGAAGTTGTCTTCTCTACCCTTTATTCTTTACTATGTATCCCGTCATTACCGATCAAGGGATTCCTAGGCCCAACGAAGGCATACACAACCAGGCTTATCGTGTATCCCGTCATTACCGGTCAAGGGATTCCTAGGCCTTGTGATTTTTCCTAATACCACCCCACTTAGTTTCGAAACTATCCGGCAATCTAGCTCAACCAAGTAAAAGAACCACATCACACCATGGTTATCCAAAAATGTCAAGGCAAGGTTGAAAACAACTGTCACACCTAGCAAAACCCATGCCAATGGCAACAAGAGAACCAGAACCACACATGCATATACCATGCATGCCAAAACTAGTAAGGAAGTCATACATGCAACTGGATACCTACAAGTAATCTTGTTGTAGTCACTTGATCCAACGCTTCCTTGCTTGATATTTTCTTCACTTTTTCTTTTTTGTCCTTCCTTTGCCTTCCTTCCTTCAATACTAGATTGGTCCAAGAATACTCTTAGTGTGTGAGAGTATGAGAGAGTAGAGAGAATAGAGAGAGAGCTCCAAAACTGAACTGAAAAAAGGTTGTCAATTGATCCTCAGAATCCTTTTTATCAACGAGGCCTCTATTTTCTTCATTTTCTTTAATTTTCCTCCTCACATGCAACATGTGACCTTTCACCATCCTTTTCTCCTATTTTCCTTTATTTTCATAAATAAAATGTCAATTAATGCATCGTGCCTATTCAAAGCCTTTGTTGTCGCCTTCAACAATTTCCTTAGCCATAATAAACCAAATGAACACCCACACTAGGATGTTTTTCCCAACATTCAACTTGGAATACTTGTCCCGTGACCTTGGTTATTATTTTGTCTTTATTAACTTTATTACATGGATTTTTGACTAGGTATGTTACAAAACCCTTCCCCTTGGGGGAACACCATCCTCGATGTTCAATGACACCTACAACCAGAAAAACCGCTGAAAAGAAAAATATACTACCCATGGAGCTTTATAACTTAACTCAATACAATATTTACAATGATCAACTTGTTGAAAAGAAAACCAACATGACAACCATACTGCTTATTGAAGTTTTATAACACAGCTCATGGTGGTATTTACATCCATATACATATACCAAAATACATTCGCTCAACC
This sequence comes from Pinus albicaulis, assembly GCA_034641835.2. NCBI lineage: Eukaryota > Viridiplantae > Streptophyta > Pinopsida > Pinales > Pinaceae > Pinus > Pinus albicaulis. The sequence goes on from CM076570.1 coordinate 1,004,356,075, forward strand.
AATGAATAGAGAAGGATACATAACCTACATCTGATCATTCATCTCCCATGTAGCTTCATCGGGCCCAAAGTGCTTCCACTGCAATTTAACTTGCTCAATTGCTTGGTTCTGAAGCATGAGCATCTTTCTCTGCAAAATACATTGAGGTTCTGGCTGGAATTATCCTTCTAGCTCCACTTGCAATACAGACTAGTCAATCACATGATCAACATATTTAACATACTTCTTAAGTAATGACACATGGAAAAAATCATGGACTTTCACTGTCGGAAGCACTGCAAGTCTGTAGGCTATTGGTCCAATCCTCTCAAGAATCTTGAAAGACCCGCAATACCAAGGTGCCATCTTGGCACATGATCCAATACTCAAGGAGCTCTTCTTGGGCTTGATGCACGAGTACACATGTTCCCCAACCTGAAACTCCTTAAACACCCTATACTAATTTGCATAACTCTTTTGTTTACCATGTGTTGCCTTAATATTCTTCTTGATAACCTGAATTTCCTATTTCATTTCTACCAACATGTTTGGTCCTACCAATAACATGTTCACTGGATCGCTCCAATTGATGTGAGTATTACAACTCCGTCCATAGAGTGCCTCAAACGGACTCATATGACTCCTCGGTGACTCCTGATACCCATTGTTGTAAGCGAACTCAACCAGTGGAAGATACTCTTTCTACTTTCGTTCTTGATGCATGACATACATTCTCAACATGTCCTCCGGTATCCTATTGACCCTTTCTTTATTTCCATCTATCTGTGGATGATAAGTTGTGTTAAAGGCCAAATTTGTACCCAAACCTGCAATTAACTCTTTCGAGAACCTCGAAGTGAACTTAGCATCCTGGTCTGATACAATCTTCTTTGGTACACCATGCAACCTCACTATATCTCTAATGAGAACTTGTGCTACATCATTAGCTGAATAAGTAGACTTCACTGGAATGAAGTGTGCTACCTTTGTCAACCTATCAACCACAACCATAATAGAATCATGTTGTTTGGATGCCCTCGGATACATATAATTAAATCCATGGAAATGGCCTCCCATTTCCACTCTGGAATCAGAATCAACTATAGTAGTCCTCCTGGATGCTTACACTTTGCTTTTACCTATTGAAAATCCAAACATCTAGCCACAAATTCGACCACTTCCTTCTTCAGATTTGTCCAATAATAGAACTTCTTCACTGCTATCAATGTCTTTTGATATCCTAGGTGACCTGAATACAATTTTGCATGAAATTCCTTCAAGATAAGCTTCTTGAGCTCACTGATTTCCAACACATATATCATGTCCCTAAATCTGACCAAACCATCTACTATGAGATGATATTCCACATCCTAATCACATGTACCATGTTGTAACCTATGCATAAGCTCCCTATACATGTCATCCTGTTTTCCTTCCTGCAAGATCTGATCTTGTAATTTTTTCCCATAGAAGCTCATAGCTGCTATGTGATTCACCTGTACCCTTATGCTAAGAGCATCTGCAACCCTGTTTTATTTACCTTTAATGTACCTGATCTTGAAGTGAAACTCATTGATCGTGGCCAACCATCTGGCTTGCATGGAATTCAGATTTGGTTGGTCAAATAGATACCTCAATCCACTATGAGCACTCATCAATACGAACATCCTGCCAAGAAGATAGTGTCTCCACATCTTCAATGCATGGGCGATCACTGCCAACTCAAGGTCATGTGTCGGATAATTATACTCGTGCTCATTTAGTTTTCGTGACTCATGGCACACTACCTGGCCTTCCTGCATTAAGACTCCACCGAGACCTCACTTGCAAGCATTTGTGCATACCACAAACTCTTTTTTCGGATCTACAATCTTTAAAATTGGAGCATTTGTAAACAACTGTTTCAACTGCTCAAAATTGGTTGCACATTCCTCTATCCTTTCAAATTTCTTACCTTTCATCTGCAATGAAATAATATGATAGATAATATTAGAGAAGTTCTTGATGAACCTCTTATAATAACCTTCTAACCACATAAAGGACCTTACCTCATCCACATTCCTAGGTGATTCCTAGGAGCTTCCCATTCCATGATAGCTCTTATATTTTCTAGATCCACTGCTATACCTTCCTTGGAGACCACATGCCCCAAGTAATGTACATCTATCAGGAAAAAACTACATTTAATGAGTTTAGCATATAATTGATGCTCTCTTAGCAATCTCAATATTGTTGCTAAGTGATCGACGTGTTCTTCTTCATTCTTAAAATATATCAATATATCATTAATGAATATAATGAAAAACTTGTCTAGATAAGGACACAACACATTATTCATCAAGCAGGTAAACATAGTTGGAGCATTATTCAAACCAAATGAAACTACAACAAACTCATAATTCCCATACCTGTTCTGGAAAACAGTCTTGTAAATATCCTCTTCTTGACGTGTACCTGATGATATTCGGATCTCAGATCAATCTTCGAGAACATTGTTGTTCCCTTCAACTAATCAAACAAATCATCAATCCTTGGAAACAAATACTTGTTTTTGATGGTTACCTTGTCCAACTGTATGTAATAAATGCATAACATGAGAGTACCATCCCTATTCTTCACAAACAATGTTGGTGTGCCCCAAGGTGATACACTTGGCCTAATGTACCCAGTGTTAAGCATTTCCTACAACTACAACTTCAGTTCTACCAACTCTGGTGTGCTCATCTTGTTAGGTGTCTTTGATGCTAGTGCTTCCCCTGTGATCCAGGTGGCTCTAGAGACACACACAGGACAAAGAGGGCTGAGGGAAGCTCAAAAATTGAAGTGTTTGGATTGCACTTGAACCAGGTTCAGGTTGAAGATCTCATCTCTTTGATTCCAACAGCGCAGACGACACTCAATTCTGAGTCCGTATGGAGAATTTAGGAGTAGTCAAAGTTTTGGGTTGACTTGGTCACTAAGCAGCCTTAAGGAAGGTGAAAATTCGACCTTTACTAGCCACCGGATTCTGGCAAGCTCAGGCCAGATTCTGGGCGAAATTGTGGCCTTCTTAAAAGCACTCCTACAGTCATTTTCTGAATTTTCGAATTTGACTAATTTTATATATATTAGTAAAAAAAAATGAAAAAAAGGGGAGTGGCAGGCCACCACCCCCGCCACCCCACCCAACACACACATATATAAAATTTTATTATGGGTCAACGGGCCATAATCCCCGCCAGACCCTATGGTTATCAAAACTGTAACACCAAAATTGTTGGGGTGGTCGGCAATCAACCCCACCACCCCTAACCAAACCTTTATATATATACATATACATATGTATATGTATATATGTATATGTATACATATATGTATATGTATATGTATACATATACGTATATGTATATGTATACATATATGTATATATATGTATATGTATATATATATATATATATATATATATATATATATATATACACACACACACATACATATATATATATATATATATATATGTTTTCAAACCACCAAATGCTATATTATAATGTGAGGCTGGCGGGAGTTGAACTTGCAGTCGGCCCCGACAATGCGGAAACCTCTCCATGCAACAGGAGCCACCGCCATATACCATTGCCCAAACAATAATATGCCACGACTACCACGGAGGCCGGCAAAATTACGGGGGCAGGCCACCCAATGCGGGCCCGCCCCCCCAACTGCCCATACTTTGTATTAATTGTATATGAAGGGTTTTAAAAAGGAATGGCACAGGCTTTTAAAAGTATGCTTGTTGGGATTTAAAACAAATTCTGCTTTTATATGGAGGGGGCGAAGTTTGACCACCCGACCCCCTCCCTTTTATTTGGGATCTCAACCACCATGCCAAGCGAAATTCCTTGGAGAGTCCACCCACCTTCAATACTTAAACCCATCATTTGCATAGTGCGCCAAGGCCAAGGCAGAGCGGGAACACACATGAACTTCGAGGCAATGAATTTTTTTAATGCAGGCGGAACCATGAGCCTTGAAATTTTCCCGGGGAGGTAATTTTTCTCCATGTCGGAATATAGTCAAGTTTACAGTCATTTTTCACGGTTTTTTGCAGGGAACGCACTGGCGAGGTCAGATTCGCATTTTGAGTTGCATATTTCGAGTCCACCCATGGAGCAGCATCTTCGAGGAATCTAAAAGATTCCTTTTTGCCCCAGATTTTCACTTCATCAGAATTCAGAAAATGGACAGTAGATTTTTCACTATTCGATGCCACAAATCTGATGGTGTGTTCAGATTTTCCATATGAGCTTTATATTTTTCGACCACTTTTTAAAAGTGGAGTTGCAGGTGTCAGCTTTCAACGAGTGAGCAATCGATTTCACACCTTTCGACGCCACAATTATGATGGTGAGTTCAAATCCAGTAGCGCAACAGCCCATTCTTCAGTCATATTCAACATGATGTATATGATGTGTTGATTTCATGTACTTCTTTGTCCCTAAGATGCATTATGCTATACAGATCCCTGTTAATGTATGAGTCGTGGGATCTTGTTTTGTTATTGATGTACTTTCTATCATGGATTTGTATTATTTTTGAGATCCCTTTGATGCCATGTTGGCGAGATACTCATTGTCACATGTATGTTGTTTGAGATCCCTTTAATGCCATGTTGACGGGATACTCATAGTCATTATGTGTGAGATATTGTCATACTTATAGGAGTCCTTCTTGTGAATGAGAGTTCCAGTAGTGGAACATCTCGTAGAGAGGTGTAGCCACTCCTGTGTGAGGGAATTTTCCTTGTATGTCAGAGAAAACACATCCATGTACATCTTCACTCCTTACAATACTTAATGCAACGGCCTACACCATCTTGACACCGAGGCCCGAAGATGTAGTCCCTTCTGGACGAACTCCATTATCAATGTCTTATGTTGCTCATGCTTGTTATGTTCCTCTTCTTTACAACATGCAATTGTTCATTTATGTTCATTAACATTTTAATTAAATGAAATTCTAACACATTAGCCGAAGTAAAAGGTCTTGGTTAAGGGTATCAGAAATTTACCTGGATCAAGTGGTATCAGAGCAGGGCTTCTTGCAGATTGGATTGCAGGCATGACCTATTGAACGTTCATTGAGTTGAGCCATGGAGGATGTCAAGGACATGTACGAGACCATGCTCAGGGTGTCCAAGAAAGTGGACATGTTGTACGAGGCTTATGAAAAACAAGCAACAGAGAATGATGAATTAAAGACACTCCTACAAGAAGAGAAGGAGGACAAACATCGATTGCAGCTTCAGTTGCAAGCCACGACAGAGGCATGCGAAGAATTGAAGCGCAACAACGAAAGTTTTCAAGCAGATCATGATGCATTGAAGGCACTCCTACAAGAAGAGAAGCAGGACAAACATCGATTGCAACTTCAGTTGCAAGCCACAATATAGGCGTGGGAAGAATTGAAGCGCAACAATGAAAGTCTTCAAGCAAATCATGATGCATTGAAGGCACTCCTATAGGAAGAGAAGGAGGAGAAGCAACGAATGTAGCTTCAGCTACAAGCCGCGACAGAGGCCTTGGAGGAAGCGAAGTGCAACGAAGGCTTAGAGAAGCCTTCTTCACCTATTTCGCAATCGACAGCTAAGGTAAACAGTGTTGATTTCTCTTCAGTTTCTTCACATGATATCATTTCGGTTGGAAGTGTGGAGATAACCATTACAGAAACTGACATGAGGCTCCTCACCAAGATGGGGTACAAAGGAGGAGGACTTGGCGTTCGTGGGCAAGGCATAACCCAACCATTGGAGGTTGTACAGAGACCTCGCTATGCAAGTTTGGGATACACTGAAGAAGGATGTTCGAAGGACATCAAAGGCAAACATACATTGACGAACTATCTAGGGAAGAGGAATGATGGGGACACTTCACCATCGTTCTATGGATGCATGTTGCAGTTAAAGAGTTGAGGCGAGCTCCCATCACCATGATTGCACCAGAGATCACCAAAGAAGGTATAATAAGTCTCATTATTCCAAAGTGCATATTGATTATAAGAATGTTGATAACCATAGTGGTAAATCATGTCATCACAAAACGTGTCATTTTGTGGTTTACATAACCATGTGTTTTCTAAGTGTTGGAAAAGGATGGCAGCACAAAGGAGGATGAGGCATGGAAAGCCTTCTCTAGAGCAGGGAAATAAATCGGTTAAGTAGGTTTGGAGGAGAAATACCTTTTGCACTCATTGCGACTGAAGTGGCCATCAAAGAGCCATGTGCTGGAGACTCCATCCATAACAACGCCTTAAAGAAAAAGCGTTTGTGCATGAACCAGTCGAAAGAGCTGATCGACAAGCGAATTCCCCACAAGGGAATGACCCATTCACTTTGCTAAAGAGGGGTTTTTCTAGATATGTTAGCTTGTCATGGCCTTATTTTTGTAAATCATTTGTTGCATGTTAACTGTAAAAGTGATGATGTGTTTTTCCATCACTTGTTTAAGCAACAATGATATTTTGGCCTTGTTTTATGAGTCGTGTGATGCATTTCTTTCATGTAAAAGTGATGATGTGTTTGCCATCACTTAGAAATGGGACAATGATGTCTTGTCTTGTAATGATGTTGGGTTGTGATTTCCATTTGATGTAAACTTGACCATCAAGTACATGTTATAAACTTGTGGAAAGTATGGAAATTTTTGGCTCATAGTTGGTCAATTTGAGCATGTATTTGCAGGATATTGTACTACAGGTTTGTAGAAGATGTAGGTGTTAGTTCATCGCTTAAGGCTCCAAAGGAAAAAGGTGAAGGAAATGGAAGGGTGACCTTTTCAGGACACTTGTGGTGCAGACATAGTACAGAGTAGTGAAGATTCTTGTTGATGCTTTTGGAGGACCAGAAGCTCCCAAGTGGGGAGGATTGATCTAGGTGGCTCCAGAGACACACACAAGACAAAGAGGGCAGAGGGAAGCTCAAAAATCAAAGTGTTCGGATTGCTTTCAAACTAGGTTCAGGTTGAATATTTCGTCTCTCTGATTCCAACGGCGCAGACGACACTCAATTCCGAGTCCATATGGAGAAGTTAGGAGCAGTCAAAGTTTTGGGTTGACTTGGTGACTGGGTAGCCTTAAGGAAGGTGCAAATTCGACCTTTCTCGCCCACCAGATTCTGGCAAGCTCAGGCCAAATTCCAGGCGAAATTGTGGGCTTCTTAAAGTACTCCTACGGTCATTTTCTGAACTTTCAAATTCGACATTATTTATATATATTAATAAAAAAATATATAAATAATGGGGAGTGGCGGGCCACCACCCCACCCCACCCAACACAAACACACACACACACACACACACACACATACACACACACACATATAATGTTATTATGGATCAGTGGGCCATAACACCCGTCAAACCCCACAGTTATCAAACCGTAACACCAAAACCGTTGGGGTTGTCGGCTGTCAACCCCGCCGCCCCTAACCAAACCCTTTATATATATGTTTTCAAACCACCAAATGCTATATTATAATGTGAGGCTGGCGGGAGTTGAACCCACGACCGACCCCGTCGGCCCCGCCCATGCGACGACCTCTCCATGCAATGGGAGGCACCGCCATATACTGCCACCCAAACAATAATATGCCACAACTACCACGGAGGCCGACAGAATTATGGGGGCAGGCTGCCCAATGCGGGCTCAACCCCCCAACTGCCCATACTTTGTATTAATTGTATATGAAGGGTTTTAAAAAGGAATGGTGTGGGCTTTTAAAAGTATATTTGTTGGGATTTAAAACAAATTATGCCTTTATATGGAGGGGGCGGGGTTTGACCACCCAACCCCCTCCCTCCTATTTGGGATCTCAACCACCACGCCAAGCAGACTTCCTTGGGGAGTCTGCCCACCTTCAATACTTAAACCCATCATTTGCACAATGTGCCCAGACCAAGGTAGAGCAGGAGCGTGCACAAACTTCAAGGCAATGAATTTTTTTAATGCAGGCGGAGCCATGAGTCAGCCCAGAAACAGGGAGCGGAACCATGAGCCTTGAAATTTTCCCAGGGAGGTAATTTTTCCCCATGTCGGAATATAGTCAGTTTACAATCATTTTTCATGGTTTTTCATAGGGAACGTAATGGCGAGGTCGGATTCGCCTTTTAAGTTGCAGATTTCCAGTCCACCCATAGAGCAACATCTTGGAGGAATCTAGGGGGAATCTAAAAGATTCCTTTTTGCCCCAGATTTTCAATTCATTAGAATTCAGAAAATGGACAGTCGATTTTGCACTATTCGACACCACAAATCTGAAGTTGTGTTCATATTTTCCATTTGAGCTTTATATTTTTCGGCCACTTTTTCAAAGTGGAGTTGCAAATGTCAGCTTTCAGTGAGTGAGCAGTCAATTTCACACCTTTCGACGCCACAATTGTGATGGTGAGTTTAGATCCAGCAGTGAAGCAACTCATTCTTCAGTCATCTTCAGCATGAGGTATATGATGTGTTGATTTCATGTACTTATTTGTCCTTGAGATGCATTGTGTTGTACAGATCTTTGTTGATGTATGAGTCATGGGATCTTGTTTTGTTATTGATGTACTTTCTGTCATGGATTTGTATTATTTTTTAGATCCCTTTGATGCCATGTTACTCATTGTCACATGTATTTTGTTTGAGATCCCTTTGATGCCATGTTGGCAGGATACTCATAGTCATTATGTGTGAGATATTGTCATATCGATAGGAGTCCTTCTTGTGAATGAGAGTTTCGGTAGTGGAACATCTTGTAGAGAGGTGTAGCCACTCTTTCGTGAGGCCATTTTCCTTGTATGTCAGAGAAAACACATCCATGTACATCTTCACTCCTTAAAACACTTAATGCAGCGACCTACACCATCTTGAAACTGACGTCCGGAGATGTAGTCCCTCCTAGAAGAACACCGTTATCAATGTCTTATGTAGACCCTCCTGGACAAAATTAAAATAAAATAATTTAATTATTTTATATTTGCCTGTGTATTTTTACTGGTCGGCCATTTCTTATCCCCTTTCATCCCTTCCTCTCATGATTGTATTTATCTCTTCCATCTGCCTCTCTTCTTGACAGGTTTAGTCACGATGATGAGTCTTGGTTAGACTCGAAAAGTTGACGTAAAAATGAATACTGTGGAGATTCTGAATCCTCCTCCTCAAAACTCACACCGTAGAAATATGCAAACTATCAATGTCTTATGTTGCTCATGCTTGTTATGTTCCTCTTCTTTACAACATGAAATTGTTCATTTATGTTCATTAACGCTTTAATTAAATTAAATTCTAACACATCAGCTAAAGTAAAAGGTCTTGGTTAAGGGTATCAGAAATTTACCCAGATCACCCTGGTACCAAATCAATGGAAAATTCCACTTCCCTGTGAGGTGATAACTCTGAAATCTCTGTCAGAAACACATCCTGAAACTATTATAAATCTAGGTACCTTCTCAATACCTCTGCATCCTCAACATTCTTACTGTAATGCCCACTCCAACATTTACCCACTTCCACCGACTTTCCAGGGGTAAACATGAGCTGATGGTCACTATGATATGACTCAACCTCCTAGGTACCCTTAAAGAAATGGAGTCAACATATTAAGACCTTACTAACTTCCCTCAAGTGCCAAAGCAGCTTCAGTAGTAACCCAACCCCTCCAGGTTTCCAACCCCTGATATAACTCACTTTTTACCTGACCTAGAGCCCCAGTCACTCCCTTGCCAAGGCCTCCATGCGACTATGTGTTCCCAGTCCCTCCCATAAGCCCGCATTTGCGCGACTATGGACTTTTCTAATCAGTTCTATGCCCACAATTCTGATTTCTATGCCACTTTTTTCGGGACTAGGACTCAGGTGTCTGCCCATAACTCAGTGAAACTTCCAGAGAAGATAAGTGACATAGAAACAATGCCTGTAAACCAAAAAATGAAACCATGAATTGACCTTACCATCCCCAACCGGGACTGACATTTTGTCAAACACTTAGTAAATATGCAACCTACAAGTCATGAATGCAAGTTTGATCATAAGCGAATGAAAACTGATTTAAATTTTGAAAAGAAGGGTCATTACCTTCTCATGTTAAGTGTCATACCACAAATTAGGTATTGTATTCATTATTCGTTCAATTACAAGTAAAAACATGAAAAGAGCTAGGAGTAAGATCTGTCTTAAAACCATGCTTATAGCCAACATATAACCAAATAAATACAACAAGAGAAAAACCATTAAATACACATAATAACCATTTCATTTCCTTACCAAAAGAAATGGAAACTTAGCTCTTCTTAAGCATAGGAAAAACCGACCAGGTTCAAGACTTCCACGTTCCACCTGGCCATAGATTGGCTGAGCCAATTCTTTCTTTCAGCGAATCACCCTGTGCCATATTCCAAGCATGAATGTGGGATTTCATGGGATAAACCAATCCAAACACAACCAAGGGAATCCAAAGGTTAAACCACCTCCACCCTCACCATAGCATGAAATCACCCAAACTGGTATCGAGATCACAAAACCAAACCGAGCTTGGATGCCCCAGAATTTATTTACCAATACCTTGAGGAATTTTCTTGTCTCCACCTTTGGGTTTTTTTGTGTATCCTGCTATTACTCGTCAAGGGATTCCTAGGCCTTTGGGAATTTTCCTGAGACCACCTCACTTGGATCCAAAATCTTCCAAAAATCCAAATCTAAAAACCAAGAACAATCCCATCACATCATGGCTATCGAGAAATGGCAAGGCTAGGCTAAAATTCACTATCCAACCCGACAAAACCCATGCCAATGACAACAAAAGAACCAAATACCAACATGCACATATGTTAAGACTAGCTAGGAAATCATACATGTAACTTGTTACCTGCAAGTATTCCTGTTGAAGCTAGTTGATCCTTGCCTTCCTTTGCTTTCCTTGTCCTTCCTTTACTTTTCCTTTCCCTTCCTTATACTTCCGTTGCTTGCTTTCTTTCTTTCTCCTCTTGGTGCTCTTCTCCTCTTCGAGACTAATTCTAAAACTGAACTGACAAAAGGCTACCAACTGATGATATGAAGTCTTTTTATTGATGAGGCCTATAATTTCTTCAATTTTCCATTATTTTCCTTCCTTTTCCTCCTCACATGCAACCTATGACCTTTCACCTTCCTTTTCTCCTAATTTCCATTATTTTCATAAATAACGCGCCAAAAATACATTTTTGCCTTTCCAAAGCCTTATCCATTTCCTTTAGCCATAAAAACAACAAGTGAGTCCAGTAGGATATTTTTCCCAACATCCAGCTTGAAATAAGTGTCCCTTTCCCTTTGTCTTAGTTTACCTTTATTATCTTTTATTACATGAAATTTTAATCTGAGGTTATTACAGACCCCTCCCCCTTAGGGGAACACCGTCCTCGGTGTTAAACCACGCCTATACCCAGAAAAACTGCTAAAAAGCAAGAACATACTGCGTATGGAGCTTTATAACCCAACTTGTTGTAGTATTGACAATAACATCTCGCTCAAAAGAGAAAATTTCATGTAAAACATGACAACATGACAACCATACTACTTATTGGAGCTTCATAACTTAGCTCATTGTGGTATTTACAATAACACCATACATAAATATGTACAAATACCAAGACTCATTTGCCTTCACCAACAAACAATGAAGAATACATAGCCCACATCTGATCAGTCGTCTCCCACGTAGCTTCATTGGGCCCAAAGTGCTTCCATTGCACTTTAACCTGCTCGAGTGCTTTGTTCCAGAGCATGAGATATTTCTGTTGCAATATGCATTGAGTTTCCGACTGGAATTATCCTTTTTTCTCTACCCATAAGACCAATTAATAACATTATCAACATCCTTGACATATATTTTAAGCAATGAAACATGAAAAACATCAGGGAATTTCACTGTTAGAAATAGTGCAAGTCTGTAGGCCATTGTTCCAATCCTCTCAAGGATCTCAAAAGGCCCGCAATACCGTGGTGCCAACTTGGCACATGATCTGATCCTCAAGGAGCTCTTCTTTGGATTGATGCATAAATACACATGCTCCCCAACTTGAAACTCCTTAAATGCCAAGTGTTGGTTTGCATATCTTTTTTTCCTATCATTTGTTGCCTTTAGATTCTTCTTTATGATTTGCATTTTTTTTCCATGTCTGCCAACATGTCTGATCTAGTAAGTACCTTATTCACTGGATCACTCCACTTGATGGGGGTGTTACAACTCTGCCCATACAGTGCCTCAAACAAAATCATCCTTAATGACGCCCGATAACCGTTATTATAAGCGAACTTGACCAATGGAAGGTACTCCTCCCATCTCCTCTGCTGATGCATGATATACTCGGGAGGCTAGTGGTTATTTGTTTCATAATTTCTAGGGTTCCATGATGAAAATGGCCCAATATCCTGTGCCATAGCTCGCTGACATCGCAACTCTACACTTTATCTACCTTACTACTTAATGTAACACAATATTCCACATCCAACTTGTATATTTTCTTCACATGAACCTCAATTTTCTTCACCTATATAGTAGTAATGTACCTCATAAAGGCTTTACCTTTAATGAAGATTACATCATAGCCACGATCTTCCTAAACTGCTACAGAGACGAGGTTCTTCTTTAGGACTAAAACAAACATGACATATTTGAGGTGAAGAGGGGATCCGAACTCCCTCTTAAAGCTTACTGTATCAATCCTGGTAGCATTGTATCTTCTATTTTCCCCAAGCTCAATATGCATTTGGAGATATTTCTCGCCTAGGCCACTGAAAAATATTTGCACCCTATCAAGTGGAACGAGGCATCAGAATGCAAGTACCACACACTCCCCATCACAGAGCTACACATGCATGTGATATGGGTGAAGTATAGCTCAAATTGTGAAGCCAATGCTTCACCTACTAATCCTCCTAAGTTCTTCTTGCTATAATTTTTGTGTGGACACTTTGTGGCATAGTGCCCGAATTCATGAAAATTTAACCATTTTATTTTGGACAAGTCTTTCTTCTTTCCCCCTTGGTTGGATTCTGGTTTGGTTTGAGATTTCTTCCCATTTCCCTTCTTTTCCTTTCCAACCAATGCAAAATTCTCTTCATCCTCAACTTTGGATGAAGTTCCATCTCTACTATTTCTCCTGAACCCTTATTGAACCAAATCATACCACAACCTTTCCCAGTTCGATATTTTTTCCTTTCCATTCAGAGAGTCCAGGTTATTGTGCCATGATTTTGGAAGGCCTAGAAGAGCTAGGCTTACCGGGTCATCTTCAGAAACATTCACACTAACCCCTCCAAGCTCATATTAATGTTTCGAATTTTGTCTTTGAGAGCCAATTTTTTATCGTCATTTCTATTCTGGAATAGCATTGTCAGTGCTTGCCACATTGTGAAAAGAGTTTCTTCCCATGGAGATTTGAGACAATGTGGTCTCACACTCCCTCCAGGATTATTCTCCTCACCTTGGATACATATTTCTTCCATTGGGCTAGGTTCTAGACATCATCTGATCCAGTTTTTGGGCTAGGTTCTTGACATAATCTAGCAATCCATTGTCATCAAGCACTACCTCCATGTGATCCTTCCATGCAATGAAATTCTAGCTACCTTCCAAGGAATACTCTAATCTTAGTTCGTTGAAGGTCAATTTCCTGATCCTGAATAAATCTCGTTACAATGAAGCTGCAAATTTGAAACTCGTAAGGAATAACTTTGAAATTATTGTTCTAACGTGAATCTTTCTCTGATACCATGTAGAATCATGGTGATACAATTGTAACTGCTCCAGAAATTTTAATATAAAATCAAGAGACACAATTCTACTCTATCGATTTGCGGAATTTAATTCACAATTTAGAACAACATTCACAAACATGTAATAAGAAAAACCACACATGCATAATATTTTTCTAAGGGAAAGCAACTGCTAAAAAACCCTTAAGCTTGCTTTCATTAATCAGATGAACGAAGAATGTATCACAATTTCTTTCCCGCTTTGAGCACAACCTGCAAGTGAATAAATTTTCTCTATGCTCAATGAGAAGCTCTGACCCAAACTTAGTCAATTTCTATCTCATCTTGAGCCCCTATTTCCTTGCATAATTACTAGTGAATTAACCCCTATTTTTTAGGAAACTTCCTCCAATTTTTTTACGTAAATCCCAAGGTTAGATCATTGATTGCATGCAACACATGTACACTCAGAACTAGTGTACAACTGATGTTACACTGCCTTGGAATCTCCACCACAGCTTGGGAACTTGAATTCTATGCATGCACTAGCTATTTTGAGTTGATTGGTCAATTAACTAGATGATCACTAAGTTATACTATTGTCCCACTACTCAACTGACCTTCCACTAGTTCTATCAACAGTTGGAACTATTTTAACTGAATACAACTGGAAATAACTGAACTTTATTACTAAAATTTAGCAATCACACATTCTTAACTGAACTCCAAGCCCTCTAACTCAAATTTAATGAGATAAATGAGTGACAAGAGCCATGTCACACAATTTAATTGGCTCCAAATTGTCTGCTGATGTGGAAATTCAAATTTTCTCAATTTGACCAAGGAAAAATCAATTTGATACTTTCTTGCTACACTTCTCAAAAAAGGATAACTCTGCTTGAAAATTAGTTGGATGAGCGAGATTAAATTGAGTATAAAGGTTTTTCAAAGGAAGACATAGATGAAGATGAAAATAAATCAAATAATGATGATTTAGTGAATCTCATGAATGTTTCTCAGTGTGCATATATTAGTAGCAACCAAGAAGAAATAAAAAATTCTGAAGAAGAGCTAACAAAGTTTGAACATGAGTTACAATTCATTAAAGTATGGCTTGAAACACCATGTTTTGATGAATTTTGCATAGAAGTTCCACCAATGAATGTTGAAGAAAGCATGGACAATGTAGAAGATGAAAACGTTAATGAGATTTTTGTGTATTGGAGCGTGAAGAAATTAAACATTATTATGGAATGATGTGGGAGCAGTTCGTTGAACAAGACTTGAAAATATTCCATGATGGAAGTGCATTTGTTGAAAACGTTGAAATGATTGTCATCATCCCATTTGTAGCAAGAAGCGATATCCATAGTTCATGATATAGAATAAGAAGAAGAAACAACTTGAAAACACCAAAGTTTGGAGCAACAAATTCACGAAGAAGTTTCATCAACATATTACAGCAAGTAAAGTCAAAATGAAATACTTTAACACTTTGTAAGCTTGGATGAGATTTAGACCAACAAGCATGTTTTCAATTTCATGATTTGATCCATTTATTCATTAAGTGGGAGACTTGGAATAATGGAGAAATGTAGATTGTTCTAGATTATTGTTAGTTGTGTTTTGTTGAGATTATGGATCTTATTTAGTTCTTAGATCCTATTTGTGAGGAGATTGTTATAAATCCTCAACTAATCTGTAACCATATATGTATGGCTTTATTTCTAATGAATAGAATGTGTGTCGAGTGCAAACACTCTCCAGGTCGAGCTGGTCTCACCCGAGAGCTGCACATTTCTACCATATTTTGTCCCTCCTTAATTTTAGCTTTGCGTTACATTTAAAATTTGAATTTGAATTCCCCTCTCAATATCTCAAACTTGTGTACGTCGGGTGATGAAGGAAACAGAGTGACATAGAATAATGGAGCATGGTGCATATTGATGGCCAACTTGTCAGATCAACAACCTTTCTCCGAGACTCTTTTTCCAACCGACAACAATTTCTAGGAGAAATTATGGCCTAGATAAACTACTCCAAATTCAATAGGCTAAAATCCTATGCTCCAGAGAAAAAGAAACCTCACTCGACAAAAAAAAATCTTTCATACATACCTCTTAAAGCTAAAACCATTGAAAAATGGCTCGAAATTCAACAACAACAACAAAAACTACCATCTTCGACAAATCCTTTGCCATATTTCCTTATAAACACACCAAAAGATGCTAACTTTTTCTCAGATATTAAAGCACAACTAAAATGGTTTTCACACGTCTCCATTATGTCACCCTTCAAAATCGAGGATCACCATAGTGATCATACAAATAAAAATGGAAACATCAATGGATTTCCCACACTACGAGGTGACAATCAATACAAATCATTGAATTTAATTTCATTATCAATTTTGAGAATATTTCTGAATAAGAGGGATGCGTGATTACTTCACTCTTATTTATCATATTTCAAAATATTCTTGAAATCAGTAATTAAAATAGGAATAGCTAACACAAATACCTTACAATCCTGGGTAATGTGGTTACCAAATGATATGAATAGGAATATTTGTATTCTCCTCTTTTTGCATTGAGAGGCACATTCTACAAGCTAGTATGGGGGAAATGTGTAAGTATGTCTGTTTGTGCTCAAAATATACCTTATCATATACCTTGAATTTGAATGGACCATAAATTTACCTTCCATTTTTTTTTACCACTTTAAAATTCCAAATTATGTAAAATTTTAAACATTTTTACTCTTTACTAAATTTAATATCGTTTCTTAAATCAAAGGAAAAAGGTTAATTTAACATAAAGGAAAATAATCCTTATTAAAATTGCTCCAAAATATTTTAATATTTCTTTTAATTAATTCTTTATCGGATGAATCTTTAAAAGGAAAAACCATCTCGTATGGATATATTAAAACTTTTAAAGACATAAAATATTTCTAGGTCAAAGTTATAATAAAAATTGTTATATTTGTAAATATTAATTTGATGTAATTTTCTTATACATCATTAAATCTAATATTAATATTAAAAATATATTACTATTTTTTTTTTCGTAAGCTGAGGAGTACCTTTCATTTTCATTCATTTTTCAAAACAGGGAGATTACAATAGATAATCTCTTCTGAGGCCTCAACCTGCCTTGGCGGGAAACCAGGCCTGTTGGCCATCCAAAGGCATTATATGCCATCCAAAACTGGAATGTCTTTAGTTTATCATACTCAACTCTATATGTCGAACTGTCTAAATCCTTAAACACTTTTTCCTTTCTATGGCCACTACCTTCTATGTTCTTCATCCAAATATACATAAACATAACAATAAGCTGATAGAAACAATAAAAGGCTAGTCCTCTGAGGACTCTATGGGCACTAGGTCTCTAGCACTAGACCCATGCATCTCAGATTACTGTGGCCTCTTAAGGAGTTGTTCGATTCTTCCCATGGGAGCATTCTGTCGTTGAACATGGAACTGCAAGAGTTGGAAATCCCTTTGAATTCCTGCAATGCCAGATCTACTTGTATGAAATCAGTGGTATGCATGGTGGATTTTTCCACCAAGTGCTTCATCCTCCAGTACAGATGAAGGGTTTGTTGGTACTGTGAAACTATGCCTTTAGTGTTACCTAGGCTGGGCACGATAATTTCTCCTTCCAGAACTACATATTCTTCTTCCGCGTGGCGAGTGAGGGCCTCCTCCCACTTCACTATTAATTTCCTGACCTGGCTCAAAATTTCTTGGACATATGCCTGAGTGACATCCTAAATATGTTTGGCTTGAGGTTTGCGACCCGATCTCCTTGGCACCTGGGAGGAGGAATTTCCTTGCTCTTTTTGCACACCCTGTTTCCAGGTTTGCCTCCTGCATTCTGTCCCGGCTGTCTCCTTTACACTCTTTGCATGCACCATCAGAGTTCTCTTCCCTGTAGTGGTTTGGAAAACAACAGAGAAAAGTTCCTGTGTGTTCCCAATTGAGTTTCTGCAGTCTTTTCTAGAATCCATCTCTATGATAGTAATGAGATCCATACACACACAAAATATATTATCAATGAGCAGAGCCAAATAAATCATAACTTGACTGCCCATGTCGCAACCACAGTTATGACTCGTGTCCCTACTTGAATATCCATGTCGTGTTCCCCCTGGCTGCCCTCTTGTCCTTACAACAATGATAATCCTTTCTTTCCCACACTCCCCAGAGGAGCGAAAATGATATATGGTAACCACAACATTCTTTATCAATATAACATGCAGGTTAGGGTGGTGGCGCCAACCCATGGCCCGGGTGGCCAACCCGACCGGTTCAAGATTTTTGCAGTCACCTACTCTTGTACCCATCCCCCTATCCCCCATTTTATGAAGCATAATTCCAAATAAGATGGAAATTAACTTTATCAGCCCAAGTAAAAGCTCATTAAACTTCCCCGCACCCCATGCATCCGGTGAAGCCATTACACCCAACAATAAATTCCATTGCGAAATTGTAAACATGCAATTGCCAATAGTATCCATACTCAGGAGACAGAACAATGTAAAGCACAGAACAACATACCCTTGACTAGTTGGGCGCCGCAACCTGTGGTTCACTGGTCCCTCGCTCCTGTCGGTACTAGTCTAGTTCCTCTTCACCCGTGGAGCTATGCTCTCAGAATACCATATCCAAAGAATAACCTCCCACTGGCGTCTCTATTCCATTTTACCCCCACTTACTGTATGATGACTCCCTCCTTCGCATGCAGGTTTCACTACCTCCCTCCATTTGCCACCGCTAGCCAACCTAGCTTGCTGGCCGTAACGCCCCTTCTTTAATGATTTCATCATGATCCAACTTAGGGATCAGTACCCAGATTTCACCCCGATCGGGGGTAAAATTTATTATTATTATTATTATTATTATTATTATTGTGAGAGGGAGAGAGAGATGGAGTTGGAGGAAAATTCAAGGAGGGAAGAAGAAAGACACAAAGAGAAAAAAGGTGGAGAGAGAGAGTGTGTGTATGTTTGGGAGTGAGATAGAAAGAAAAAGAAGGATAGATTGAGAGAAGGGGGATAGAGAAGGAGAGATAATGATAGAGGGAGGGAGATAATGACAAAGAGAGAGAGAGAGAGAGAGAGAGAGAGAGAGAGAGAGAGAGAGAGAGAGGTGGAGAGATAAAGGAACACAAAGAGGACATGAGAGAGAAAACAAGAGAGGGATGTAGAGAGAGAGATGGAGTTGGAGGGGGAGAGAGAGGAAGGTAATAAGTGTTGGGAAAAATACTGAGAGGTGGGGTGAATCAGTATTTAGAGCTCATATCTATAAATTTAACTTTTTCTTTTGCATAATTGCATACGTGGCTTTTATGAACTGAACTCGCATATACATGTGGATATGCTGAAAGAAATTCGTGTATACTGATATAAATTTCAAGTTTATAAAGTAACTCAGAAACAGACTTTAAAATAGATTTACCAGTTATGCATCAGGTTAGATAATCAGTAAATATGTGCAGTAACAACAGTATAAAACATCACACAAGTGGAAAACACATGAACACCAATATTTAAGGTGGAAACCCAATTCGGGAGAAAACCATCGCTACTGTCGTCTCTGTCTTCAATATTTATTATATGGAAAACTGTTTACAACATTGTATTGATGCAGACTCATATCAATACGCATGATTCTACCTACAGAAGGTTGCAACCTTCACTCGTTTACTAGCTGCTACTGGAAGGGAGCTCCAACCCCCTTTCTTCTCGTTTACCAGCCACTCCTGGAAGGGAGCTTCAACCCCCTGAACATAACACCAACTTCTACTGGCAGGAAGCTTCTACTTCCATACTGAAGGCTTCAACCCTCAGACCCACTACAGACCACGTTTCATCAATTTTCATACTCGATCAAACAACATCAACACAACCCTTTATCAACAATCATGAAATTTACCCAATACTTCAATAGAACAGTGAATGCACTGTAACCAGAATTTCAGGAATAACCCAGACTTCAAAATAGATATGTAGATACAAACTCAACCCTGAACAGTCATTAATTCAAATAGCATACGCTACTTTTCTTCACTGAAGCCATGTACATACGCGCTTTTCTGCACACCAACCTGCGTATACTTCTGTGTATTCTTCAAAAAACCCTAACTGCCATACTCGCTTTTCATGAAGCGAACCCACGTATATACGCGCTTTTACTGAAACCAACTAGCGTATAGATCTGTAAATTTATATTTTGCAGAACAGATTAGATCTATAAAACTTACCCAGATTTATTCATTTTCTTTAGCAGACATGCGCCAGTTCTTCATCATTTCTTCAGTAGATCATACTAGAGATTCATCATCTTTAGATCTAGAGATCTTGAACCATCATTATATCCACGGGTGCATCATAGATTCAGATCTATCAATTAAAAACAGAATTCATCCATGCAAATATTCCTTAGAGAATTTTCATTCATTAACAACCCTTGCTCATGCACACCTTGCACTATGATCTTCTTCGCCTTAAATAGATTTAGCTTTTACCCATACCGTGAATCAAAACCACTCAACTGCTGATGGAAATCCTGGACGGAATCAAATAGATAATACATCGCTCAATACTGTGGGCTAATACCATGGTAAAGCCCCCTGGTATTATAAATTTGGAGCACAAATAAGCATACGTGGCTTGGGACATACTTATCCGTGTGCATACGCGACTTGGCCTTTACAAACCCGCGTATACATTGTGACATATTAAAAATAACATTTCTCTGGCACATACTGGAATTCTTTTCTCTGTCACATATGAACTGATCTGTAGATACATCATTCTTACATTTTTAACACATAGGTTTCTTATCATAGGCAACTCATCAAGTAGGTTTTCATCAAGAACAACTTCATCAAGTAGGTTGCCATCAAGGACAACACATTACATCATATTGCCAACAATCTCCCCCTTTGGACTTGATGGCAACCACGATGGTGTTTGATCACCACAACAGATAGATACATTGATCATAACCGTTAATCAAACACCATGATACACCATGATACTCTCCCCCTTTGACATCAAGGGCAAAGGGCAGATCAACATCCCTTGTATAGAAATTACCATGCTCCCCCTGAGTTCATGCTTGAGTATTTAGACATATTTTTCAATGAAGTACATGACTTTTCAACCGAGTATGACCTTTCCTATCACCAATTACTCATACTTGCATCAATGATCCAACTAAGTGGATTTACATTTTGACTCAACTACCCAACCAAGCGGGTTTACAAATTAGAACAAGTCCTTACATGACTGAATATAACAATTTACATCATATATCTCAACATGACCTTTTCATCAAATGACTTTTTATAAACAAGACCAAAGAATCTCAATCATGAGATCAGACCACAACAAACACTTATAATGCCAACAATGCATCCTTTCCCATAGAACAAGTGCTCCCCCTTAGCTTGTGCACCCTAAACACTTTCAACAACAATTCATCAAGGCATCTTCATCAAAAATATATTAGATAATGAAACAGAAATGTAAGAACTGGAACATCACCAGAGATACCCAACAACATCACAACTGTTTTGAAAAATACTGACCCAAAAAATTATGCCAACAAAAACCCATATGCGCTTTTCTGTATATAAACTCGCGCATATACGTGACTGTCCTTTATGGAATCTGCGTATCCAATTTAATCTTCTGAATTTAATCAGATCTAATCTTCTGAGTGGCAGAGACAACTCCCAACTTTTGTCTGAGATATTCGAATGCTTCCCTGGGAAGAGGTTTAGTAAATATATCAACAACTTGTTCTTTGGAGGGAACATACTCCAATTTCACCTTGTGTTCAAGCACCTGTTCACGTAAGAAATGATACTTGATAGGAATGTGCTTGGTCTTGGAATGAAAAATAGGGTTCTTTGAGATACTGATAGCACTTGTATTATCACACATAATGGATATGGGAGGTGAACATGTGATTTGAATGTCTTGTAAAGTCTGCATCATCCAAAGAAGTTGTGTGCAACATGATGTGGCAGCCACATATTCTGCTTCTGCTGTAGATAAGGCAATAAAGCTTTGCTTCTTGGTGAACCAAGATACTAATCGGGGCCCCATATAGAATGCACCACCACTAGTGCTCTTCTGATCATCAACATTTCCAGCCCAATCTGCATCTGTGTAAGCATGAAGAGTGAGATCAACATTCTTTGGATACCATAGTCCAAAGTCTTGAGTTCCTTGTAGATATTTGAATATTATTTTGACAGCCTGAAGGTGAGACTCTTTTGGATTAGCTTGGAATCGTCCAACAATCCCAACTGCATGCATAATGTATGGTCTTGTCCTAGTTAGACAAAGTAGACTTCCAATCATGGATCTGTATTCTGGTTGATTCACTGCGGGAGAATCATCATGAGAGCTAATGTTACACCCAATTATCATTGGTGTACTTACAAGTTTGCAGTCTTCCATCCCATACTTCTTCAAAATTTTCTTGAGGTATTTTGCTTGAGATAAAAATATGCCATCGGTTGCTTGTTGAACTTGTAAGCTAAGAAAAAATGTTAGTTCCCCAAGTAAATACATTTCAAATTATTTTTGCATAACATAAGAAAATTTCTAACTCATGAACTCTTCATTACTTCCAAAAATGATATCATCAACATATACAACCACAATCAATAGTTTATCATTTTCAGTTTTTGTGTATAAGTTGCTATCAGCAGAACCCTTTGAAAATCCTTGTTGATGAAGATATTTGTCAAGACGATAATACCATGCCCTTGGAGCTTGTTTGAGACCATATAAAGCCTTTTTAAGTTTACAAACAAGTTTTTCATCATTGCCCAAAATGAATCCTTCTGGTTTTTCTATATAAACTTCTTCTTATAGATCACCATTGAGGAAAGCAGATTTAACATCCATTTGATAAACTTTGATTTGTTGAAAGCTTGAAAAAGCAAGAAACATTCTGATGGCTTCAAGTCTAGCTACATAAGCAAATGTTTCTTCAAAGTCTATACCTTCTTGTTGAGCATACCCTTTACAAACAAGTCTAGCCTTGTTTCTAATAACATCTCCATTTTCATTTAACTTGTTTTTGAATATCCATTTTGTTCCAATAACATTTTTATCATGAGGTCTTGGAACTACCAAGTATGATTCTTTTCAATTTGATCAAGTTCTTCATTCATGGCTTGAATCCAACATTCATCTTTGCTAGCTTGATTGACATTCTATGGTTCAATGGTGGATAAAAAAGCTAGATAGCTAGTAGACCCTACAAGAGTTCTTCTTGTTTGGACACCTGATCCATTTTCTCCCAAAATTTGAGATTTTGGATGATTCTTTTGAACATACCTGGATGGATCCTTTTCAATAGATATTCTTCTGCTACTTCATTGGGTTCACCTTCTATATTATCTCTATTAGATGCAAGAAGATATACATCATCATCATCTTCATTTGTTGTTTGTATTTCCCCTTTTGGAGTTGAGCAAGATTCATCAATTACAACGTTAATGCATTCAACAATCTTCCAAAGTATTTTATTGTAGTATTTATATGCTTTACTTCTAGAAGAGTAACCAAGAAATATTCCTTCATTTGCCCTAGGTTCAAACTTGCCAAGTTTTTCATCATTGTTCTTGATAAAACATTTGCTTCCAAAAACTTTAAAATGATTTACAGTGGGAAGATTACTATACCAAAGCTCATATGGAGTTTTATCACTATTTACACAAACATGTGCTTTGTTAAGAATATTTACAGCAGTATGTGCTGCTTCTCCCCAAAATGTGTCCGGTTTTCCTGAATCATCAAGCATAGCCCAAGCCATCTGTTGAACTGTTCTATTCATTCTTTCTGCTACGCCATTTTGTTGTGGGGAACCAGCGACAGAAAACTGCCTTTTTATGCCATGTTGTTCACAGAAATCAAAGAATTCATCTGATATATATTCACCTCCTCGATCAGATCTAAGGCACTTGATTTTTAGATCTAATTCATTTTCAACCAGTGCTTTGAAGATCTGAAATTTTTCGAATGCTTCATATTTGTGTTTTAGCAACCCAATCCAACACATTCTAGAGAAATCATCAATAAACATAATATAGTATTGTTCTCCACGGGGTGACCTTTCTCTCTCATAGGTCCACATATATCAGTATGAATAAGTTCAAGAGGCTTACTTGCTGATCCTTCTTTGGCATTAAATTGCACTCTGGTTTGCTTACCAAATTGGCAAGATTTGCATATGGTACTCTCAGGCAGAATAATATTAGGAAGATCACGAACAACTTTGAGTCTGCTAGATTTGTTGATTTGAGAGAAGCTCAAATGCCCCAATATTCTATGTCATAACCAATTTTCTGAAGATTTACCCAAGTAACATTGTTCTTTACAAATTTTCAATACATACAAGTTGCTTGGTGTTCTATTTCATTTTATAATTGTTTTTCTTGTATCAAGATCACGTACCACACATTCTTTTGAGCTAAAAACAACTTTAGTTCCTTAATCACACATTTGACTTACATTTAACAGGTTATGCTTTAATCCATCCACATACATAACATTGTTAGCTTTCACCTTTTCCTTTAGAAAAACAAAACCTTTTCCCTTAATGACAGTAGGAGTATCATTTCCAAAAGTAACATTCTTTTCTCTTTCTAGAGCATTGTATGAAAGAAGTTTATTTCTGTCACCTATCATGTGTTTTGAGCATCCACTATCAATGTACCATTGAAATTCTTCCCCTTCTGCAAATAAAGCTATGCCACAGTTCTCAACTTGTAATTCCTTCTTTCTCCATACTTTGGAAGTTGAGGGTATATGCTCTTTTGGCTGAAGTTTGCTCCTGCATTCAGATTCTTCATGACCAAAGTTATTGCAATAAGCACATTCAATTTCATTTTGAAGAGGAGAAAAGTTGTTATATGTATTCTTCTTTACCCCAATATCAATTCTTGTCTTTCTTGCTTCTCTAGTCATGATGGTTTTGTATGAAACACATTGAACAACTTTATGACCAAAATTATGACATGAGAAACACTGTCCATTGAAAAATAAATTTATGCGATCATGGAACCTTCTATTTGTGTTTACCTGTTGGTTGATATTTCTCTGAAGGGTATTCCTGATACTGTTCTTTGTATTGAGATGGTCATGCTTTACCTGTAAAATTTCTTTGTTTCCTTGTTGAGCGGCAGAATGCTGTAGGCTGGCTGTAGCTGCATTTAGATAGTTTGATGCTGAAGGCTGAGAAGATTCTCCGACATATCCAAGACTTGTCTTCATAAGAGGAGAACATTGTACCTTGATAATTTCATCTAAGGTTTCAAATCCTTTAGTAAATCTAAGATTCAAAGTCTTTACTTTCTTAATTTCTTTTCTTAGAATTACTACTTCACATTCTAATTTCTCATTGTGTTTCTCCTTTCTTCAAGCTGCTTTTTTAGAGTTTCTATGGATGATTTGTTCTCTTCCAAACGTATTTTGAGCTGATTGATTTCTTCAAGAAAATCATTGTCTTCTAGAGCATCCATAAAGGTATCCTTTTCTTCCCTAGACTCTTTTTCAAATGCCATGAGAAGTCTAAGATCTTGATTAGATTCTTCCTCACTATTTAATAACCCATCACTATCTTCATGAGTATAATAAATTTTTCTAGTGTTACATCGACTCTTATTTCTTCTTGCTACTTCCTTTCCTTTTTCATGTGTTTCTTTATGAGGACACTTAGCAGCATAATGACCAACTCTTCCACAAGCAAAAAATTTGAAAGGAAGCTTACCTCTGAACCTTCCAGTGCTAAGTTGGAGCTTCTTTACAAAATTTACCTCATTTTCTTCTGAAACATACCCTGATCCTTCTGTTTCTTGTACTTCTTTTCCTTTTGTAGAAGCTCTAAAGACTGCTTCTTTGACTTCAGATGATCCTCCTTTTCTCATTTCACATGCAGTTAGAATGCCATGAAGTTGAACAATAGTAAGGCTTTGAAGATCCTGCTTCTCTTCAATATCAGACACTTTTGACTCAAATTTTGAAGTTAGAGATCCTAAAACTTTTTCAACCAGAGTAGTATCAGTTATGGTTTCACCCAAATTTCTCATACGATTTACAATATCATCTAGATGTAAAAAGAAACTGGCAATGCTCTCTTCATTATGCATCCTTAGATTTTCATATTGAATTCTGAGAGTTTGGAGTTTAGCACTTTTTACCTTTGTATCACCTTCATAGCTTAGAATGATTTTGTCCCATGTTTCCTTTGCTGTATTCAACTGCATGACCTTGACAAATTCTGATTCCGTTAGACTCCCCAATAGTGAATTGACCGCCTTTGC
Source organism: Pinus albicaulis (assembly GCA_034641835.2). NCBI lineage: Eukaryota > Viridiplantae > Streptophyta > Pinopsida > Pinales > Pinaceae > Pinus > Pinus albicaulis. Next base: position 1,004,382,150 of record CM076570.1, read on the forward strand.
ATTTGTTTCATAGTTCTTTCTTGCCGGTGCATCTGTTGGAACTGAGGCTAGATATTGATAACCTCCTTCAACAATACCCCATACATCCGCTCCAAGAGACTGAAGATAGGATCTTGTCCATGTTTTCCAGAAGATTAAATTGTTTCCGTTGAAGAGTGCAGGCCTGATAGATGCTGTCCCATCTTGATTGCTCATCTTGGCTGATCTTCCTTCTACCGGCTAAGTTTCTTCAGAAGGACCTGCTCTGATACCAATTGTTGGGAAAAATACTGAGAGGGGAGGGGGGGGGGGGGGGGTGAATCAGTATTTATAGCTCATATCTATAAATTTAACTTTTTCTTTTGCAGAATTGCATACATGGCTTTTATGAACTGAACTCGCGTATACACGCGGAAATGCTGAAATAAACTCACATATACTGATATAAATTTAAAGTTTATAAAGTATCTCAGAAACATACTTTAAAACATATTTACCAGTTATGCATCAGGTTAGATAATCAGTAAATATGTGCAGTAACAACTGTATAAAACATCACACAAGTGGAACACACATGAACACCAATATTTAAGGTGGAAACCCAATTCGGGAGAAAACCACCACTGCTGTTATCTCTGTCTTCAATATTTATTATATGGAAAATTGTTTACAACATTTTACTGATGCAGACTCATATCAGTACGCAGGATTCTACCTGCAGAAGGCTGCAACCTTCACTCGTTTACCAGCTGCTACTAGAAGGGAGCTCCAATCCCCTTTCTTCTCGTTTGCCAGCCACTCCTGGAATGGAGCTTCAACCCCCTGAACATAACACCAGCTTCTACTGGCAGGAAGCTTCTGCTTCCATACTGAAGGCTTCAACCCTCAGACCCACTGCAGACCACGTTTCATCAATTTTCATACTGGATCAAATAGCATCAACACAACCCTTTATCAACAATCATGAACTTTGCCCAATACTTCAATAGAATAGTGAATACACTATAACCAGAATTTTAGGAATAACCCAGACTTCAGAATAGATATGCAGATACAAACTCAACCCTGAACAATCATTAATTCAAATAGCATATGCTACTTTGCTTCACTAAAGCCGCGTACATACGCGCTTTTTCGCACACCAACTTGCGTATACTTCTGTGTATTCTTCAGAAAACCCTAACTGCCATACATGCTTTTCATGAAGCGAACCCGCGTATATACGCGCTTTTACTGAGACCAACTAGCGTATAGATCTGTAAATTTATATTTTGATGGTTAATAAATTTGTTACTTTCACCCTTAAATATGTCATTTCCTATCCTTTATATATTTTATTTCATGTATTTGCATACCATATAATTTGTAATTACTTTCATTTACATTAAAAAAATAGTTTTTGGATGTAAGATGTTCTATAATTGTAATGCATTATTACTTTATGTACATAATAATGATAATTTTGAATTCTTTTTAAAGGGGATTTAAGTCTACAATGAAGTCTAGCAACAAAACTCTACTCAATTAGGTTAGGAAGTTGAGAGTTTGATATATGTGTGAAAAGCTCTACTCAGTTAGGTTAGGTTGATATATGTGTGAAGATGTATGTGAAGGCATGACAAGGACTTCATGTTTTTCTAACTTATTTCAAATATAGTAAAAATGTTGATTGTAGACATGATAATATAGTAAAGATGTTGATGATCATATTACTTTGTAATTTATGCAAGTTGAATCATATCTAGGTAATTAAAATATATAATAGTGTAACATTAATATTGTGGCAAATTACATTAATAGATATATAGTAATCAAACTTCATTTCTCTTCTCTGTACACTCATATAATATATCACTCATTTATTTCATCATTTAAATTATATAAAAAATTGTTTGTTGGTACTTGCTATGCTATTTCGGAAAATTTTGGGATATTTTATATTTACTTAAATATTTCAGATGTGAACTGCATGTAAATCAATAATAGAAATAGAAATAACATAAAATAAAATTTAAGCATATAAATTAAAAAAAAAATTACAGATAACTTCAAAAAACTCAATGCAAACAAAATTTCATGGATAGAAACATGACCACTGCAATATTGCATTTATTATTTGAAGCGAAATTAATATACATATATACACTTCGGAAGGCAGTTTCAAAAGAAATATATATAAAAAATTCCATGGACAAATGCTTAAAAAGTAACTTCTAGGGATACAGACTTTCAAATTTAGTTTGAACTTTTAAGGTCTTCGATTCCAATACTTCGCGAAAGTCCACACATGGACGAGCGATTTCCCCAATCTAACAAACAATAGTTGGTCAAGCACTCCATGAGTCCATTGGAGTTTGGGAAAATCATGAGCATCAAGGGCCTTCAAAGAGCTACAATGCACATGGCAGCTCTCGTATCTCATGGCAATTGAGAACATACAGTCTTCGAAGCTTGCTGAGGGAAGCCAACTCATTTATTCTCTTGAGCTTGTAACATTTAGAAGCCTTCAAACTCTTCAAAGATTTCAACGAAGACTTGTCAAAGTATGCTTGATAGATCTACAAGTGATTTAATGTTGTATGCTTGTACTATTCCTATGTTTATGTTATGGACGGGTAATGCTGAGGGGTATATCAATGAAGTGAAAGTAGTGTGATATGTGGCATGCTAGGATAAGCATGGATAGTGGAGAGACACTAGAAGCAAGGTTGCTTGTAGGGTGAGTGTGTGGTCTATGGATGTACAATGCTACTGTTGTGTATATGTTGCGCACGTTTCAAATTCAGTGATTGTACCTATGGTGATGTGTACATGTAACATTTGTAGTATTATCTACATGTGATGTTGTATGCCTATTGTATTTAAGGTGTTGTGTGTATATTTCATATGCAGTTCTAGGAATAGGTGGTGCTATGTACATGTTGGATATATGCAGTTTTGTGTACATATCGTACTGTGTGCATGTTGGATATGTAGTGTTGTGTGCATATGGTGTTGTGCGCATGTTGGATATGCGGTGTTTTCTATGTACAATGATATGTACATGTTGTACATGTAGTTCTATGTACATGTTGGATATGCAGTGTTGTGTACATATCGTAATGTGTGCATGTTTTATATGTAGTGTTGTGTGGATATGGTGTTGTGGGCATGTTGGATATGCGGTGTTGTGTACGTACAATGATATGTACATGTTGTATATGAAATGCTACGTACATATGGTGTTGTATGTGTGTTGTACATATGGTGCTATATACATATGGTGTTGTGTGCATGATGGTACAAGTGGTGTTGTGCGCATGTGGTGCTATGTACATGTTGTACATATGGTGTCGTTTGCAGGTGGTACTGTGTACATGTCGTGCATGTGGCATTGTGTACATGTGGTGTCATGTACATGTCGTGCATGTGGTGTTGTGTACATGTGGTATTGTGTACACATTGTACAAGTGGTGTGATGTACATTTGTCATTGTGTTCTCGTTGTGCAGTGGTGTCGTGTGCATGTGATGTTGTGCACACGTTCTGTAGGCAGCGTTGTGTATAGTTTGTATTATGTACATGTTGTGCATATGGTACTAGTATACATGTAGTATTGTGGCCATGTCGTACATGCTGTGTTGCGGGCATGTGGTACTATGTATGTGCATGGTGTAGTCATTGTGTCGAGACACATGTATTCGTTGTGTTGTACTTTGTATATGTATATGTATGTGTTGTGTTGTACACCAGATGTAGGTGTATGTGTTGTGTTGTATTGTACATCAGGTGTAGGTGTATATGTTGTATGTCATATGTGGGTGTACGTGTTGTGATGTACCCTATGTGTATGTGTACATGATTGAAGGGAAGTAAAGGCATTGGGTGTTTTTCGAGCATGGAAACCGATCCAGTGTGTGTACAGAAAGAACAAAGGCATAAGTACAGATAGATGAAGGATAAGTATCAGTATTTTATTTCAGTCTTGTTATGTGTGTGATTTGTGATTTCGACTTAGGATGGTTACATGTGATTTATGATTATGGTCGATGGTGATTTCATGTGATTCATGATTTTAATTTATGATGGTTGTGTTTTGAGCTAACTGGATGTGATATGTTTATACATGATGATTTGATCAAACAACTGGTTTGACTTGTTGTGATAGGAAGTGAAAAAAATTGCAAGTGTACCTTATTGACGAGCTACCAATGAGTTATGATGTAAATTTATTTCAATTTATTTTGAATCTAATGGCATTTATGTGCATAGTACAGGAATGCATAAACATGCACGATTGGGCGGTTTAAATTTACTGCAAGAACTAGCAACATCAGCAAAATGAATTGGAACATGCCACAATATGTTGGTAAAGAACTTTAGGAGCAAAGCCATTGTGGGACATTGGTACTTAATAGTTTCCATTGATTTCCACGAGCATGCTATGGCCAATATGATGGTTTTGAGGCAGGTATATGCCTTGGTTGTTTGAACTTCCGATGTGAGGAAACCTTGCGAATAAATGGAATACTCGAGATGGGGGTGTGAGTGGAAATTGGAGGGTGAGTGACTATATGGAAGGGGGTGTTCAGATTGCTCGAGGGACTGTGTAGCAGAGAAGGGAAGGCTGGGGATGGATTTGTTTTGGTCATTAGCATTTCCAGATGGAATCCAATGTACATTGGGAGTGTGTCATGGAACAATGAGCCGATAACTGTTCACTGAGAGGACAACAACACAGGATTGTAGCTCTGGAAATTGGATGCAGCTTTGACTTTGGCAGTGGATTCTAGACTTCCTGGGAAGGAGGTGAACCATGTTACTAATTTTAGGGTGGAGGTGTGAGCTTCTAGATCCCCTTGTTGCTGATACGAGCATCATATCCTTCTATTTGTTGGTTGAGAGAATGTGTATATTATTGTAAATAATGTATCGAGCCAGATTTATAAAGCTCCATAAATAGTATGATTATTTTCTGGTTGAAGAAAATGTGGTTGTTATTGTAAATACCGTAATCAGTTGTGTTATAAATCTTTAGTAAACGATATGTTTGTCACGTTTTAGCAGTGGTCATTGTAAATATTGCAACGAGTTGTGTTATAAAGCTCCATAGGCACTATGTTTTTTTTAGCAGTTTGTTGGTTTATAAGTGTCATTGAACACTGAGGACAGTGTTCCCCCAAGGGGGAGGTTTCTGTAACAATCCTGGTAAAAATTCATGTAAAGAATATATAATACCACGATGATGGGACATGTATTCCAAGCTGAATGGTGGGGAAAAAATCCTAGCAGGTGTTCATTTTGGTTATTATGGCCAAATAAAATTGGAAAAGGCAATGGAAAAGGCTTTGGAAAGGGAAATGGCAATTTTGGCACATTTATTTATGAAAATAATGGAAAATAAGAGAAAATGGAGGTGAAAGGCCACAGGTTGCAAGTGAGGAGGAAAATGAAGAAAAATAATGGAAAATGAAGAAAACAGAGGCCTCATTAATAAAAAGGCTTCTGAGGATCAGTTGGCAAGCTTTTGTCAATGCATTTTTGGAGCTCTCTCATTATTCTCTCTCTCTCTCTCTTTCTCACACTCTTGGATACTTAGAGTTTTCTTGGAGCACTCTTGGAGAGTGTGGATACTTGGTGATTTGGAGAAAGAAGGCAAAGGAAGAGAAAGAAAACGTAGTTGGACATTAGGATCGACAGCTACAACATGATTTGATTGTAGGTACCAAGTTGCATGTATGTTTTCCTCACTAGTTTTGGCATGCATGGGTATGCATGTGGATTTTCCTAGCCTTGCCATTTCTTCAAACATCCATAGTAATGTGGGTTCATTTCCATTGATTGTTTTCTGGTTGGTTCTCATGATTCCTTTAGCTGTGGGTTGAGTTATTAGTTCCTGGAAGCCTTGCTTGCACAAATGCCCTGGAAGCCCAACGGACAACTGTGGGTTGAGTTACTAGTCCTGGAAGCCTTGGTTGGGAAAACACTCTAGAAGCCCTAGGTGGGTTGCGTGACTAGTTTTGGAAGCCCTGGTTGGACAAATGCTTTAGAAGCCCTGTAAAAATTGGAGTTGAGTTACTTGTCCTGGAAACCCTGGTTGGAACAAACACTCTGGAACCCTGGAGCAGCTTAGATAGAGACCAATCCATGATGGTTGTGATTTCCGAATGTGAGGTGGAATTACTAGTTGAGGGTTGAGGCATTTTGGCCTCTAGAAGCCATGGATTCATTGTGATTGATGTGTTTGATGAGATCCCACATTTATGCTTGGAATATGGCACAGGGGGTGATTGGATGAAATGAGATATGGCTCAACCAATCTATGGTCGGGTGGAACCTGGAAGTCCCATCATCGGTTGGTTTTTACATTCTATAATGAAGAGCTCATTCATCTGGTATTCAGTACGCAAATGTACTAGTTTATGTATGGATTTTATTGTTGTTATATCAATTTTATTTTTGATGTTATTGTGTTGGTTATAAGTATGTATTCGATTAGTGATGATGTATGGATTTATCTATGTTTTTACCTTTAAATGAATACACAATGTATATATGGTCAAATAGACTGTATTTTAGCTTATTTTGTAGGGGAGAAATGCTTCTTAGCTATTCTCAAATAAGTAAGAGACCCTCGTGTTTAAATATGTTGTTTAAACCTGTAGATGTAATGTTCGTGACATGTTTGATGAAATTCTTGTCATGGTTGGGAGGGGTCTAGATGAGTTCCTGATGATGTGATTGATTATGTACCTTTTTTTTAATGTTATTTATCATCTCCTACAGTTTCATGAAGTTCAGCGCAATTACCCCAGCTCCGGGGCTAAAAATGTGGCACAAATCCCGAAGTTGCAGGCACATAACTGACTTTTTGGTGCGCTAGCCGCTTCCTTGCCTTGGCACGCCTGCAGCTATAGGTTGCTAGCTTCTCAGTTGCCTATACATGCATGTGGCTAAGGCTCAAAAGTGTCAAAAATTAGTTCCCCCTCAGGGTTCAGGGGTCTGGGAGGTTGGGTTACCTCCTGAAAGTGTTATTGATGTTGTGTAAAGTCTGGTTGTCAGGTTTTCGTAAGTTCCACTTCCTTAAAGTCATCTAGGAGGTTGAATCTCATATTAGTAGTCTTTCGTCGGATGTTTACCCCGGTTGGTTGGTTACTTGGGTAGTTGTGGGAAGAGAGTGTTGCACATATTTTTTGTGACCGCACATGAATGAAACTAGCTTAGATCCATATTAACCCCAGATCTATCAAGGAGCGCAAGGGATCAAATTTCTCAAGGTGCAAACCTTTCCTCAAGTTTTGCACTCAAAAAATGGGTTTGCACCTCGAGAGATATGATCCCTCTCTATGCTTGATAGATTCGGGGGTAAGATGGATCTAAGTTGATGGTTAATAAATTTGTTACTTTCACCCTTAAATATGTCATTTCTTATGCTTTATATATTTTATTTCATATATTTGCATGCCATATAATTTGTAATTACTTTCGTTTACATAAAAAATACAAGGTTTTTGGATGTAAGATGTTCTATAATTGTAATGTATTATTACTTTATGTACATAATAATGACAATTTTAATTTTTTTTTTTAAAAGGGGATTTAAGTTTACACTAAAGTTTAACAACAAAACTCTACTAAGTTAGGATAGGAAGTTGAGGGTTTGATATATGTGTGAAAAGCTCTACTCAATTAGGTTTGGAAATTTACATGTTGATATATGTGTGAAGATGTATGTGAAAGTACCACATGTTTGTCTAACTTATTTTAAATATAGTAAAAATGTTGATTGTACACATGATCATATTACTTTGTAATGTATGCAAGTTGAATCATATCTAGGTAATTTCAATATACTGTAACATTAATATTGTGAAAAATTACATTAATGAATATAGTTATCAAACTTAATTTCTCTCTACAATCACATAATATATCACTAAAACTATATAAAATATTACTCATTTACTTGATTATTTAAAATTATATAAAAAAATTATTTGTTAGGTATTTACTATTCTACTTTATATTTTGAGAGATTTTATATTTACTTAAATATTTCTGATATGAATTACATGTAAATCAATAATAGAAATAGAAATATATATAAAAAATTTACATATATAAATTTTTTTTTTCAAATTACAAATAGCATCAAACAACTCAAACAACTCAATGCAAACAAAATTTTATGGATAGAAACAACATCACTGCAATATTGCATTTATTTATTATTTGAAGTGAAATTAATATACATATATTCAGAAGGCAGTTTAAAAAGAAATACATATCAAAACTTCGAGGGACAAATGCTTACAAAGTAACTTCTAGGCATACGGACTTTCAAATTTAGTATGAACTTTTAAGGTCTTCAATTCCAATACTTCAGGAAAGTCCACAAATGGATGAGCGATTTGCCCAATCTAACGAACATTAATGATCGTCATCAAAGCAGCCTACAAGGCAGGTCTTCAAACGCTGCCGCAGTTGGTCAAGCACTCCATGAGTCCATTGGAGTTTGGGACAATCACGAGCATCAAGGATCTTCAAAGAGCTACAATGTTCAACACCTGGCAGCTCTCGTATCTCATGGCAACCGGGAACATACAGTCTTCGAAGCTTGCTGAGGGAAGCCAACCCATTTATTCTCTTGAGCTTGTAACATTTAGAAGCCTTGAAGCTCTTCAAAGATTTCAACGCTTGAAGACTTGGCAGCTCCTCTACTTCTTCAGACCCACTTATGTCCAGTTGTTCAAGTCTTGCCAGATCGGGAAGCCCTTCCATTTCCCTCAATGTTTTGCAATAACTCAAGTCCACCGTTTTCAGAGTTTTTGGCATTGATCCAACCTTCACCAAATCTCTACAAGAGTAGATCCAGAGATGTTGAAGGTTGGGACAGACGCCTTGACCACGGGGTGCCTCCCATCTACTGGCCGCGCTTAGCAATCTAGTGTTTCTTTGTGATATCATATTGACGGTCACTCTGAATGACAGTTCCTCCAACGGACAATTGCAGACTCTTAAAACTTTGAGATTGTTCATCATCTCAAGATCTTGTAATAAGGACAGTATCCCACAGTCCATTATGGTCAACTCTGTTAACCGATTCAATAATCGATAGGAACTTGATCGATTTGGTAGTTGAAAAGAACATGTGGATAAACATTTTAAATTTGGAGAATCACGGAGCCATATTTTCTCCAAATTATTAACCTGATTGAGACAAGGAGGTAGCTCTTCTAACCAATCACCTGCTAATATTATTAAATTTGTTTTTGAACATGACATTAGAGTATAAATTGAGGCTTCCTTGATCCCTGCCTTTATGAGTACATTTTTGTAACGAGAGGTAACCAAAATGAAGCTATTGGAACTAAGGACATCCCAAATTGGCAAAAGAGCATTTATTTGAGCAGCATTATCAATGTCATCTAAAATGATAAGATATTTTAGACTTTCCGAAGATAAGATATGCTCTTTAAGTCTATGTATACCTTGCTCAACCGTATCTATTTGCTCATTAGATTGAGTCAGATCTTTGAAAAGATTAAGCAGTAATGAAGCAAAAGACCTTTCTTTGACCTCACATAAGAGACATGATCCACTGTACTCTGATTGATTTCTTTTCAAAAATTCCTTAGCCAGCTTTGTCTTTCCTATTCCGCCTGGACCCAAAATCCCAACAAACTTTGGCTTGCAGCCGTGCATTGTAACTCTAGCCATAACCCGATTGTAAATCGGCTTTAACCTCGAAGTCAGCCGTTGACTTTGGAGCTGGGCCACTTGACTTTGTGGCTGCCCCCTCGGATGAAGGATGTTAGACACTACTGTCCCGAATTCTTCTTTGAGAATATATTTCATTCGTCTTCTCTCGCGTATATTCAACACTTGTTCCACGACTTTACCCAGTAACTCTTCTTTTCTGAATGGTAGAGAGCAAAACAATTAGTATCAATTTAAGTGTTGAATTTATGTGCATAGATTTTTGGAATATTTCAGAATTTGATTCTCAAGAAAAGTTATAAAATAGATTTTTCTGAACTGTCATATTTCCAGATATATTTGAAATTTAAATATCTCAAAATCTAACTCCAAAAAAAATATGCAATTAATTTCTCAAAACCATCAAATTCCTAAATATTCTTAAAATTTGCAAGACATAAATAAATTACAATCTGACAAAATAAAACTAATATAATTGATATTCCAGTTGAAATGCAATTGAAAATGAAGAGGGGTAGATCAGTAGAAGTTCCTTACCCAATACACTTCTTCAGCTCGATACCACTTATTAGTGCTACGTTAGAAAGAGCGTCTCTCCATTTCTTTATAGTTTGGGAGTTGGCTCGTCCCTCTTCTTCATGGTCGGACAGGGCTTTTGCGTACTCTCCAGTTTGACCTTTATCCGTCCCGCGGACGACACTAGGCTCGACCTCGTAAAATACAGGAATAATAATATCCTGACAAGATTCGCACTTGTTCCACATGTGTTCCAGCTCATTCAGACACCAAATTGATGTCGCATACCCTGGTGAGAAAATGGCTATATGGATAGAGGCCTTTTCTATAGCGTGCGTTATTTGATAGGGAACATCGTGTCCAACCTGCATTTCAGGCTCGTCCAGAAATACTTGGAATCCACAGGCAACAAGAGAACGATAGAGACCGGTGGCAAAGATGGCCTTGACATCAGGACCACGATGCGAAATGAAAACATCCTAGTGGGGATAAGACGTCCACAGGGCAGACTGGTGGAGTAGTGGGCTCAGGAAGGAAGAAGGGCAGAAAAGTCCGACAGACTTGCAATGGACAGGAAAGAAGGCAATCGTAGAAGGCGGGGCTACAATCAGATGAAGCAGAAGCATTCTCACACAGGGTGATGGTATTTTTGCTTTCCATTGGATGAATCTAATGATTGGATGGACAGAATCGAAATAATAAGAAGTATAAGGCGGGCAAGGGTAAATCTATGGGCAGGCACTTTGATGCGTAGGGAACTGCCAACAAGCTCCTCTTCTTTCAGATTCGACCTTCTTCGAAGAGAAAGGAACAAATGCTAAAGAGATGCAGAGAGATCCACAGAACACCAAACTCTCTTTATTGTTCAGTATTTATAATATTTAATATTTCATGGTTTTGTTTTCAGTGTAATTTTATGATACTGAATGCCGTGTGTTATTTTATCCAGTAAGACTGTCGATTTTCTACTTTGCAAAGTACATAGGTGGAGTTGTTTAATGGACAATAATGGTAGATTCAATGTATACGTTTACTCTACAAATTTTATAAGGTTACTGTCGACAAAACTATCTACATCATGACAGATGTCTGAGCTAGACATTAATATTATACTCAATGTATATGTTTGTTTCTGGAGATAAGTCAAGATGACCTATTTTACAATTCCACCGGCGTAGTGAAATGTCCGCATTACGACAGACGCTTTCAGTCATACAACGAAAATGTCAAAAGATGCTTTTAGGATCTAGATAATATATATTTTAATACATATTCCGATTAATGTCATGTTTTCCAATATAAAACATTGGCTCCGTTCACACGCTCTGAATAAATTGTATGCCTTGCGAATCAGGGTTGGAATTTGGATTCGTTTTTAACTCCGAATGAGAGTTGGAATTTGGATTCGTTTTTAACTCTTAAGTACATAATGCAAAAAGTTTTTATTGTGTGAAAGAATTTGGTTATCTCTTCGTGTTAAACTATTTTTTTAGAAATTCAAAATGGCCAAGTCTTTACATATTTTACTGAAGAAAAAATTTCCACCAAATATTTCAATGTACATTTCTATATAAAATATTCTTAATATATATTTCTATATAAAAATATTTTATGATTTTTTTTTTTTTTTGGTGTCTCAGGTTATAATTATTATTAATATTAATATTTTATAGTTTCATTTTTTCTTAATTGATTTAGGAGTAAAGAAAAGACATTATATTAATTTATACTCTTGAGAAATTTTCTTAATCTCACTCAATAAACAATAAAAAGGCAGAATAACAATGTCCACATGTAGAGTTAATATGTTGTTTGGATTTGATGAAGGTAGAGGAAATTTACAGTTCGAATAAAAAAGTCTCTCTCTCTTTTTTTCTCTCTCTCTTCCTGTACTGTATAAGGCTCAATTGAAAAATATAATTTAGATGGTATAAAAGTGCAATATTTAAAGTTTTGTTCTTCAAGAGTGATATTTTGATAATAAATTAATCTTTCAAATTTTTGTTCTTCAAGAATGATGTTTTGATAATAAATTAATCTTTCATCAATAAAAATTTGATTAAAATATAAAATGACTATAACACACAAACCACTTATTAGATGTTGAATCTTGATTTAAAATTGCATGGATAACACTCACAGTAAAATCTACACAACCCTAAAATCATAACATTTGTATATATGAGATATGACCAATAAAATCTTATGGAACATATAAGATGATTGAAAAATAAAATTATTGAACATTATCATTAAGAATTCAAAAATAAATTAATATGGTTTATACTTTTATTTTTATAATCTAATATATAATATCAAATCTAAAAGTAAAATATACATTTTACAATATATATTTTAGCATTGCTTTGGATCATAAGATATACAATAATATTAACAATATTGAATACATAGTATGTGAGACTAAACTTATAACAAATGAATTTTTCTCATCTTATAGGATTATGTTATAATATTATGTTATGGTGTCTTCATTCATTATTATATTTTCATAAAGAAAATACTTATAAGCATTAAATATGGTAAAATCTTGATTTGATGAAATATTTCATTTATTTATTGCCAAAATTTAGCTAAATCAAATATAGATATATATTATTGTACATATACATATCAACAATAAAACCAATGTGTATTAAAATAACATTAATTGAAATAGAAAAGAACAAAATATTTCTTCTATTTCATCTACACTTAGGTTACGTGCATTTCCAATGATGTCTTTTTAGCATGTTGAGGTATGATGTGATTTTCATAATTTTCAATTATATTTTCATAATTATTGTTCTCATAGGGTTTTTTATAAGTGTCATTTGTCTTATGTCATTTTATTATTTTTTAGTATTTAAATAAAAAAATTTCTACTAGGTTTTCTTTATTGTTCATTTTGAGGAAATATCGTTTGAATGAGAACTTGATTTTTAGATATTTTTACAATTTAATTATTAAATATTATATATTGAGTAATCACTATTTATTTAGAAAAAATATGAAGTTGAGATTTACAAATTATCAGATTTTTTTTACAATGATTTTTTTAAGGTTAACTCACCATTTTTACATTTTTTTTTTTCTTAAAAGACTTATATAGTATTTTGTTGGAAATTAAAGTCTATCTAAAATGAGCTTGCAAGTTATGAATCTTGGAAACTATTTCTAGGGGCTCAAGGGTGCATTTTAGAATGGGGAAATGTTTATAGGACTACATTTGAAACATATATGGCATATAAAAATCAATTGATTCTTGTGGAAAAAAACACATTTATGTATTGATAATTGCTTTAATACCCAAGAAAATAACTTCTAAACACTTTAGAGATGTCAAAAAAATGCAGAAACTATCTATTACCTATGATGTTTTTAGTCTACTTGAAACCTAAGAGCCCACAAACCAAAACCCATCAAAATAAAAGCCTCCAAACTCAAAAGATAGGACATATTTTTATTTTTCACTATAATGAATAACAATTAAGCAAAGTAAAGAGCATTTAGGAAGACTTTTTGTGTAGGATTTGTTACAAGAGTGTGGATAATTCCATGATCAAAATGCAATATTCTGCGTTGATTTTATTAATCACTGAAGGGCATATATATACAATGAGAATTGAAAGAGACCATTATGTCTCCATAACTAAAAAAAACATTGGAAATACCCAATTTATTTCCTTATCAATACATAATTTTGCAATGAAAAAATATTTATTGTTTGAAAGAATTTGTTTCTTTCTTGAGGATGAACTTTTCTGTCAAGATCTTCTCAGATTTTTTTTTTTTCCATTAAATATTCTAATATACATTTCTATACCCAAAAAAAAAAAATTATGATTTTTTTTTTGTCTCTCATGTATAGGTTATAATTATTATTAATATTAATAAGACCAAGTTTAATATTTTATAGTTGCATCCTCCCTTAAGATTGATTTAGGAGTAAGGAAAAGACATTATATTAATCCATACTTTAGAAATCGCACTCAATAAACAATGAAGGGACGTAATAACAATTTCCACATGTAGGGTTCATATGTTGTTTGGATTTGACGAAGCTCAAGAAAATTCAGAGTTCCAATGAGAGCTTCAGGAAATTTAGAGTTCCAATGAAAAGGTTTTTTTTTTTTGTGTGTGTAGTGTATAAGGTTTAATTGAAAAATATATTTACATAATATAAAAGTGTAATATTTAAAATTTTGTTCTTTTAAAGTGATGTTCTGATAATAAATTAATTTTTGATTAAAAAATAAAATAACTATAATACATAAATGACTTAACGGATATGGAATTTTGATTTAAAATTGCATGGAACACTCACAATAAAATACGTAACCCTAAAGTCATAACATTTGTATATATGAGATATGACTAATAAAATCTTATGAAACATATAAGATGATTGAAAAAATAAAATTATTGAATGTTATCATTAAGAATTCAAAAGTAAATTAATATGGTTTATGATTCTATTTTTATAATCTAATATATACTATCAAATCTAAAGCTAAAATATATATTTTAACATTGCTTTGGATCATAAGATATACAATAATATTAACAAGATTGAATGCATAGTATCTGAGACTAAACTTATAACAAATGAACATTTTTCATCTCTTAAGATTATATTATAATATTATGTTATTGTTTCTTTCTTCATTATTATATTCTTATAGAACAAATACTTATAAGTAAAATGTTGATTTGATGTAATCTTTCCTTTATTTATTGCCAAATTTTAGCTAAATCAAATATAAATATATATATATATATATATATATATATATATATATATATATATATATATATATATATATATATATATATATTATAGCTTAGTAGATCCTTACTATTTTGTATTAATATAAAAAGCAAGCATAGTAGATACAAAAATTAGACCTCAACCTGCTCGAAGGAAACTAGGTCTGTTGGCCATATGAGTGCATTGTACGCCATCCAAAACATGAAATTCCTTAGATTCCTATAAAGGGTCTTTAGGTAACTAATATCAAAGTTTACTAATAATAACATTTACATAATGCATGAATAAATCTAACTGCTAAAAAAATAGAATTGGCTGCTTTAGTCATCATCTGACTCCACTGGGGCCGGATCTTTAACATTGGAACCTGGCATATCAACTTGTTGCATAGCCTTAATGTACTTCTCCATTCTGCCAAGACGAGCATACTGATGTAGTTGATGTAGGTTGATTTCCTGAATGCTTCTATTAATCTCTGCCAAGGTGGAGACTGCCTTGGGCTTTCCTCCTACTTCCTGTATTGAAGTAATGGCCTTAACCAGCAGGCATTTTACTAACCAATAGGTTCTGATTGAGTGATGAAACAGTGATATTCTCCCTCGGGTATGCCCCGGGTCAATAATCACATGCTATAATTCTTCCATTGCCAGATCATCCTCTTCTTCCATTTTGGTTTGAGCTTCTGTCTCCCATCCATGAATAAGAGATTTTATAAAACAAGGTGTTTCTTTTGCATAGACCTAAAATAAGGGCTCCATGAGCTCTTTGTTGGATTTCCTGCCTCTCTTGGCTGGTGAGCCTGAGATTGTTTCTTTGCCTTTGTCCAAATTGACCTTTCTGCCTCTGTCTTTCTTCACCATATTCAGATGAGGGACTGAGAGGAAGACGATAATCCCTGGAGCAGCAACGTGATAGCAAATACCGAGACAATTAATGAACATGACATATAATTGACATTGGTTGGGGAAGGCAGCTGAGGGATAGCAGTCGTGAACGCCTTGACACTTCAATAGTTTATAAACATTCCGCCCACCACACTTTTCCTTCATACCTAAATTACTACCTACCCTAGTCCAAAGCGGAGGCAGAATGATAAGCAAATGTAACCAGGGGCCATAGAAAAACAAACAAATTCCAACCTTGACAAAAACCCAATTTCTGCATGCACGCCATGTACCTAAACCCCATAAATCTAAACAGTTATCTACCCGATACAACAACAGAGGATGATAAACAAGCCCATTACCCGAGAGCGCGACATACAGGACTCTACCCTCCCAGACATTAACATCATTGACCTGCATGAAAAAAATTTCCCAAGCCAACCTAAAGAAAGGGTGGCGAACATTATCCTCATGGCTTCTGCTACCCTGAGGGCAAGCTAGCAGAGGAATTGCAACCGTTAATTTCTCTACCCAAATAGAACTATGGCCTTGGTGATTCAAGGCCATACCGCTTCTACTATTGACTTTACAAACATTACAGACATTATAGACTTTACAAACATTGGCAATACAATTGTATAGATAATTCAAAAAAACTAATTTTTTCGCCTGCATGCTATGGAACTCCAACACTATCTTCATCTGAACAACAAGGAGAAATTCGAATACATACCAAGTCACCCGTGCAAGCCATCAGCGATGTCTTTGGTTGCTTTCGAATTGCGTGCAATAGGAGTAGCCTTCTTCACAGCAGAGGAAGAAAATGCCAAACTTCTTAACCTACCCCAAAACATTTCGTCGACACTTATCCCAACTAAACTCTGACATCCCAGCTGGCCTTTCTAGCTGCTTCTTATGCAGAGTTATTGCCGTCATAATGTTATAACTTGGGAGATGTCCCCTCCATTACCTCGTCAGCCAAGATCTACCTCCCCTCGCGTATGTTGGCCATGTTGCAGTCCTGCCTGTCCACGCGACATTCTAAATTCGCCACCCTGTCTTCTTCCTGTCGCAATCCTTACCACTTGGCACCTCGATCGAGGGATATTATTATACATATACATATAAACAACAAAACCAATATATATTAAAATAACATTAAATAATAACTAAAAAATAGAAATAACAAAATAACAAAATAATTCATCAACACTTGTGGCTGCGTGCATTTCCAATGATGTCATTTTAGCATGTTGAGGTATGATGTGCTTTCCATAATTTTCAAATATGTTTTCATAATTATCAAATATTATTTCATAATTATTATTCTCACAGGGTTCTTGATACCTGTCGTTTGCCTTGTGCCACTTTATTATTTTTTTTAGTACTTAAAAAATGCACATAAAAATTCTGTATGAGGTTTTGTTTATTGTTGTTCCTTTTGAGGAAACATATTTTAAATGGTGACTTGATTATTAGAGATTTTTAAAATTTAATTATTAAATATAATATATTTGAGTAACCACTATTTATATTTATTTAGAAAAAAAATATGAAGTTGAGATTTTCGAATTACTATATTTTTATACAAGAATTCTTTCAAGGTTAATCCAAAGCTTTTACATTTTTTTTTCTTAAAAGGTAAATATACTATTTTGTTAGAAATTAAAGTCTGTCTAAAATGAGCTTGCAAGCTATGCATCTTGGAAACTATTTCTAGGGGCTCAAGAATACATTTTAGCATTGGGAAATGTTTAGAGGACTACACTTGAAACATATCTGGCATATAAAAAGAAATTGATTCTTGTGGAAAAAAAACACATTTATGCACTGATAATTGCTTTAATACCTAATAAAATAAGTTCTAAACACTTTAGAGATGTCAAAAACATGAAGAAACTATCTGTTTTTTATGATGTTGTTAGTCTACTTGAAACCTAAGAGCCCACAAACCCCAACCCATCAAAATAAAAGCCTCCAAACTCAAAATAAAGGGCATTTTTTTTTTCAATATATTGAATAACAATTGAGCAAAGTAAAAAGCATTTAGGAAGAATTTTTGTGTAGTATTTGCTACACGAGTTTTGATAATTCCATGATCAAAATGTGATATTCTGCGTTGATTTTATTAATCATTGAAGATCATATATATACAATTAGAATTGAAAGAGACTGTTATGTATCCATAACTAAAAAATAGTGGAAATACCCAATTTATTTCCTAATCATAACTTTATACAAAATCCCGAAGGATTACAACATTTCCTCCCTTAATCCGAAGGGGCATCTGCTATACCAAGTAAATATCTAAACTTTTTGAACTTTTCACACCCCAATGCTTTGGTAAAGATATTTGCAATTTGTTCTAAAGTTGGACATTGTGTCAATGAATTGTTTTGGCCTCTACATAATGTCGAATCAAATGATACTTGGTGTTGATATGTTTGGTTCAATAATGAAACTTTGGATTCTTGGCCAATTGAATTGCAGAAGAGTTGCCGAAAAATAGAGGAGTTGAAGCTTTCTGTTTCTCTTGCAAATATTCAAGTATTTTCTGAAGCCAAATGATTTCTTTAGTGGCTTGAGTTGTTGCAACATATTCAACTTCAGTGGTAGAATCAGCAGGAATAGGTTTCTTACGTGATATCCAATTGATGGTTGTTGATCTAAGATTCATAAAATAACCAGAAGTAGGGACTCCATTCTCCTCATCTCCATCAAAATTGGTATATGAATAACCATCAATATGGAGGTCTAAAACTTTGGAATATTTCATGTCGTAAGTTTGGGTTCCTTTTAAATAATTTAGAACTCTTTTTACTGCTACCCAATTCCCCTCACAAGGATGATGCATAAAGCCAAAAAGCATTCCAACAACAAAGTTTATATCGAGATGAGTAATAGATAAATAAATCAAACTTCCAACAAGTTTCCTATACTTTGTTGGATCTTCAAACGGTTTGACTTCTTCTGAAGTGAGCTTCAAATTCTACTCCATTGGTGTAGCAACAAGGTTACAATCCATCATACCATATTTGTTCAATAACTTTCCAACATATTTCTTCTGAGAGATGAAAATATGTTGTGGATTTTAATCAACTTCAATTCCAAGATAATAATGAAGTAAACCTAAATTTGTTATCAAAATATCAAAAACCTTTTTCAATTCCTTCTTAATAGATGATATGGATTCATCATTGTTCTCTCTGATCACTAAATCATCAAAATATACAACTTCCAAATTTCTTAATAAAAATATTTGCATCATCTAGGTCAAAATGCTTATAATTTAACTTAAGAAGATGCTCAATTAGTTTCTCATACCATGCATGTAGTGCTTATCTCAAGCCATAGAAATACTTCATTAATTTGCATACCTTTTTTTGTTATACATTTGAAAGAAGATGTCCATTTATAAAATCAGTTTGATACCAATAGGAGGATCCATCATTCTCCATGTGCCATTTTTATGAGAGCATCATATTCCTTTTGCATTGCATATTTCCACTAATCATAACAAGCAGATTAAATTCAAAATGAGAATAGTTACTTGAAGAACTTCCCGTCTTAAACTCATCATATTTATTTGGAAATGTTCTAATACGAGTTGATCTTCGTAGAGGTTGTGTAGGAAGTTTCTCATCAAACTCTTCATTATTTTCTATCTCAATTCTTTCTATATCTATTCATGTCATCTCTGTAGAAACACTTGCATCAACCAGTTTTTCTTCAACAAAAGAATTTTCATCATTGAGTGAAGGAAAATCCACAGATTAATATAATTTAGGAATCCCCCTTTTAGGATGTGGAAGAATATTATCTAATTCATAATAAAAATTTTGGGGAACAAACTTTTCTATCTCATTAAGTTGTTTATCAACAATGAGGGAATATTTATCAAATTCAAGAAAAAATACATCTCTTGACAAAATAAACTTATTGTTCTCTTCATCATATAATCAGTATGCCTTAGAAGTCATAGAATACCCCAAAAATATACATTTTTCTTCTTCTTTCACTTAACTTACTTCTTTGTTGTTTAGGAATCAAAACATAATATTGAGAACCAAAAATTCTGAAATGTTGAGCAACAGGAAAATGATTATACCGCATTTCATATGGAGTTTTGTTGTTAATGACACAAGAAGGGAACCAATTTCTACTATACGTTGCATATAGCACTTCTTCTCCCAAAAACATCAATTTTACATTCTTAAAAAACAATTGTTGATCTTACCATATTAAGCAATGTTTTGTTCATTCGTTTTGCAACTCCATTTTGTTGTGGCTTATATGGTATTGTGGTTTGGTGTTTGATGCCATTCTCTTGCAAATATTTTGGAAAAACATGTGAAGTATATTCTCCCCCATTATCAGTTTTTATAGTACCAATAGTAAATTCAGCTTCATTTGTAATCAAAAGATGAAATTTTTTAAACACATAAAAAACATGTGATTTTTCTTTAAGTAGATAAACCCAACACATCCTCGAATAATCATCAATAAAAGTAAATATGTGTTTATTTCCATTAGCATTTGGTACAAGCATATGTCCACATAAATCAGAATGTATGAGACTTAATATCCTTGTAGCTCTAAAAGTAGAATTCTGAAAAGATTGTTTGTGATGTCTGCCCAATATACAAGGTTACATGGAGTCAATTTTCTTGGAATTGTGGGAAGTCATTTTATCCCCTATTGTCTCATAATTCTAATACTTTCATAATTAATATGACTGAAGCATGCATGCCACAATAAATATGATGATAGAGTATCCTTTTGTTGAACCAAATAATTAGTATTCAATGCAACTGATGAAATACCTTTCAACTTCAACACTTTATCTTCTTCCACACCAGTCATTACAGTTTTATTATTAGTATGTCTTCTAATATGTGAATGGAATGTCCATGTTGTCTTATTTTTACAAGAGATAGTAAATTACTTTGGAACTGTGGAATGTAAATAACATCATTCAAAGTATAATCTAAAATTTCATAAATTTTTAACTGAATAGAACCAATCCCTGACGGTTTGATTTGAGACTTATCAACAAAATACACTACTCCATCAATTTTATCACTGAATTGTTCAAAAAAATATCTTCTAAACATCATATGACAAGTGGAACCTATGTCTAAATTCCAACTTTCATGCCATGAAGAAAAAGAGGTACTGATTATATCCTCCACACTAAAATTACAATGAGCAACAACATAATGTGCATTTTCAAAAGATTGTACCTTTTCTGGAATTAGTTGATCTTTATTTTCAAGCATTTTTTATGTTCTTTCATTAATTTTCTCCAAGGGAATTCTATAATTTGCAGCAGTATGTCCAATTTCACCACATCTAAAGCATTTTACAACTGTTTTATCAGAAATAATTATTTGTTTATCATTCTACCGTCTATCTCCCTAAATATTTCTACCTCCCCTACCTCTATAATTCTTCCTACCTTGTCCTTTGTTACCCTTAGTGTTTCTAATATATTCTTCTTAAGGTTTTTGGTATTTTTGAGCAAGACATAAGGTTTCATTATTAGAATTATGTAATGTTTCTTTCTTTCCAAATCCTTCTCTCTTTCTACAATTCTCCCTACTAATTTGTCAAAATCTAAATCTTTTAATTTCCCACTAGCTTAGAGAGATTCCGGGTAGTGTGAATAACCAGGGTAAAGAGCTTTTATAAAGCCAGTAAGTTTTAGATCAACTTTGACTCCAATAGATTCAATTTCATGATTGATGGCTTTAATTTCAGAAGCAAGTTATAATGGATAATTATCTTTCATTTCCATATTAAATAACCTCAACAATAATTGTATTATCTCCAATACAGAATGTGAATCATAAATCTATTTTAATTTCGTTATGACATCATACATTATTTTACTTTGAACAATATATATGCTTACCTCTTCTGAAACTGAAGTGGAAATTAATGCATAGGCCTTCTTATCCTTACTTTTCGAGATCACTAAATGTTTCTCCTCATCATGCTGATCTGGTGCATTCCCTTCTTTTACTTCATATAATCCATCCCACAGATCATTAAAAATAAGTGTATTTTTAACCTTCCTAAACCATTCCTGGTAATTTTCCTTTCTGGACAGAACAATGCCAATTAAATATACCAATGAATTCATCTTTTGCAAATAATTTTATAGAACTAATTTAAAAAAAAAAATTGTTTTGACCACATGAACAAAACACCTTTAAAAAAAAAAAAAAAAAATTGTTTCAATCACAGGCATAAATTCACTAATAGATTAATATTAATCAATTGTAATAATAAACTAATATGATGAATAGATATCACGTCGCATCCAACCAACTTGACATCCAACATTACGGTTCATGGTTCATCAATAAAAAACAGGTCAGCTTCACGATTTAGCAATCAACAATAGACATGGTTCATGGTTTAGCACTGAAAATTAACAATGGAATGGTTTATCAACCAATAGGTTCCTCCATCGAACATTTTAACGTGAGGTCACAAGGTTCGATAGCGAAGATTTGATGTCGCATGAGTTATTTCAGAGTCTCAAATTGTAACAGGGGAAGTGGTCTCCAAAACCAAGTCTCAGACTGTAACGGGGGAAATGGTCTCCAAAACCAAGTCTCGGACTGTAATGGGGACAGTGGTTTCAAAATATTCTGGAGTCTTGTAATGTAATGGGGGTTGTGGTATCCAAAACCAAGCCTCAGACTATGGATACAGGGCCACATACGTGGGTTGAAACCCTCCATCATGGTGTCATGGTGGTTTCAAAACCATAGAATGCAATCAACCACTCCATGAAAAGCGTTCAAAAAATACTCACTTCAGTCGCACTCCACTGTGTCGCACCACCACCAACTGACACATCACATTCCACTATGACGGTCATGTACTCTGCAAGGTCATTCACTCCGAGCCAGGTCAGCGAAGTCAAGACAAGCACATCTTCTTCATTGGTTTGCAAAAATAATGAAGTTCGATCCAGACTTTTCGTGTCTCTCTACGTTAATGGAGTTCGATCCAGGCTCTGATACCACTGTTACATGAGAATGGAGAATTCCATGATCAAAATGCATTATTCTGCATTGATTTTATTAATCACTAAAGGTTATATATATACAATGAGAATTGAAAGAGATAGTTATGTCTCCATAACTAAAAAATAGTGAAAATACCTAATCTATTTTCTAATCATAACTATATACAAAATCCCGAAGGACTACAACAGGATTTTCACAAGGGAGAAAAATAATGGTGTAGTCAGCTCAAGCAAAATTTAGAAGATCAAATGCATCAACTTTAGCTCCAAGTTTAATTGGGAAAAGTGTGATTCTATGAACACCTTTGGAAAATTTGATTATTTCTTTCAATACCCGAGTATATATAAATCTAATTAAAAATTTCTTATCCAATGTTATTATTAAAAAATATAATTTCAAACCAAAACTAAAGTGTAAAAAAATAAAATAAAAAACAAATTGGTGAATAAAACAACATACACATTCAACCTCTAGGTGGATACATTTCCCTTACTAGAATGGAGTCGTCATACATGTACAACAACTCTTCATATTAATTTACAACAATTATTACCTTGGAAAAATGGGAATTTTTGAATTCATGTAAGTCCTTTACTGTTGCAAAGTTGCTCTTATCTTCAATTTATTGATAGTCGAAATCAACCAAAATACTCCTTGTTCGTGACACTGGGTACAAAAAATTGCACCAACTTCAAATTGTGGGAATTGTATAAGGCATCCATTCATTCCAGTGTCTTGTATTATTTATGGCATCTTAAAAACAAAAATATTATTCATGTGGGGAATTTTAAACTGGAGAAGAAGAGGAATATTGGTAGAGAATTTTGGGATATTGTGAAATTTGTTGGGCCTGCTACTCATTGAGTCCCAAGGTCATGACCGTCAATGTATTGGATATTAGGTAACAAATGTAGTAAGCTATCACTACATCCAAAATCGACAATTGCCTACCATATTTGTATTTTTTATCAACCCATGTTTGGTTGAGTTTGTATGAGAGAGGGATTTTTTAAGCACAATCAAAATATTTCAAATAAAAATATAAAAGTGTAAGGTTAACCATTAGGTGATACCTAATGTATAGTAGAATTGTATTAAATTCAAGGGTGGCATTTAAGGAACTTAGGGGATGGTAGTTGTTCTGAGCAAGTAGACGTTATAATATTTCATAAATGACAAATTAGGGATAGACATCATTCTTCAATGTCTTAGTGACCCAAATATTTCATATATTTTAACTAATCTGTCTAGAATCATACGCTGAATGGAATCAACATGTGATTGTATTGTTAACTCCCATTCATATTACAATTTATGTTGCTCATCTCCTTTTTCAAGTATGACTACAAATCTAAGCTTCTTTTAATGTGTGGGATATTGCGGCCAAATTCCATAAACAGTGGTTTCCATATGACCAAAATCATAAGCTATTCACCATTTTTGACACCCACTCTAATCAATATCTCACTAATCAAATTATTTCCATATGTTGTTTGAGGCTCCATGTGTTTCATGACATTAAGCATGTGTTTTTAAGGCTATGTGTGATTTAATTTCATTACATGATTGGATTTTTTGGCAACTAAAGTATGAGGTATTTGACTCAACCATTATTATGGAATGGAGGAAGAGTCCTCATCCACTTCTCTACCAAATCAATTATAGAAAATGAAATTCAAATCTAGGGAGTTTCAATTGTGCAATGGTTGATAATTATTGATGTATTCATATTAAATTAATGGTTGATAAGTGGGGGAAAACATATAACTCTATTTTTCCGATGTAGTTTATGTAAATTTCCACTGGGAAAAATATTAGATTCTTGGGTGCCCCAAGATATGCTGGTGATAAGTGTATGACAAGAAATTATAAAAAATACAAATTTTTACGATTTTTTTGTCCATTGCGAGTTGGAGATCCAGAAAAATTTAAACAATGCTTCCATGTAGGACATTGCGACATAGGATAGGAAGGTAGCAGTACCCTTCAACAGTTTGAGATAAGATATTAATAATGTTTTCCCGAAATAGTGATGTGTGGTTTGACAGAAATTTTCCTTGGGTGAAACCCAAGAGACCGTAGTTCAAATCTCATTGAGTATGTGGCTTGCTATGATCTTGGCTCAAGGAGTAGGCTCCCCATTTCCCGAGGGGTATCGGCTCTTGCTGAATCATAAGATCTGGTATATTTGACTTGCAGGCTGTTGGATATATCCTGGTGTTATATTGGCGACCATGAGGATTGATCTTGGGTCTCCCCTAGATTACTCTAAAGAATTACCGATTCACCATGTGTAAAAAAAAAATGTTTTCCTGAAGAAATAAACCATAAAAAATATATTTTCCACATTTTCAAACACATTTCGAGAGAGGAATGTAAAAGATTTAAAATTCCCCTTACGGGAAGAAAGCCCTCCAAATTCCAATATTGATGGGAATTACCAACATAAATAAATATTTCAAGGGCTCGTCCTATGCACCAGATAGATTTTCCTTTAAAGGTGTGCCCATCCTTTGTAATACACGATGGTTCCTCCACTATGTTTTTAGTCTTATGATCATCCATGGTATATTTATGAGCAGTCATCAAAAGTGTTGTATCCTCTTTTTTCAGTTTTACATTTGTCAATTTGGTGTGGTGTAACATCCCCAAACAACAATAAGCTAAAAAAAATTCCTTTCTTCATTAACCACTAAATTACATAAAGAAAAGCAACATAGAATAGTATAATTATTTTAAACATATTAACCATTTCTCATAAACTTTTAAACTAAGTTTACTATCATGTCACACGACCGCGTTATGTGTGAATCTGGTGTCGACCCATCACTTGAATCTACACCATGGTGTGGCCCTAACCTTATGCTAACATGACATAATGTATTATTGGTTCACATTTATGGTTGTATGTTTTAATTAATAATGATACCATTATAATATACCTATGTTGCTACCATGGTCATATTACATGTTTATTTTCCTGTGCAGGATTAATATTTCCACATGTTAATATTACGCGGTTAACCCACAATGCTAGCAATCCTACCACAATAACCTTTAACCATAATTTAGTTTTGGAAGTCTATCGAACCAAGTTTTCATGTCGACACCTAGCAATGATGTTCGATGATCACACAAGATCGACGGTCTATCTTTCATCCGTCAAATCAATGATGTTGGTCGAGGGTTAGGGTTTGATGGGTAACCACCTATCCTACCCTCGGCATTTGGAGTTCATTTCGATGGTTTTTGTCTGTCGGTGCCGAGATAATTTCTAGGGTTTCATTCACCGCACATAGGGTTGTCTTTTGCCCCATTTTCTCCAAAAGATAGGTTCCTCTGTTCCTCAGCGCGACTCTATGGTTTTTATCAGTCACGGACTAGGTAATTTTATATAGTTCTCCAAGTTTTATTTTGTATGGTTTAGTAGTTAAAGTTGCAGTATTTTTTGTTTTCCCTGACTATCTTTCGTTGCTGACAGGGAATTTAAATCGTCTCCAACCACTTATGTCTTGGAAGAGATGGAAGATGGATCATTTAACGTTACAGGTGTGTAGATATTTCGTTCTTGTTGGTTCAGTTATTATAGTAGCTCTCTAGTTCTTAACCCATTTCCATGTTCTGGTTACAGTTCGTTGAGGTTCCATACATATTTTTTCAGGTAAACCCTCTTCAAGCTTAGTGATGTTGGCCATATTGTTTGTTTGACATGATACCTTACCCTAACCTGTTTCGTTTATTACAAGTATGATGATTTCAATTAACTCGAGTTTCTTCTAGTTTTTTACGATCTCAAGGGTTTTGACAAAGTTATAATATCTTTCTTTGGCTTAGGTAGGGTCATGATACCCCTCCTTCTACCGTAATCGAATGTAACAATTTTTTTTTTGCTAAAGAGTATGACTACAAAATTCCTATTTTAGCTTGCCACAAAAATGTATCACGATTGAAACCCTCTAATGGGGAATCTCTATTTTTATTGTCCCCTCATGTGTGAGAAATTTCGTTGTGACCATGTTGGCTCTACTATGGTCATGATACCCCTCCTTCCACTGTAATCGAATGTAACAATTGTTTTTTTTGCTAAAGAGTATGACTATGAAATTCCTATGTTAGCTTGCCACAAAAATGTATCAGGATTGAAGCCCTCTAATAGGGAGTCTTTATTTTTATTGTCCCCTCATGGGTGATAAATTTTGTTGTGACTATGTTGCCTCTACTTTATAATTTTATTTTTATATAAACTCTGTGCACTTGTAAATTATAGAATGGATTTTTTCCATCGATTTTTGGAAGAATGTGAATATACAGTATTTGCTTTTGATGGTGATTCTCTGCTGGTTCTTGAAATTGTAATGGTGTTCTTATTTCATTTGGAATAAATAATGGTTTATATTTATAAACATTGTTTCTTCTCTGTCTAAAGAAAAAGGGTCCTGATATGTCCGCACTATCGTAATTACTTGGGGTTTTTAGTTTTCGGTGCTTGAAACATTGTTACCGACAATTATTTAACTTAGTTGTTAGATTTACTAGTTGTTGTTCTATTTCCTAAATTAATTTATGTTACAATGTAATTATAGTAACAACATTGGTTCAATTTAGCCATAATTTCTATGCTTGTTTACTAAAAGTGCCTATATGTGGTTGTCGAGACTCGAGGGACTGTTTCCGAACTATCATAAGGTTGGGTTAGGTTACTAACCCTCGAGTTTGTCTTATGTACTATTTTTATTCTAATAACACTAAGACCCGATTCTTTGATTTACTAATCTAATTACATAAGGTTTATTAAAAAATAAACCTATCTTCGGTTATTATTCATTTAGTCAGGTTAACATTTTCCTCTCTTGCTTGCTTCCCTCTTGTTAAGTTGTAATGTACCTGCTAAAATTTTATACAAACATTTTCTTGCATACGTAAGTAGTTCTTAGACAATACATAAGTGCTACTGTACATAGTTTTAGGAGTTAATTCAAAACAAAATCAAGACAATACTTATCTGAAGTCACTGTTTGCACAGTCACACACAAGATAATATCTTTTTCCACCCAACCAATGAGAACAACCTAGCTGTTGCGTCTCCCCCAAGCTTGTCCTCGTAGCCAGGTTCCCTTGTTAGACAGTACTACTAAGCATAATTATTGCTATGGCTATATGGTCACAACCATACTTAGTCACTGGTGACTATCCTATCATCTACTTCCACCTAGCCAACCATCATGGAAATTTGTATACAATGTTTTTTCAGTTCCTCTCCTCTCAATTTCTCTAGGTTCCTTTCCCTTCCAGTTCCCCCTTTCAAACTTGTATTCCTTGAGGAAACGCTATGGGTAGGAAACCACCTGACTCATAACTTTCTAACCACAGAGGCATATGAATGCTAGGTCCCTATATTACTAGTGTAGTACCTTATTGTTGTTAGTGTAGCCCCCTTATTGTTATTTTTGTACCCCTGTAACCCCAATATTGTTATTATTGTGCCCTTACATTATTATTGTTAGGTCGACTAGGATTATATTGTGACCCCATAGACTCATATATATAGAAGGAAGTTTTTTTCATTTGTATCATCCAACAATTGTTCATTTATGTAATTTGAAGGAGGTTTCCCCCTCGAATTGGCTTATTTATAAGGTGTTGATCTCTCTTCTCTTCTATTTTTGGAGTTGGTTTCATAACATTTGGTATCAGAGCTTTGGATTCTAGGGTTTCGCTGATCCAAATAGGTCATCGTGGAATTTTCGCTATACTTTTTTTTCTACGAAGGTTCAGAGGATGAACTTTTTACAGAGAAAATTTGAAATCCTGAGGAATGTCTGGTAAAAATCTCATATCTTGTTTCGCAATATTTTCAGAGATATGATCTGTGGAAGTTAGGGTTTTTTCGGGGTCCCGAAATCCACCTAAATAGGTCATCGTGGAATTTACACTATAACTTGTTTTCTACGAAGATTCAGAAGTTGAAATTTTTATAGAGCGAAGCTGAAATCTTGAGGAACGTCGTGTAAAAATTTCAAATCTTGGTTCGTAATATTTTCGGAGATATGATCTATGGAGGTAGGGTTTTTTCAGGTTCCCGAATTTCATACCAAAGAGGTGACCATGGGAAAATAATCATAACTCTCTCTCTGAGCATCGGATTGGAATTGTATAACAAGTGGATGAAATTACACAGACTGTAGTTTCTTGTGTATCAATTTGATAGCTGAAGGAGGAAAATGACACGTGACACACTGTACAAGTTCTCTCTACTGAACCAGTCCATAATTAGGTCATTATGGAGATTGGGCATAACTTTGCCTTGAAGAATCCAAATCAGGTCAGACTCATGGCATTCGAAAGAAGATTCAGAGGGATACTACATGACTAAATTTCAGATATTGAAGATCCCAAATCACAAAGATAATTCAGTTTCAATATCGAGCTCCGAAAAAGCAAGAAAAGGGTGTGTATTTCTTTTTCTTCAAATTGAATAGTTTGAAGAATCAGTTTGAATTGATTCCAAGGGCATATTGTAGAATATATATCAGTATTGGGTTCTAAAATTCCCCCAAAAAATAATTGGACACCCATTAAGCCTTCAGAATGCTTTACTATGAATCATGAAGCTGAGGAAGTGCAATATGAGATATCAAAATTACATGAGCAAGTGCACCAAATTTCGCTCTCACAAAGAGCAACAAAAAATGAAACCGAAGTTTTGAAGAAAGGCGTAGAAGCTAAGATGGATGGTTTGAAGAAAGGTATGTAAGGTTTGAAGAATGACATGGAAGCTAATATGGATGGCATGGAAGCTGGCATTTAAGCTAAGATGGATGACATGGAAGCTAAGATCGATGAAAAAATGGAAAATATGAAGAATGATCTAAAAGCAGACATGGCAGGTTTGACAAAGTTGATACAAGAAATGTTTACTAATGGAGAAAATATAGTAGAGAAAAATCACGACGATAACAAAATAAATGTTAATCGTGATTTCATAAATTCTAATGTTGGATGGAAAACCCACCATATTCCAAAGATCGATATGAGGAAGTTTGATGGCAAGGATCCCGTAACATGGATACTACAGATGGAGCAATATTTTGATCTCAATAATGTTAAAAACACACAAAAGGTACGCATTACAACTTTATATTTAGAAAAAAATACATTTGTATGGTATCGATGGATTTTCTCCCGTAAAAAAATTATCACTTGGTCAATTTTTACAGAGGAAATGATAGCACATTATGAGGATACAAAGAGCAACACTTTTTTTAGCCAATTGAAAAATCTCAAACAAAAGGGTTTGGTGGTGGAGCACATTGAGGACTTCCAAAAATTGAATATGAGGGTAACTGATATTCCAGAGGAAAACATGATTGACGTCTTCATAGGGACTTTAAAGGATAACATCCAACATGAGGTTCGCGTTTGGGAACCTGATTCATTGGAGAAGGCATTCAGGTTGGCAAGAAATATTGAATGTAAAATTATGGCGACAAGGAAGCCTAACACTCACATCTATAGAGATGGAACTGTTGTTTCTCCTAGACTTCCACACCCTACAAGGTTGACACCACAAAAATTGGAATAAAAAAGAGCAAAAGGGCTTTGCTACAGTTGTGATAACAAATACTATAAAGGTCATAAGTGTGCTAAGAAGAAATTATTTTACATAGATTGTGAAGAGGAAGAAAATGAACAAGAAACTTCAAAAAAAGAGGATATACACTAGGAACCAAACCTAGAAGAAGAAGAAATGAGTCCGACCATATCGTGTAATGCATTGGCAGGAATTACCACTCCTCAAACTCTCAAGATAGAAGGACATATCAAAAAGAAAAAATTAATAGTGTTGATTGATTCAGGTAGTACCCATAATTTTATTCATTGTAAGGTAGCCAAGGAATTGAATTGTTTCCTATACCCAACACGAGAATGTCAAGTGATGGTTGCAAATGGAGGAACTATAAATTGCTATGGAAAATGTCATAATATCAAGATAACCATGGGGGAATATGTATTGAATAGTCCAATGCTTTCCATTCCAATGGGAGGTGTTGATGTTGTACTAGGAGTACAATGGTTACAATATTTGGGGATGATAGCTTTTAATTTTAAAAAACTTTTTTTTTTTTTTTTTTTCGGAAGGAAAGGAAGTCGAAGTACATGGTATTGCAAGGAAGCCAGGAAAGATAATAAGATCTAATGTCAGGACAAAGCTTCTGAAGAAATAAAAACGAGGCGTAATTGCACAATTATGCTCACTAGAATTTCCAACATAAAAATCATCTATTTCTCTAGATCTCTAAAAATTCTTGGACAATCATTCCAAGGTGTTTGAAACTCCCAAAGGACTCCCACCTATTCATGATCATGATAATGCTATTCATTTGATTCCAGGAAGTGTTCCTCCAAACATCAGGCCTTATATATATCCTTATGTCCAAAAGAGCAAAATTGAACGTATTTTTTCAGAAATGTTAGAGGCTGGTATAATTCCACCTAGTCAAAGTTATTTCTTTGCTCTAGTAGTATTGGTGCACAAGAAGGATGGATCATGGCGCATGTGTCCGGATTATATGGAGCTCAATAAGATCACTATTAAAGATAAATTTCCCATTCTGGTGATTAAAGAATTGTTGGATGAATTACACGGAGCAATTTATTTTACCAAGTTGGATCTTCGTTCAGGATATCATAAAATTAGAATGAAGACTGAAGATATTTAGAAAACAAAATTTAGAACTCATGAGGGTTATTATGAATTTTTGGTCATGCCTTTTGGCCTTACCAATGCACCTTCTACATTCAAGGGTTGATGAATTCCATTTTCAAACCCTTCCTTAGAAAATTTCTGCTATTTTTTGATGATATACTAATCTACAACAAGCTTGGAAGGATCATGTTCAACATGTTGATAGGGTGCTCAAACTATTAGAGGAGAAACAATTATATGTAAAAACATCCAAATGTTTCTTTGGAGTAAAAGAGGTGGAATATCTAGGTCATATTGTATCTCACGAGGGTGTTAAGGTAGACCCTAACAAAGTTAAATCCATTAAGGAATGGAAAGTCCCCACAACCATAAAGAAGTTGCAAGGATTTCTCGGGTCAACAGGGTATTATCGCAAGTTTGTTAAGATTTATGGGAGAATAGCAGCACCTCTAACAACATTATTGAAGAAAGATGCATTTTCATGGACTCCTGAAGGAACTAAGGCCTTTGAACATCTTGAAGAGACAATGTGCCCATCATCGGTCTTAGCTATGCCATAATTCACAAAAACCTTTATTATGGAATGTGATGCCTCAGGAAATGGAATTGGCATTGTTTTAGTGAAAGAAGGAAGACCCATTTCTTTTGAAAGTCTTCTAATCAAAGGAAAGTATTTACAGAAAGCTATTTATGAGAAGGAAATGTTATCAATACCTCATGCACTAAAGAATGACAACCTTACCTAATGGGAAGACACTTCAAGGTAAAAACTGATCATGATAGTCTTAAACACTTTTTGGAACAAAGACTATCTTCAGAAGAGCAACAAAAATGGGTCACAAAGATGTTGGGTTATGACTTTGAAATCATTTACAAAAAAGGGAAGCTAAATGTTGTTGCAGATGCACTCTCAAGAAATAATGAAGAGGTGGAAGCATTGCTTTATGCCATTTCTATTATCCAACTAGATTGGATAATTGAAGCAAGGGATGAATGGAAGAAGGATGAAGAAGTGTGGACACTCAGTCAAAAGTTGCAACAATATCCTAGTACCTCTGATACATTGAGTTGGAAAAATGATTCCTTATGGTACAAAGATCGCTTATATCTTTGTAAGAATTCCCAACTAAAACAAAAGTCTATTTTGGAATTGCACACTTCTCCTTTAGGAGGACACTTAGGATTTTTAAAAGCTTACCACAGGGTGAAGAAGGATTTTTTTTTTGGATGGCCTTAAATCTGATATTCAAAAGTTTGTGGCGAAATGTTTGGTTTTCGAGTAAAATAAAGTTGAGACAATTAATACCCCGGGTCTTCTACAACCTTTATCCATTCCAAGTCAACATTGGGAGGAGATTTCAATGGATTTTATCACAAGTTTACCTAAGTCCTAAGGAAAGAGTGTCATCATGGTGGTAGTTGATAGACTTACCAAGTATGCACACTTTTGTGCATTATATCATCCATTTAAAACAAGCACAATTGCTACTACATTTATGGAAACAATTCAAAAGCTACATTGAAACCCAAAGATTATTGTAAGAGACAAAGATCCCATTTTTACTGGAAATTTTTGGAGAGAATTATTTTCTTGTTTGGGTACTCAACTAGATCATAGCTCATCTTATCATGCTCAATCCAATGGTCAAACTGAAATAGTGAACAAATGTTTGGAAGGTTATCTTCGTTTTTTTGTATATGATAAACAACCACAATGGGTCAAGTGGTTACCTTTTGATGAATGGTGGTATAACACTTCCTTCCATACTATAGAGAAAATGACCCCATTTATGGCACTTTATGGATATCATCCATAGTTGCTTCAAGAGTCCATGAAAATGCATATTTCTCCAATAATGTTGTTAGAGGTGCTGCTATTCTCCCATAATTATTAAAAACCTGTGATGATACCTTGTTAACCCAAGAAATTCTCACAACTGCTTTATGGTTGTGGGGATTTTCCATTCCTTAATGGATTTAATTTTTTTTGGGTCTACCTTAACACCCTCCTAAGATATAATATGACTCAGATATTCCACCTTCTGTACTCCAAAGAAACATTTGGAGGATTTTTCATATAATAGTTTCTCCTCCAATAGTTTGAGCACCCTGTCAACATGTTGAACATGATCCTTCCAAGACTTGTTGTAGATTAGTATATCCTCAAAAAATACTAACATAAATTTTCTAAGGAAGGTTTTGAAAATGGAATTCATCAACCCTTGAAATGTAGAAGGTGCATTGGTAAGGCCAAAAGGTATGACCAAAAATTCATAATGACCCTCATGAGTTTGAAATGTTTTTTTCGGAATATCTTCAGTCTTCATTCTAATTTGATGATATCCTGAATGAAGATCCAACTTGGTAAAATAAATTTCTCCATTTAATTTATCCAATAATTCATCAATCACATGAATGGGAAATTTATCATTAATAGTGAGCTTATTGAGCTCCCTATAATACATACACATGCACCATGATCCATCCTTATTGTGCACAAATACTATTGGAGTAGAGAAAGAACTTTGACTAGGTTGAATTATACCAACCTCTAACATTTTTGCAATCATACATTCAATTTCATTTTTTTGGACATAAGGATATCTGTAATGCCTGATGTTTAGAGGAAAACTTCCTGGAATCAAATAAATAGCATGACCATGATCATGAATAGGTGGGAGTCTTTTGGGAGTTTCAAACACCTTGGAAAGATTGTCCAAGACATTTTGGAGATCTGGAGAAATATATATGATTTTGATGTTGGAACTTCTAGTGAGCATAATTGTGCAATTACGCCTCATTGTTCTTTATTCAGAAGCTTGGTCACGACATTAGAGCTTATTATCTTTCCTAGCTTCCCTAGGATACCTCTTAATTCAACTTCCTTTCCTTCTGAAAAAAATTTCAAGAAAAGTTATTGAAAATTAAAAGCTACCATTCCCAAAGATTGTAACCATTTTATTCCTAGTACAACATCAACACCTCCCATTGGAATGGAAAGCATTGGACTATTAAATACATATTTTTATGTATAATTTATTAATTATTAGTTAAATATAGTTGTCTTAGGTTTATTAATGTGGAAGGGCATGATCAACGATCATGCCTCTTCGCCAAGGGACACCGTAAGGCTGTATTTAAAGCCTTGGTGATTCCCACTTGTAATCATCTCATATTTTATCAATAATAATATATACTTATTCAAGTTTACTAGAGTTTTTACACTCCATTGGTATCAGAGCAGTCGCTCTTCAGGATCTGTGTGATCATCAAAGAGATTAAGGGATTACAAGAAAATTGCAGAATTGTTTAAAAACTAGGTGCTCGTGGGCAGTGACATTTGTTTAAATTTTTTTTGCAGATTTCTCTGCCACTGCCTTCATTCCATACCATTTTTTCTCCCCTCTCCACGCCCCTCTGCTCGCTGACTCGTCCCTGCTGTTTAATATTTTTTCTCCCCTCACTCCTCACACTCGCCCTTGGCCTTATGACCCTCCACATCCTGCACCCCTCATCCAACCCAACCCACCCCTCATAGCGCTCTCCCTACCCTCTCACCATCCCCGCTCCCTCGCCCTCACTCACCCGCCCTCCCCTTGCTACTACACTCTACCCTTGACCTCCCCTCCTCCCCGCGTCCCCTGCCACTATCCTTCCGCCTCCCCCGACACCCTCCTCCCCGCGTCTCCTGCCCACCTTTCCTCCTGCCTCCCACCTCTCCCCCTGCCCTCCTGCCCACCCTTCCTCATTGTCTCAACACCCCTCCTCCTCACCTCCCCTGCCGGTCCTTCCGCGTCCCCTGACATCTCTCCTCCCTGCCGCCCCCCACTCTTGCCCCGGCTTCCCCGTCCACCCTTCCGTCCCCCGCCCACCCTTCGCTAACACTACTATTCGAACACTTCTGTCGTCCATCTGTCCCATTCAGCCACCATCACATCTTTACCATAGAAGCACATTTTTTCATTTTTCGTATTTTTGTCTAGGATCCATACTCCACTGAAAAATTAAGTGAAACGAGAGAGGTGTGAGAAGGAAATTCGTGACTCGTGCATGAGGGTATCGTATTACTAAAATTGTGATAGTTACATTCCAATTTAAATTGTAGCGTTTGATTAAAATTTTAAGAAGGAATACTAATTAGTGATAAGTTAAAAATAATAATAATAATAATAATAAAAATTATTATTATTATTTAAAAAAAAATAAGAGGAAAAAATTGGTAGATAAATATTCACTACCGCATACGCGTTCAATGTTGTCATCAATGTCGATGGCTGAATTCCAAAAAAAATTGTTGGATCTTGAGAAACAGATCAATAATAGCTCTGAAGACTTCGGCAAGAGATTAGTTGATCTCGAGGGTACAGTTGCAGGACACTCCAACGACATCAAAAAGCTTCAAGATACGACAAATCGAATAGAAAGACAAATTTGGCCAAATCATCACGAGGCCACAGAAAATCATAGCCAAGCAATGCAAAAGCTAACAAAACTCTGCGAAAAGATAAATCAGACACAACGACCAATATTCCTCAATATGGAACATAATCAACAGAACAATTCAACAGATTCAGGAAATTCAGAGGAGCATCATGAAAAAACTGATTCCCCACATCATCACGAAGATAGTAATGCAGATTCTCAAAATAAGCAGCTTTGGAATGCATTTGCTTTAATCAATATCCTCTTCTCATTCCACCATCAGCTTATCATCGAAAATAAAAAAATCGAGCTACCCAAGTTTGACGGTAATGAAAAAAATAGCGTTGCGTGGCTTAATAAAGCCGAAGAATATTTTGAGATTTATGACATTAATAGTGATGACGAAAAAATTAAGCACGCTTCCATGAAAATGGAAGGAGAAGCATATAATTGGTATATGTGGTGGAAAATTATGACGCTTGCTATTAGTTAGATGAAATTTAAGGATGCATTCTTTAAAATATTTCAAGGTATAAAAGAAGAAAAGTTTTTTTCAACATTCATCAAATTACGCCAAAAAGGAGATGTGGATGAATACACTTGAGAATGGGAGACCTTAGTGACACGAGTACCTGGATTGTCAGAATCTCGTTTAATCCAGTCTTTCATCTCAGGACTTAAAATCCATATACAAGAAGAGCTCGAACTTCACGACATTACATTAGTAGAACTAGCAAGGCAAAAAGAAAAAGCTGTTGAAAAGAAATTTGAAAGGTTATCATGGTCAAAATAAAAAAGAGTATATTCGAGACAAAGATTTCCTCAATCTGAAAATATAGATAACACAAAATATGTCCCACCCTATCTTCGTGAAGAAGAAAAATCTAACGTGGAAATACAAAGGATGAGAGAGGGTAAGTGCAAACGTTGTGGTGAAAAGTGGGACCCTAAGCATGGGTGCGCTAAAAGAAACGAGACAAAGAATCTGTATAACTGTGAAGCAACTAATGACTCTAACAATGATGAATCAGATGCAGCCACCCCATAACTAGATGACAGAAGCATTACACAAATATCCTTATCAGCTATGATAGGTATATCACAACCTCACACACTAAAACTAAAAGGACATGTTAAGAAGAACAACGTAATGGTTCTCCTTGACACCGACAGTACCCAATTTTTTTTAGATTCGACCATGGCCAAAAGACTCAACATATTTACGTTTCCCATGCCCAATATGGAGGTAATGGTGGCCGATGGTAAGAAAATTGAGAAGGTAGGGAAATGTCATAAAGTCAAATTGCAGATTCAAAATTTTAATTTAGAATCTCCATTCTACACCGTGCCATTACAAGGAGTAGATGTGATCTTAGGAATTCAATGGCTACAAACCTTAGGTACCTATTCTTCCAACCATCAGAAGCAATTTATAAGCTTTAAGTGGGAAGGGCAGAAGCACAAGTTGTATGGATTCGAAGCCCCAAAAAATCAAATCGTATCGTCATCTCAGATGACAAAGATGATTGAAAAGGAGCGCCAGCCTCTATAGTACAATGTCATCAGTTAGAAATTTTATCTACAAAAAGGAACCATGAAGAGTCACCAGAAGTACAAGGACTAGTTCAGAAACATGAAAAAGTATTCCAAGACCTGCCAACGAAAATGCCCCCTAATAGGGAAATCGAACATACAATAGAAGTCAAGGCAGGATCCAACCCTGTCAACATCAAATCTTGATGGATTGTAGATTTTTGTGGTGTAGTTTTTTAGAATCAAAGCTCGGAATCTCCATAGTTCTCATTTTTAAGTCTACGTTTTGGGTCTAAAACAAGACCCATCATCAGGACATTCTTGCAAAAAAGAGAGACAATTTGAGTTGAATAAATAGTGGAAAATGACAAGAAAGAGAGCCGACCAGCTAACAACTTAATGCTTTAATTTCTAAAATTTTTTATTTAATTTTAATATATTTATAAATTATGTTGAGTTTTAGTTTATTTTGTTTTATAAACGTATCATAATCATTATAATGATGCTAATAATGTTTAATATTTCTTATTATTAAATTTATCCCTTTTTATAAAGTCTTATGCTAATTTAATTTTGGGTTAATTCTTTAATTATGTTTATTATTTTTATTTTTTCATAAAGCATTCTTTTTAATCAAGTCAAAGTGTAGAATTTTCTTTCTTATCCCAAAATTATGTAGAGAGGTCCTAGTAGATTGTATTAAATGATTAAAAGGTTTGATTTATTAATTATATAAGACCCTATGAGGATTAAGGGAACATTATTTTCAAATGGAGGATGGTGTGGTGTATGTTTATTCAGGTAAAGGATCAAGGGAAGAACTATTCATGATTGCTGATGCAACAAAATTCTTCACCGATGCACATTAGGCAGAGAATTTAGGGCACTCACTTTCATCATTTACCCTGTCAAATCCAACCACCTGTTTCAAGAAGACATGTAGTTGAGGATGAGAACTAAGCCTGAATGGCATCCCACAAAGCACGTGCCAACCCGAGCTTAATGGTCAAACGAGTTCAAGCCTAATTTTTCATATTATTCTTACTATTGCTATGCAAATTTGTTCACACCTAACAAGCTTCGTGAACCTAAAGGAATGAAAATAATTAAATTTCATCCTCACTATGGCAAGGCTGATGATATTGATCACTTAGCAACTGCAGTCCTATTCACTCACAACATTGCACATGGAAATAATCTAAGGAAGTCTCCTGCTTTGCAATATTTATTTTATTTGCCCCGGATTGGCTTGGCCATGTCTCCCCCTTTAGCAACGGTCCATTATTATCACCGAGATCCTTTTCCCATGTTTTTGCACATGGTCTCCATGTTTCCCTATTAACCGATGATCCATTACAACTCCATTTGATGGAAGAACCTATGGTGGAGGAATATAGTGTTGCTGCTTAGGTTTGGAAGCTTCGGTGCTTGTGATTGTTGGAAAAAATCTCGCCTTTCTGTCTACTGTTTTGGATTCCCTCATCCGTGTAATTCTCATTGGTTTGGAAGAAAATATTACAGCAGGGGCCCTGAAGGATATGACCCACATAAGGCAAACATACCTCATATGCGAGTTGAATTTCACCGTGAAGTCTGAAAAGTAGAAAGGCGATAGTTTGTCCCATACAGAGTCATATTTCAAATTAAAAGAGCGACCATGCGTTAAGGAACGTTTCATAGGTCGTGGGATAGCATGGGCATAAATCCAACCCCGCAAAAGTGCACCTTGTGGACTGCCTGAAGAGCCCTACTTCATGGAATCTCAAAAATGTGTGCACGGCCTAAACGCATTTGCCCTGGGGCCCTTACTTGTTGGGAGGCTGTATGTGCAAAAGAATTTGATCAAGGAGGCCGCTAATACATGGCTCCTTCAAGGATTTTTTAAACTATGTGCCATCAATATGCCTGACCATATAAGCCTCTAATGGCCCATTCGAGCCACTCAAGTCTAGCACACGGTGATCCCATAACATTTGGCATGGTTGGTTTTCGATGC
This sequence comes from Pinus albicaulis, assembly GCA_034641835.2. NCBI lineage: Eukaryota > Viridiplantae > Streptophyta > Pinopsida > Pinales > Pinaceae > Pinus > Pinus albicaulis. The sequence goes on from CM076570.1 coordinate 1,004,421,696, forward strand.
GGGTAGAAGGTTGAATCCCTTCGAGTTTGGGATGTATTAGCACATCCAATAACTTTGGAATTCGTTTGATGACCATGGCAAAGGACCAGCATGCTCCGAACAGATGTTTGAAGACGTAAATGACCCAAGAAAGAGTCTAACAATTGTGCGTTGTGGAATTAAAACTATATCCACAATGCACGTGCCTTATTGATCGCCCACAGAGTCATTTTTTGTGAAGCGTTGGCATGAAATGAATACATATGCATTGCGATTGTGACTACGTTGAGATCTGGTGCTCTTTGTGCATTCTGTATCCATTGGAGGCTCGTGAGAGGAGGGGCCTTGCACATATCCTGGTAAGTGCGCATGACCACGTCACGAAATTGCAATAACACAGTCCATTCTTGTGCGTTGCACCTAAACATAGAGAGTGGGAGTGACCAGGTATGTGACTAGAGTAGAACTGCGAATGTGCGACCTTATGAGGTCGCATTCTGAATGAAGGAAGAACCAAAAGAACACTGGGTTGCATTATTCCTCCGGTTGCTGGGTCGCAAGACTAATGGAGTGGATGGATTAAGTGACTAGTGTAGAGTTGCGATTGAGCGACCTTCATGAGGTCACATTTCAAACTAAGGAAAACACTGGGTCGCATTACTCTTCAGGTTGCTGGGTCGCACAAGCTTAGTTACAGGTTGACGGCATGACCTCCCCTACATTGCGACTTTGTGACTTCATTTGGGAGTCGCATTCCCCCTCTAAGTCGGGCTCTCACATCACATCACCCCAGCTAACTGCCCATTTCATCCAATATGTGACTGGGCAAAAACTAGTGAGTCTCACTACCATAGGGTTATAAGATCTCCCCTCAAGAAAGCAGCCAGAGTGTGATCTCATTTCAATAGCAATCTTGCGACCTAGGAGCACCATAATCTGCATTTGTTGTGTCAACATGTAGGCTCGTGGGAAATTTCGAGAACTGGGAACTTTTGTTCGAAGGATCGCTCCCTATCTTTAAAAAACTCGCATTTCCTCTCCATGCGTAATCATTGTCCTCATGTATGCGTAGGATTAACGCTCGAATAAAGCCCCATTTCAAAGGGCCTCCCCCTTATCGACATCTCGGTGCAAACCTTTTGAATGTGGAAGAGGTATCATTAGTGCGTATCGTAGTTTCCTTGTGGAGAACACAAGGAGGGCGTAGTCCTAGTTAACGCTCCCCCTCCAATGGTTTCTGGACCGACAAGAAGTAGGAGCTAATCTCATCAAGATGAATCTCTGCCCCAACCTGCAAGGTTGATGGCTCCGGTGACGAAGGCGTTATAAAATTTCAGTTCTGAAAGCTGTAGGTTCAACTGTCCATTCATGAGGGCATCATACTTTTCTTGTCAAAAGTTCTTGGTACGTGATAGAGGAATCAATTTTTTGTTGCCAAATTTTGACACAAGGTCGCGAGGAAAGGCTGCAAGAAACCCTTTTTTTTTTCCAAGAAAGATTAAGGGATGGTTTTATTTCTGATAATGGGGGCAGAGGCACTGACAGCTTCAAGACTTGTGAGTCAGGATCTCTAGATGTCTCTTGCGTTGGCCTGATAAATCCCAAAGTTGAAATGCATTGCATCATAGTGGGAGCCTAGTGCATTATCAACCTTAAGCCACTGTGGTCGTGGAAGAAGTGATTTTTCATAAAATTATGCATCTATAATATGATTAGAATTTATACAAATACATCGTCGACTATGCAACAAAAGACGGTCAGCGACTGAAAGATATGCCTCCTTTACGTGGCCATTGGCTTCTTCCTTATGGGTATTCAACAACCTTAGCCATGTCTAGAACTTCAAGAGTTGAATATGTGTAGGCTCCATCTCATCAGGGTCTCTCCCCTTATTCAGAACTGATCATTGTTCACTTTCACTACTGCAACAAGTCATTTGCGTGGATTAAAAATGCAAGGATAATTCTAGTATGTGCATTGAGCCCTCAGTGAAGTGGAAGCCGCATATTCATGACTGTACCCACGTTTCATAAATTCATTTCTATATGGTGTGATGTTCATAGAGGATAAAGGGGCATCATGTCTCATCGACGGAACCATATCGCTATGAAGTAATAGCTACCAAAACAGTTTAAACTACAAATCCACATTTGGCACTCAGTCCATAACACTACCAACAAACATTACAGTGATTGAAGAGGCACAGGGACGGCCTACACAAGCCATTCTCTCTGATGACAAAGTGGCACAAAACTTGACCACACAGGGGTCTAAATTTATCATTTTCACTCTTGAAATTATTTAAATACGCCCCTAGCAGTATTATTATTCGATCATGAAGACATGTGACCTATGCTATTTTATTGCAGGTAGAAGCTTTCAGTTTGCACAAAGAGCCAAGGTTTTCCCTAGCAAGCAAGGGGACCTTTTTAAAGCAAGTGGATTCTCACTAATCCCCAAGAAACTCGCTCTAAGATCAAAGGCACCTGGTCACGTTCACGAGATAGAGATGTAGGAAAAGGAATCTTGCCGCGAAGCCCAGAGATCACCGAAAGAAGAACGCAAGTCGCAGGTCACATATTTGTTCAAGGTATCAGGGCGCAGATTTGCTCGATGTCGCAAGTCACGGATTGACCAAGGTCGCAAGTCGCGGATTTCCCAAGGTCGCAAGTCGCGGATTGCTCAAGGTAGCAGGTCGCAGATTTGCTCAAGGTCGCAAGTCGCGGATTGCTCGAGGATGCAGGTCACGGATTGACCGAGGTCGCAGGTCACGAATTTCCCGAGGTCACAGGTCATGGATTTCCTGAGGTCGCAAGCCGTGGATTTCCCAGGGTCGTGGGTCGCAAATGGCCCAAGCCGCAAACCAGCCCAATAGTCGGGAAGACCAAGAGTCAAGGGGAAACTTAAGAGTCATCTCAGCCTATATGTACAACTTTGAGAAAGGGTAAAGGGGACTTTTAGCTCGACAATGAAAGCCAATATGATAGAGGAACTATTGCTAGAGAGCTAAAGGCACTCAGCTCTTGGTATCAAGTAGAAAGAGAGGTAGCAAGTCTAGGGTTTTGTATTATACATTGAGATGAACAGACTATGTTCCACTATTGGGTTTTAATGAGTTGTAAACATGTATTTGGCATCGCAGCAACATTAATAATATATTCTCCTTCTTGGCACTGATTCACGTGCTTGTTTGTGGTGATAGTACTAGCTATCTAGTAATTCGTTATGTTGTACATCTGCTTTTATGCATGCCATCGGTTATGAACTATTTCTCAGTGGTTGTATGTATTTCTGCTTTTGGATTAGTGTTTATTTGTCCTTGCCACATCGGTAATATATTGTGAACTACTTTGCAGTTAACTTCTGGCATGTTTTCTTTCATGTATGTTTGACTGGTTTTCGGCTCACTGATCCCAGTTACGGCATATCCCCTTTTTATTTTTTTTGTTGCTTAGACTTGCTTGCATCTTTGTTTATGGTTCATTAATCTTGGGCTTATTTTTCTTCACTGATTGGTCATTTCATCCTCGCCTCTGCTCCATCATCTTCTCATCCGACAACCAAGAGTGGAAACAATCATGGCAGCAGCCGGGCCCACATACCGGATGGGGCTCCTATCCCAAACAGTGTGAGGTCTAATTGGGACCTTTCACCGGGGAGACCCCCCTTGTTGTTGGCAGTACAATTTTTCCCATCAACAGGTTCCCAAAGGCGAACCTCATGTTGGATGTTATCCTTTAAATTCCTTATGAAGACATCAATCATGTGTTCCTCTGGAATATCAGTTAACCTTATATTCAAGTTTTGGAATTCCTCAATGTTCTCCACCATTGAACCCTTTTGTTTGAGATTTATCAATTGGCTAAAGAAGGTGCTTCTCTTTGTATCCTCATAATGTGCTATCATTTCCTCTGTAAAAATTGACCAAGTGAATCTTTTTTACAAGAGAAAAGCCATCGATACCATACAAATGTATTTTTCTCTAAATATAAAGTTGCAGTGTGTATCTTTTGTGTTTTTTTCACATTATTGAGATCAAAACATTGCTCCGTCTGTAATATCCATGTTACAGGATCCTTTCCATCAAAATTCCTCACATCGATCTTTGGAATATGGTGGGTCTTCAATCCAACATTAGAGTTTATGAAATCACGATTAACATTTATTTTGTTCTCATCATGAGTTTCCTCTACTATATTTTCGCCATTAGGAATCATTTCTTGTATCAACTTTGTCAAACCTTCCAAGTCTACTTTTAGATCATTTTTCATGGCTTCCATGGTTTCTTTCATTTTTTCTTCTATACCATCGATCTTAGCTTCCATGCCATCCATGCCATTCTGTAAACCATCCATCTTAGCTTCCACGCCATTCATGTTAACTTCCATGCCATTCATCTTAACTTACATGACTTTCTTCAAACGTTCCATTTTAGCTTCCATGCCATTCATATTATCTTCCATGCCTTTCTTCAAACCATCCACTTCATTTTTCGTTACTTTTAACGAGAGCGAAATTTGTTTCACTTGCTCTTGTAATTTTGATATATCATGTTTCACTTCTTCCTCTTCATGAGTCATAATATAGCCTTATGAGGGCTTTATGGGTGTTGAATTCTTTTTAGGGGGGATTTTAGAACCCAATACTGATATCTATGCTTCAATATGCCCTTGGAATCACTTCAAACTAATTTTTCAAACAATACTTATGAAATTTTAAAATCAAATACACACTTTTTTCTTGCTTTTGAGGAGCTCGATATTGAAATTGATGTATCTCTTTAATTTTGGATCCCCAAGATTTTATATTCAGTGCTTTAGTATCCTTTTGAATCTTCTTTCCAATTCCATAGGTCTAACCTGGTTTGGATTCTTCAAGGCAAATTTATGTCCAATCTCCCACAATGACTTGATTATGAATTGTTTCAATAGAGTGAACTTGTACGACATAGAACATGCCAGTGTTTCCTCCTTCGACTCTAAATTGATGCACAGGAAACTAAAGTTTGTTTAATTTCGGCCAATTTTTACAGAATTCCAATTCGATGCTCAGAGAGAGAGTTATGATGATTTTCCCAAGGTCACCTCTTTGAGATGAAATTCAGGAGCCTGCAAAAGCCCTAACTTCCACAGATCATATCTCTGAAAATAATGGGAACCAATATCTGAAATTGTTACACAACATTCCTCTAGATTTATTTTCAAATGGGTTTTTTAAAGCTTCTGAACTTTCGTAGAGAAAAATTTATAGCGAAAATGCCACGATGACCTGTTTGAAGCAGCGAAACCCTATAATCCAAAGCTCTAATACCAAATGTTATGAAACCAACTCCAAAAATAGAAGAAAAGAGAGATCAACACCTTAGAAATCAACCACTTCGAGGGGGAGACCTCCTTTAAATAACACAAATGAACAATTATTGGATGATACAATTGAAAAAACCTAATTTCTATATATAGGAGTCCATGGGGTCACAATATAATCCTAGCCAACCTAACAGTAATAATGTAAGGGAACAATAATAACAATAGTGGCTTTTATGGGGCACAATAATAAAAATATGGGGGCTACAGGGGTACAAAAATAACAATAAGGGGGCTACACTACCAACAATAAGGAATTACGCTAGTAATTTAAGGACCTAACAATGTTCTATTATTTACAATTTACTAGTGAGATGCCACATCTTCCACCTCTCGAGAAAAACATCGTCCTGGTGGTTTTACCTTCCAAACAGATCTGGATATGCCTCCCTCATAAAATTTTCATATTCCCATGTCGCTTCATCTAGGATAAAGTGTTTCCATGGCACTTTAACTTGGATGATAGCTCGTTTCTGTAGTGTTAATTCTCTCTGATCAAGTATACGTTGGGACTCAACCAAAAACTCACGGTTTGGTTCGACCTACCTTCACAATTGCAATTAATAGTTTAATTAATAAATCAATTTACAATGCATGCATGTTTATTCATGTTTCACTTACAAGTTTAGTTACCTGTATGTATTTCGAACTGATAACATGTTTGGAATCATAAATATATTTCTTTACCAAAGAAACATGAAATACATTGTGGATACGTACGTGGATGGGTAAGGCTAATTGATATGCCACTGGTCCGATATGTGCCAAAATTTGAAAAGGACCACAATATCGGGGAGCTAGTTTGGTACATCCTACCCATCGCAAAGTTCTCTTCTTGCATTTTACCCGTATGTACATGTGATCCCCGAATTCTAACTCTCGATAACTTCTTTTCTTGTTAGCATAATTTTTTTTGTCGATCCTAGGCTGCATTCAAATTCATCCTTACTTTTCTTACTGCTTCTTCCATTTTTGCCAACATTTCTATGCCAAGCATTAATTTGTCTTCTAGTCCACTCCAATTTGGAGGTGTTCTGCACTTTTTTCCAGAAAACACCTCGAATGGACTCATTTTTGACGAAGCATGGTAGCCATTGTTGTAATAAAATTATACTAAGTGTATGTAATCTTCCCATTTTTTCGATTGTTGCATTACAAACATTCTCAACACATCCTCAATCACTTGATTCACCTGTTCAGTCTATCCATATGTTTGGGGTGGTACGCAGTGCTAAACTGTACTTGAGTACTTAGCCCCTCAAACAGAGCTTTCCACAACGCTGGGATGAATTTAACATCTCTATTTAATATTACCACCTTGGTATCCCATGCAACTTGAAAATTTATTTCATGAATATGTTAGGAATTTGAATTTTCTTAAAGGTAGATTGTACTGGAATAAAATGAGCAAACTTACTCAATTTTTCTACCACCACCATTATGGAGTCATTCTATCTCTTGTTCTTAGGTAAGTCGGTGATAAAATCTAATATGATGATCTCCCATTTCCATTCTGAAATGGGTGGTGGGTGAAGCAGTTCGACTTGATGTTAGTGCTCAGTCTTCACTTGTTGACATTCCAAACACCTAGCTAAGTACTCAGCTATCTTCTTTTTCATACCTCACCAAAAATAGTCCTTCCTCAAGGTGGTAATCATTTTTTGATAACAGAGATAAGTTGCACAAGGACTCATATGGCACTCATTTAAGATCAATTGTTTGATGCTCATTTGATTGGGAACATCAATTATGTTTCGATATAGCAATATATTTTCTTTATTCACCTCATATCCAAAAAATATTTCATTGTTGTTCATGTTTTGAGCATGTTGCCACAAAAATCAGTATTCAGGTTCTTTTTTAGTAGCTTTCTTAATATGCTCTAGTAAAGGATGTTTCTACTTTGATAAAAGAATTTTTATATAAAAAAATTTAGTCTTATACTCAATGCATCAATGACTCAGTTTTATTTTCCTTTCAGATGTTTAATTTCAATTTCAAATTCATTTAAGAATGCATCCCAACGTGCTTGCCGATCATTTAAAATTGGTTGTTTAAATTAGTTAGTGAGGCTACTGTGATCTGACATTAATATGAATCATTTCCCTAGTTGGCAGTGACGACACATTTTCAAGGCATGAATTACAACTGTTAGCTCCAAATCATAAGTTGAATATTTCTATTCATGCTCCTTTAATTTACGAGATTCGTAAGAAATCACCCTTCCTTCCCGCATTAAAACTCCCCTGAAACCCTGTGTAGTCCTTATCAGGGTCACCAATTCTTAAGACGGAAGCAATGGTAAGTAAATGTTTTAATTTATCGAAATTGTTTTGAAAATCCACTGTCCACTTAAAAGTTTTCCCATTTTTCTGTAAGATGGTAATAGGATATGCTACCCTTTAAAAACCTTCAATAAATTTCCTATAATACTTGGCAAGTCCCATAAAATATCTTATATCAACCACATTTCGAGGAACATGCCATTCCATTATGGTATTTATTTTTTTAGGGTCCACAACAGTTCCTTCTCTAGTAATGACATGCCACAAATAATGGATTTTCTCTTTATATAGTTCACACTTACTGTACTTTGCATACAATTGGTGTTCTCTTAGACTCTGCAAGACAATTTGTAGATGCCTCTTATGTTCTTCCATATTCCGTGAATAAATAAGTATGGCATCAATAAAAATCAATACAATTTTTTCCAGATATTGATGAAATACACTATTCATGAGACACATAAAGGTGGTAGGAGCATTAGTTAACCTAAAGGGAAACACTACAAATCCATAATGTCCATAATGGGTTCTAAAATTCGTTGTATGTATATCTTCTTCCTTAATTATGATTTGATGGTACCCTGATCGCAAGTCGATTTGAGAGAATACAATACCCCCTTTTAATTGATCGAATAAATAATCGATACGGGGTATTTAGGGTATTTGTTTTTAACTATTAACATTTTTAATTGTATATAATTGATACAAAATCGTAATGTATCATCCTTTTCCTCACAAAAAATACTAGAGCTCCCCAAGGTGATACACTTGGGAGGATATATTTCTTATCAAGAAGCTCTTGTAACTGTTTTTTGATTTCAGTTAACTCAGGAATACTCATATGGTATGGTGTCCTAGATACAGGAGAATCCCCAGGAATGAGTTCAATAGTAAAGTCTAGGTCCCTTTTTGGGGGCAGTCTTGGAATATTTTTCGGAAATAAATCAACAAAATCCTATACCACAGGAATATTTTCCATGGTGGTAGCCTTTTCTTTGGAATTTGAGTATCCCACTTGTACGACATAAATTTGACATCCTTTCCTATTGCACTTTTCCAATTGAGAGGTTGTAACTGGCCACAGTTTTAGAGGTCTTCTTACTCCTTGAACTTATTTTCTCATTCCCTCACTATTCAAATAGATAATTATTTTATCTTTATAGTTAAAGAGGGACTAGTTTCCTTCCAACCAATCCATGCAATCAATACATTGTATGATCCCAAAGGTAAAACATCCAACTTTACTACTATAGGTTGTCTGACAAGTTCTACGGGACATTTATCAATTTTCGCCAACATCCTTCTTTTAGCCCCTGTGGCTAATTATACAATCGAGGGGTTCTTAAACTTAGTGGTTCTTAGTTATAATTTTCCCACTACCTTAGGACTTATATAAATTAAAATTTCCCTAGGATCAATTAAAATAGACACCGTTTGGGTAAAAAATTTAACTTCGAATTCCACCACGGTCGGTTGATATTCAACCCGATGATCCTCCATTGTGTTGATTTTGGGTAGGCTCCTTACAACTTCCCCCACTATAGATGATTCCTGAACTTGTGCTACATGTGTTGTTCCTTTTCTATAAGGGAAATTCTTGACATAATGTGATTCTCTGCATCCCCAGCATTGCAAGGGAGGTCTTACCGCAGGTTCTAACTTAGATTTATGAGATTGCTTTGTGGGATTTAATTCAGTTTTAGCTTTAGGATTTTGTTTATTCTTTACTACTGGTTTGTTCTACTAATTCCTGTAAGAGCTTTTGAGGTTCATAGACTTTCCTCCTTTAGTATTATGAGAAGCCTTGAGCCCTTTCTTATCAGTCCACCATTTACCTCCCTCTCCTTTCTTCTACATTTGTTGGTAACATATTCATTATTTCCTTATGAATTCATCCATAGTCTTTGGGTTGTCAAATTCCAACCTCTCTTTCATGTACAATGGGAAGCTACTAACAAACCACTAGACTTTTTCTTTTTTCTTCACGGATGTAAGGAACATACCGCAGTAAGGATGTGAACATTGTTATAAATTTGTCCATGGAGAGATGCCTAAGTCAAAGATCATGAAACTCCTTTTCTTTTTCATCATATAATCATTCAGTTAAGTATTTATTCTTAAATTGTTTCTAAAAATTCTACCAGGTTACCTCTTGTTCATCAATTCCCTGCACAATTTTCACTTCTTCCCACCATATGGTGGCCTTACCCTGAAATTGATAAATTGCTAAACGAGCCTTCAGATTATGGTCATACTCATAAATTTAAAAATACTTGTTCATATTGATGAGCTAAGCTTCAACAACCTCCTCATTCTCTCTATCGATATTCAAAGGTTTAATTTTCTTAAACTCTCCCTTTAGTTCCATCTTCTGCATCTTAGGCCCTCTATGATTTGACACATTATTTGATTCCTCCTCCTATTTTGCTTGGTCCTCTTTGGTATTTCAGTTATTTCCTCTCTTCCCATGCATATTTTCCCAGTCAGAGCTCGGATCAGGGTGGCGATGGTTTTGCATGTCCGAAATACTTTTCATGGTTTTCTCTTATTCCTGCATTAACCTCTTGCTATCGACTCTCATTCTAGCCATTCCATTTTTCAATTCTGGAAATGTTTCCAAAATCGCAGTGTTAGTATTCCATGATTCCTCCCCCAACTACACCCACATCTCAGGGTTATCCTCTAGAAACAGTGTTGATTCAACTCCTACGGTTGGTATGGCTAATGTAGGTCCAACCCTCCTCATAGTTCTTTTGGGACTAACATAACTTAAGCTGACTCTTGGGTCTATTAAAATTGATACAACATGGTTATACAAATTACCTTAAAATTCAATCATAGTAGGTTGGTATTCTTCTTGATGATCATCCAAGGCAACATTGATCTTGGGTATATTCTTGGCCACTTCTCCAACTATAGAAGCCTCTTTAATATTGGCGATATGATCCATCCTGGTATGATGGGGACAATTTTTGTAGTAATGAGGCTCACCACAACCCCAGCATTGCAATGGAGGCTTCTAGGTTTGACTAAACTCTAGTTTACTAGAAGCTTCTGCTTGCTTAACTTCATTATGTGCTCTAAATTTCTGGTGAATTTTCCCAAGACTTTTACTGTATTGACTCCTAGGTAGACTCTTAACATTTCCATATTTTTTATTTCCATTTCCCTTCTTACTTGACCAACTCATATTACTTTCCTCTTTTTTCTTCATCTGCTGATAATATATCCATGCTTTATGGATGGCTTCATCCATAGTCCTAGGATTGTCAAATTCTAAGAATTATTTCATAAATGCAGGTAACTACTCATAAACCGTTGTACTTTAGCCTTCACTTCATGTATATAAGGCACGTAACTTAATAAAGATATAAATTTATTCACAAACTCATCTATTGATAATTTTCCCAAGAAAATGTCATGGAATTATTTTTCCTTGTCGTCATAGAATTGCTCAGTCAAGTACCTTGCCTTGAATTTATTTTGAAATTCATCCCAAGTTACTATGTGCTCGTCAATTGCATGTACGACCTTGAATTCTTCCCACCACAACATGGATTTCCTTTATAATTGATAAATTACCAATATTTCCTTCAGGTTATCATCATATTCATAGATATGAAATTATTTATTCATGTTAATTAACCGTGCCTCCACAACTTCTTCCATCTCTCCATCATAAGTTGGGGGTTTAATTTTCTTAAACTCCCCTTTTAAGTCTGTTATTGCCTAAATCTACCTCGGCTGAAGAAAGGCAGAGTTCAGGGTAACATCAAACCATGCTCAGTCTGGTAGCTAGCCCTACCAGATCAGGAGAGGGCTCTCTCTGGGTTAATCTCAGCAAAGATAATCAATAAGGCTTGAGATGACTCTGAAAAAAGGCTTATTTTAGGCTAGGTATATAAGTAAAAGAGTTTGAATTGATTTTGGGGTTTTTTTTGGAATCAAAGGGAAATGCAGTTTTGGGTTTGGGGATGAGGCCTGGTTTTTGCAGAGTTCTGAATGGGGCAAGCAAGGCAATTGTTTTGATGCTTTGGATTGAATGAATGGATAGTTCAGATTAGTGAGGAGATGAAGAGGGCAAGAGGCTTTCAAGAATCCTCTTCAAACAGATGAAAACATGAAAAATTAAACAAAACTGAAGGCAGAGAAAAGCAAATCTAATGGATTCCACCTTTATCACTCATTTGTTTAATTTAAGAAGAACAAAGAAGGGAAATGATACACATAAACATCAGTGAACTTACAATCACATAGAGAAAAACACCATCAAAACACAGAGCCACATGGATCCCAAAGAGTACTGCAAACCCTGGTCTATTCCTTTGCCAAAATTGCAGAGATGAAATGTACAATGAAGTGCCAAGCAATCCCAAGTGTCCAACCCTAAAAATGACCGATGAATTACATGATATAAACAAGCCTAACCCATTCCCATGCCTCTAGGGGTCGAGCTCACCATTATAGGAGCTGTTTCAACCATATCTAAACTAGGAACTGAAAAATAGGCAATGAAACAACTTGCCTCTATATGGTAGGAAACTGATTCATTCATTTAATTTTCACTTTTTGGTGAATGAATATACTAGAATAAGTAAATATGTGCCAAAATTACATGAAATTCATAAATTTACATCAATTTACATCGATATTTACATCAAAAAGTCAAACTGGCCAAAACTAGGCGAAATTCTGAGCTGTTGAGTGAAAAATAGGCCAAATTTCCCTATGCACCGCGCCTGAAATCTATATGCGTAGCACAACTTTGAGGCTGATTTTTAGGGCCTTCCCAAAGTCCAAATTGAGTACATGATAGCTCATTGGAAAAACCTGCCTGTCTACTTTCCAACCCAAGTGGAATTTCTGGATTTGGTTTCCATTTGCCCCTCCAAAAATCAAATCTCCCAACACTGCTTCCTGTGTGTGCAAAAGGTGGCAGAAAGGCCATTTTTAGGGTGTTTTTTACCCTTTAGGCAACCCAGAACTTGATGAAATCATTAGGAAATTCTTGAGCATGCATAAATTTTCATAAAAAATCCATAAATACAAAGTTTTCCTCCAGAGGATCTCCCAATTGTAAGCGAGCGCCAAGTGGCGCTACGTGTCGGGTGGAAAAACTTGTTTTAAGACCAAAAATTTCAAAATTGACAAATTTTTTCCCAAATTTCTTGAAATTTGGGTTGTAGTTCCCCCATTAAGCACTATGCTGAGCCAAAGAGGCTTCGGCCAAAATTTGGAGCCTATCATGCCTTTTGCGACGCTTTAGTGCCCTCCTTAGCTTTGCCTTCAAAATTTTGATTCTCGCTTTACAAACATGATTGCACGCCCAATAATGGTTCTTCATGTGCCTAAGCATGTCCTTTTCCTTGTTGGCCTTTTCCAACAGCTTCTCAAGATGAATATTGACCCTCTCAAGCCAAATCTCCCGCTCAATGGGTGTCATGTCACCTTGATCTCTTTGAGTAGCGTGCCAGTCTTCACGGATGTTTCGCAACTCCATGACTATTTTCTGATCCTCTAATTGTTTGTTCCACTGCTTCAAGTAGTTTATGACCCACTGAGCTCTCTGAAATTTTTTGGTCAATGTGTCTATCTCGGCCTTCTGCTCCTGAATGGTCTCTCTCAACTTTGAGCTTGGAGAGCTCAAATCCTCATCAATGAGTATAAAATCAATGTCTTGGCCTTCTAAAGGCCCTTCATCCTACATAGGCCTCTTCCCTCTGTCCTGTACCTGTATTGATGTCAGAGGCGAGATCCCTTCCACCCCAGGTGGAGATATTACTCGCAGTGCTGTTGATGACGGTAACAAGACCCCTTCCACGCCAGGTGGAGATAGTACTCGTCGGGCTGCTGCAAATAATCCTCTCGTGCCTCTCTGATAAGTGACATATGTCGGCACGCTAATAGGCTCTGTCTCGGGACCTTCAGGCTGACGTGAAGGTTCACTTGGCTCATGAACAATCTCCGGAGGAGGCTAAGGGGCTGTGAAGAAGTCATGGGAAATGAAATCTTCCCATGTGACACCCTGTAAACCAAGCTGATGTACAACAATGATCTTGATGAGCGCATAGTGATAAACACTGTTATGCTGCTACTCGAGAGTCTTCTTCTACACAAGAGTGGTCATTCTCTCAATGTTACGACACATGAAAAAAGGAATGTTCATCATCCTCACTCTTGTGAAATGCATCAACAATCTGATATGACATGCATAGAGGCGCGAGAACCGGCCCTCGCAACTGAAGTATCTGATAATGAGTTTCATCAATGGCGCATAGGACTCCTTCAAGAATCTAAAAGGGAACACTCGGCTGAGTTGCCTCACATAGCCAGGCCTGATATATGGTTCATAATACACTCTGTCCACCTACTATCTTTTGTTCCATTGTTCACCCACATTCTGTATTCCTGTTGCTTGGGAGATGGTTTCCAGTGTCAAAGTGAAATTTACACCAGCAAAAGTCACCTGACCATTACGCAAATTCAATACAAACAAATGAGCCAACTCCTGATGATAATGAGTCCTAGCAATCATTTCACAATATTGACAACATGACTGTTGTTGAAAACATGATATGGCAAGTGGGCAAGCCTGCAGTTCAGTCAATGAGGTGGGCTCCTCTCTCACATGTTTGCCACCTTTTCGAGGCCTTCTCGGTGTATGTAGCTCAGTGGTAGAATCACTGTCTTGTTCATATGAAGTTTCAGTGTCTGTCTCCATGGTGTTGAAAATCTATGTCAAGTATATGCTGATTTGTATGAGGTGAAAATAAGAATTTGGTGTCTTTGTCTCAATTGCAAAAATATGTGCCAAGTAGGAAGGGACTGTGGGAAATATGAACAGTGGGAAAAAAGTGTTTCAATCAAGTGAAATTTGAAGTATGAAGACAGTCACTTGACTGCTTGGGAATTGGGGATTTGGGGATTTTATAAGTGATATGGGAAATAGGAATGATAGGAAATGAAAGGTTTTAGGGATAGGGACAATGATAGACAATGAAAGGATTGGGGGATGAGAATAAGTGATATGAGAGGAATATTGATAGGGAATAGGGGATTGACAATGATGATAATATTACGGTGATGGGAAAGGGACCATAGGTGGGGAATGGGATTTGAAATACTTGGCACCAAAGTCAAATTCTAACACTCAAATTCAAACCCTAAGGAGCATTTTTTCACCAAATGATAGGGTTTATGTTTTCAACTTTCAAACTTTTATATTCTTCCCTCCAAACAACACCAAACACAAGCTAATAACAATTCACAGCCTCACAAATTTACTTGGAGAGAGGAAAACTGAGTTGATTTGAAATTTCATGAAGTAGTGATGAAATTCGTGCTTGTCGGCTCTGTGTGCCGCACGCACAACCCAGTGCGCCGCGCCTGCCTTGTGCATCGTGCACGTTAAAAAATACACAATGGCGAGAGGCCCTGTGCACCGCGCCTTCTCCCAACGCGCCGCACAACAACTCCAATACACAGTCCAGCCTCTAACTCACGTTTTTGGCTCTTCCACAC
Source organism: Pinus albicaulis (assembly GCA_034641835.2). Classification (NCBI taxonomy): domain Eukaryota; kingdom Viridiplantae; phylum Streptophyta; class Pinopsida; order Pinales; family Pinaceae; genus Pinus; species Pinus albicaulis. The sequence goes on from CM076570.1 coordinate 1,004,436,844, forward strand.
TTGACTTGGCTTCACTGATGTTTCTTGGTGCAAATGAACTGTTTGGATGGTGAAAATATCTTGTATAGCCATTATACCTTGATTTTTAATTTAGAAAACCCACTTTCTAATGTTTGGCTTTGGCACTTTGCACTTTTTAATACGAACTTTGTTTTTGTTTCCACTTTGATTTTTTGAGCTAAATGACGAAAATCTTGGCTATTTTTTGCAGGGATGGCTGGCATTGGATTTGGAAAAGGCGACCAGGGCTACGCTTGAATAACTTTACAACTGAAAAACTTTTGAAAATTACATGGCATTTATTACAAAAGATGAAATTGACGATTTTTCTTCAAAACATAGTTTTGAAGAAGAATCATTATCAAGCACTATGACGATGAAATTTTTTGCAATGAAAACTTATTTGAAGCTCCCTCATGTGCCTGCTGGCATTATTAAACATTTTTCAGACCAAATTAGCAAAACCCTAGACCTAATGAACCCTAAAAACTCTAAAATGACTCTTTGCTGACCAAGAGACCAAATAAGACTGTAAATGACTGTAAAAATTATTTTGATGAATAGAATTGGACCAACAGGTACAAGACATGAGGAACATGAGTAAAAATCCCCCCCTACCATCAGAAAATCCATGCCCCTAATGGAATGCAGATGACTGAACTGAATGAGACACCTAAAATGAAATGCAACGAAAGAGATTTTGATCTCTGACGGAGGGATGATAATACTGACTCTAACAAATTCTACCTTTAGTTTCTAATTTTTTTAGTGATTAGGCACATTGTTTGATTTATCCTCCTTTTCTCCCTTATCCTTTTCCGATAACTGAGTGTGACTTCCTTCAAGAATATTTTCACCGTCTTTTCTTTGTTCCTCACCCTTATCTTCGTTACCATAAATGGGTATTGAATTTCAATGATTTTGGTGATCAGAAAGGATCTTAAATATTCGTTCTTAATATTTCATTAGCCTCTCATTGTGAAATTTCAAACTAGCCATCTTAGATCTTAACTGTTGAACAATTTCCATCAACATAGTGGTAGGATATTGACGTCCTCCTGCTATTTGAATCCACATCTCTGGGTTAGGATCAGATTCTACATATGGCCCTAATGGTTGGGTGTGCCCCACTCTTCTCCTCATTGAACCTTAGATTTTGTTTCATTCTCTCTATCTGTGAACAGAGCACAAGTTTATTACTTGGTTTCCCAAAAAATCCACAGTGTTTCAACCTAGCTATGATACCACTTGTAACAAACACACACATACAAATTTCATAAAAAATAAATAAAATATTTACCACTTATCATTAGTCACATCTAAATTAAAATTATTTGTGTTACTTATATGTAATATACCCATATATGTAATATAACTAGATTTAAATTAGGTATGACCACTACTATGACATCGAAATCCCAAAGTATTGCATAACTCTGTGCTTTAAGTTGTTGAGACTATAGATTACTCCTAAGGTGGATTCACGGGTTGACTAATTAATGTGCATCATTGCTTCAAACTTAGTTTGAATTATTGATATAGCAACTTATAACTGATATCATATTCTCTCGAAGGTTCTCGGTCTTGACCTATGAGTGTCCGATGGTATTGATGTTTACTGGTGGCATAAATTGACAAATGGGTGTTCTAATGTCGTTTATCCCTATGGGCTTGATCTAACGGTTCACATTTCGTTGGAGGGTGTTAGGGTAATTTTACCCTACCCACACCGCCGACTAGCTGGACATTCGTTTTGCCATAACGTCTGTGAAGAGCTCTACAATCCTAGGTGAATTTCTTCTATATTCATTTTCTCAGACCGCCTGAGAGCCTACAGAGGTTATCAAGGGTTTGATTCCTCGTTTCTAAGGCAAAAAGGTTAAGATTTGATACGGTCTTCCGACAAATTGCAGTGAATAATTAATTTCCCTGTTTACTATGACATACTTCTCTAAGTTCCCATGACGAGAGTAGCGACAACTAAAATCCTTTACTAGGGTTTTCAAGGGTAATAATTTCAAGCTTCTCTGAGGGTTATTTACATAGTTTACCATTTTCTTTTTTTAAATTACTATGACTTTTCATAGGTAATAACTAAACTTGCAGTATTTTTGTAGGTACAAATCCTATGGCAAGGGTCGATTTCCAGTTCCGGGTGAACCAAAACCTCTACATTTGTTCCAGGTCCTCAAAATTATATGATTTTGCCTTTTTGTTAACAACACATACAAAAGTTGTTTTTTTTTACAATTATCTGAAAAGGGTTTTTTCTTGAGGAAAAATAGGTTACAAACCATTGAGGAGGGTTTCTAATTTAAATTCAATGACAACGTGTTTAATTGTTTACTTGTTATTGTAAATAGTTCAGAGTTTAATGAGTTTCAAGGGTTAGAACACTGCCTTCTTCTTGGAATATTTTATTGGCCCTAGGGTTTCGTTCCGGGGTGTTTTGCTGATACAAGAATCTTGGACTTCTCCATTTCTTACAGTTAATGTGGACCTTATCGTCAAATCGTAACTAGACTCTTTTTTAAAAAGAAGAATATTTTTATTTATCTTTAAAGATGTATTGTTAGTGTTATGTTTAGTTTTTTGGTAATTCATGCGACTTGATAATTATGTGTTCAGATGGGCCTTAGTTTCCTTTTTTCTTCTGATTATTAACATGTTTTGTCTCATGCCCAATGGGGTAGCGCACTTGCAGCTATAGGTTTTCTCTCTTCCCATGTGGCGTTAACTAAGAATTCATTATGAAAATCAGAATATTCCTAGGAAAATCTTCATGTTGGCCCTCATGTAATTAATTGAGTTCATCTGCGTTTTTTGATTTTCTGTTTGAATATCAACTGGGTTAATCTTACTTTTTTTCCTTTTACTGATATTATGGTTGTACTTTAAAATGCACATATATGTTCTTGGTTATTGGAAGGCTAAGGAAGAACGGTTACAACATTTAAATGCTAACAACATAAATATATATATATATATATATATATATTCCTCTTTGTGTATGAGGAATATTATTGGTTTTGAAAGACAATTACTTTTCTTTCAAGAACGTAAAACATTGATTGTAACTGTTTAGTCAATTTAATGTTCTTAAATTGCAACCATAAATTATCGACCGAAGTCACTAAACTGATGAAGTGCAAGTGCACTATATGTGCTAGAAGTCTTTGTCATTAGAGTGATGATTGTATTTTGAGTTTTGTTAATTTTTAAATTTTTGGATTAGTGTTGAATTCCTATGGATCAGTGAGTTTTGAAGTAAAGTTAGAGCGGATTATCATCTATGTTAAATGCTATTCCTATAGTTAATTTCAATTGAATTGAGTTGTTAAAAATGGTTTGTGAGATAACTCTCTTCAAAATATATGTTAGATTAACTTCTACTTTGTTTTTTTTTATCAAATTGTTTTGAGATTTTATGCTACAGTGAAATAGAGAACTAAATCTAAATTAATTATGAAAGCATGAAATATTGTACAATTCCTAGTTTTATGAAAGCATGAGAATTGAAAACCAACTGAAACTAAATCAAAATGCTATGAAATACAAAGCTTCTATATACTTCAATTTTAACTTGGAATGTGAACGAAATAAAATAAATAAATTGAGATCTATGAAATTTGGAAATAATAAAAGAGTGACTCTGCAAAATAGTAAATACAGCGTTGAACTAATTAATCTGAGCTTGAAAATGAAATACAAAACAGAGCATTGATCAGATTCTAACTATGAAATGATAATGCGATTGAAAAGAATTCGAAAGACTGAAAGAAAATGACCTGATCTACATGAAGGGGCCCTCCGCAACACAGTAGGTACTTTAACACTAACAAAGCATCAATGCACGAAAAAGGAGCTTTGAATTAAGAGAATATTTTCAAACAAAATACTCAGAAAAATAAAAGATTGTGCACCCTGAATACACAGAGCTTCCATAGTTTTATAGAGTGCGTTTAAATAGTATGTGAGATCTATGCCTACAGGTCTCTTAATAATCCTTATACAAATTAGAAACTTAAAAATATATCGCTATCTTGTCGATTTTCTATTAGGAAATCAAATCGACAAAGTAGTGACATTCTCAGAATTTGTTTCTGAGCGCTGCTACGTGTTGACTGCCACCATTAACTGTGTAACTGTTTGATTTCCTTGATGAATTGGTTCAGATAATCAGGAGGATATCCATGAAGGAATCATCCTCTAACTACCCATATACTCCTTTGCTGCATTGGCGCACTGGAACCCTGTTATCAATGGAGGTAGTTGCATATCTGTGAAATAGATGCAGAATAATGTCAATTCTGTAGTTGAATGTAATCTTTAACAAAACAATAGGGCATATTAGAAAATATGAAAAATAGGACACATAAGTGTTTTACCTTGTCAAAATCATATGAGTGTTGCCTTTCTTAGGTTGATAGTGGTGAGAAAATAAGTAAAACAATTTTGGGACTCTACATTCCCCCACACCGAAGGTTTTGTATGTCCTCATACCAACTCAAAATTTTCCATTTCTGTTAAGTTGCTGCATATCCTTGGACACTTCTGCCAGTACATCCAATTTTATCTTTTTCACCCTCTTCCCTGTTACTTCCAACCTTGGTTTCTTCATAAGGATTTTTTACTTTAGATTAACGATTTTTCTCTTCATGGCCCTGTTTGCTTCCTTCAATTTCTTGTTCTTTTTTTACCATAGACTTAAATGTAGTAGAAGGTTATCACTCTTGGAAATATGAACTTCATTTTGAGATTTAAAAGATTGATTTTCACCTTTAATATACCTATTTAATGTCTCCAGTTCGAAGATTTCATGTCTCAGAATATCGAGTTCTAGAAGTTCTTGTGGTTCATTAAACTAGTCCTTCTCTTATCTTGATTTGGAATTGGTCCCTTGGCTGCTTCTCTTTTCTCCAATGATTCTATGTAATCATAAATCTCTTTGTCTTGGACTCAGAGGAGGTGAAATGAATGCAGGTGGTGATGTTCTTGGAGAATTTACTGATTTTTCTTCTGCCTCGAAATAAATGTGTTCTACATCTTTTGAGGGTATTTCTTTGACTATGTTTAGTCTGGTACTTTTTCTTAGTCCTGTGACAACGGTCTTTTGAATTTTAGGCTTTTCTTTCTGGGGTGAAATCTCTGTTTTGTTGCTAGCTTTCTTTCTTCTAACATCTTTTGAATTTATTTTCTTTAAAATTTCTACAATTGGTATGTTATCTTCTGAAAATATTTTTACTGTTGTGGTTCTTGTTCCAGTGATGTATCAACCTTCATTTTCTTATGAATTCTACTACCACTTGGATTTTCATTTGTCTCTAATTCAAAATGATTTCTTACTAGAAAGGTTTACCATGTATCCACTATACTTTGAAGATGGAATTCAACAAGTATTTTAACTAGCCCATGGTGATACATTGTGTTTTCTATTAATTGAATTCTCTTTTGAACATTCGCTAACATCTTTTTAAGACTATTTAACAAGAAATATGGAAGGTTCATTTCATGTTCTTCAAGAAAATTCATTAATAACCTTATATGATAGAAAAATACATATCCGAATCGACCTACACAAGTAACAAATTTTTGGATGATTAAGAGAAAATTCCTCCACTTACTTTTTAGTGCAAAGCTAGGGATGCCTTTCCTAAAGATAGTAATATCCATGCTTGGTTTCTTCAAGAAAACCCTCCAGTCATCTCCTTTGATTCCTCTGTTCTTGAAGCATTTTTCTCCTATACAAGGCAATCCGATGGCTTCTGCAATTAGAGATTCTGTCACTATGAATTTAATATATCCTACTTCCATTTCTATGCCATCAAAAACCGTTGCAAAAGTTTTGGTGGCTTCCTTGTGGAAACCATCAATTTTTTCCATGAAGTCCAGCCACTACGCTTTCTGTAATAATTCCTTGCTTGTGGATATCCTTCCAAAAATTTCTTCCCTATTGGTTTTGTTCGAACAATCACAACCATGGTTGGAATATGTTTTTCCTCTATAAATTATTTTTCTTGACGGGCAATTAGCTTGGTAGGGTTTTTCTTCGGAGTAGAAAGGCGGATGGTGATGGAAAAATGAGAAGGCATGCATGTATGAGATGAGGGTATAAATGAGTGAATTAGCCATTAGGCATTCATAGTTATGATTGAGGCGGATCAAATCAATGAATCGAGACTTTGAATTGTGATATGATGGAAAAACGGAAATGGAAAATTATGAGGGATTTGTCGTGACACTATCACCTTTCACAATAATGATTTGATTTGTTCGGTAATATAATGTCTGTATAATTCATACATGTAATATGTTGACCCCTATTGTTAAATTAAAGTATTACATACCTTTGAGTTATTTTCTTGCTAACCTTTAGTTGTCATCTTGCAGGTGCTATGTATCATAAGGAGTCAATCACTTCTTATTTTTGAATCATCAAATGTTCATGTCAATTTGGCTACAAAAACTGGTCAAAGCTGCAGAACATCATAAATTCTGTAGCTCACTTATTCTTTTAAGAAAGGTATGCTAGAAGAATATAAATTTTTAAAAAAATGGGGAAGAGAAAATTTAAGGTGCCAAAAAGAATTTTGGTTTTTACCTTGAATTTTCTATATAAAACATGCCAAAAATTTGTTGGTTTTCACGTTTATACAAATTCATTTATTCTTTTATTTTATTTTATTTTTTTATTTATTTTTTAAGAGAAAAGGAAAAAAAAAATTTAAGGCTGAGAAGAAAAATTCTTCTCAACCAACTTTAAATCAGATTTATTTTGGAAAATCTTGACAAATTCCTCTCTTGTTATTGGTTTTTGATAGACCTTGAGTCGGTGTCCATTTACTAATAGAGGAATTTTCTCTTCATCAATAGTATTGATTCTAACTACTCCATTGTCAAAAACTTCTTCAATCTCATAGGGCCCAAGCCAGTGAGTTTGAAACTTCCCTTGAAAATTCTTGAATTTTGAGTCAAAGAGTAGTGCCCAATCTCCTGGATGAAATTTTCTTTCCTTAATGTATTTTTCATGCCATTTAAATCTTTTTTACTAAACCAAGCTAGTTTTCTGGATAACATCTTTCCTTATCTCATCAATCTCATTGAGTTGTCTCATCCTTTGCTTTTGTGCTTCTGATAAGTCAAGTCCCAACTTGACTGTTCTTTTATAGGTCTGGATTTGGAACTCTATTGGAAATAAGACTTGTTTTCCATAAACAAGTTCGTAGGGAGTATGTCCTGTAGTGCTTCTCCATGTAGTTTTGCAGGCCCATAAAGCTTCTGGAAGCTTTTCTGCCCAGTCCCTTTTGTGTAACTGTACAATCTTAGTGATAATGGCTTCAATCACCTTGTTTGTAGATTCCGCTTGCCCATTTGCTTGTGCATGGTATGGAGTGGACTTCCGGTGCTTGATTTTATATTCTTCCACAAGCTTCTGTACTACTATGGATGTGAATTGTGTTCCTTGATCTGTTACAATTTCCCTTGGGACACCAAAACGAGTGAAGATATAGGCTCAAAAAGAAATGAAACTACAACATTTTCAGTAGCAAAAGAAGGTGCTTTAGCTTCTACCCATTTAGTAACATCATTAGTACACACCAGAATATACCTCTTTTATTTGGAAGATGGATTAATTGGACGAAAAAAATCCAAAGCCCATTTCTCAAAAGGTTCAATGAGTACGTGAGGTTGCAGTGGCATTTCACTTAAAGAACAGGTTTCCCTATCCTTTCGTAACTGTCACATCTCTTAACATATACTTTGGCATCCTTGAAAATGGAAAGCCAATAATATCCTAAGAGAAGGATTTTATAAGCAGTTCTTTTAAGAGAAATGGCCTCCACATGGTTCATCATGGCAAGATTTAAGTATCTTGTTAGAAAATTATAGATGACAAAGCAATGGAACACATAAAATATGCAGAAACACAAACACAAAAAACATATAAAACAAGAGAGACACAGATATACGTGGTTCACCAATTTGGGCTACGTCCACCCCGAACAACCAGTCCTTCCTTTATATTACCCAACAAGATGAAGAGACACAACCTACAAAAGATCCGATGTAATATCCTCTACTCTCTCTCATAGTCCCCCTTTCTATTTCTCGCTCATAATACACATAAAATACACAACCGCAATACAATCCCCTCATACCAAATGAGGGGTTGCCTTCTAGGGAAAAAAACCCTACATTAAACATAACTTCTACCGTCAGATTTGTTGAAGTTTGCAATAAGAAAAAATGAAATTGGCATCTAGAAACAACATGACACAACACACACTAGTGCGGGACCACAGGTCATGTAGTGATGGGTCCTAGTGATACATTAGTGTGCAATTAAATTTATTTAATAAATTGGAAACATGTCCAATTTAATTATCCCTTAATTAAATTGGATGATAAATTGTAATCTTATCTCATTAACACTTGTAATAGTTAACTAAGTGCGATAAAATCAGTTAGCTCATGAATTTAGAGTTGAAAGTGGTTGGTGAGGCATGCAGAGTGATTCTATGTGTTTTAGAGTTCAAGTTGTAGTTAAGTGCGAGAGTTTAATGGATGAGAAAGCAGTTAACTCAATTAAGTGAGTTAAAGTCAATTGAACTAGTTGTAACTGTTTGTTGCACTAGTAAGAGATCAAGTGAATTAAATCGGATTTAATTCACATGCAGTGATCTGCCATGCAACTGATGATTTACTATTAATAGCCAAATGCATTTCAGTTCCAGTGGAGACCCAGTTGAGACAAAGGTTAAAGGGAAGTTGACTATCATTTGTATTATTAGCAAACTGCCTGGATGCAGTTAAAGCACCACAAGATTTCCCATGATACTTGCGCAGTTGAGAAAGGCTAAAATTCTTAATGAATAGGGATTGCATTCCTCATGAATTGAGTGAGCAATATAGGCTGAAGACAGGCTGAGAATTGGCTAAGTGTTGGCACAATTTTGTCTGGATAAGTGTGAGACGATAGGCAGAGTGCAAGAGACTCTTGTGAGAAGAGTGCATTGTAATTGTTTCATGATTCCTTGGTGAATATACAATAGAATATAGAGGGGTTTTGAGCAGCAAGATTTCCTTGGGAAAATATCTGCGTTGTGGTTTGATTTGATTCTTTCTTTACTTTTTATGATTGGAAATCATGTTTATTTTCTGCAATTGATTTGTATAAGGATTTAGTATCTAGCTTTAGTACATTTCTTTATCAGATTGAATCCATTGATATACATATGTTTGTATAATTTCTACAAGATCATCTGCCTAATGAACGAACCAGATTGACTATGAAATTACAATATTTTACAAGCCAATTTTACATCTGTTTTTAGCTTCAGGGGTGTTTCCCTTGAAACCCCTGCTGGGGTAGCACTGGCCCCTGGACCCCCACAGGGGGGGGACAAGTCCCCTCCGCACCCCCCCACATGGAGGGGTGTACAATATTCTTGGGGTATACATCCAACTGAAATGAAGGCCTCTGAATCAAGATGAAAATCAGGCTCCACACCCAACATATCTCAGGTATCTCATCTTCTCGTACACATCTTCTGATGATGAGATCTGGTCCTATTTTGTACAATTCTTCATTGATCCATGAGTAAGAAGCACTTGTCTGAATTATTTTCCTCTTTTCTCTAGGAACAAATGAGACAGTAATTTTCCTGTAGCCAAATAATTAGCAATATCTACATACCAAGGTGATTTAGTAGATACTGCAAAAAGATATTCATCTGGAAATTTATCCTCTACAGGCATAACATTATTATCATTTTGAATCCTAGATAAAAAGTCGACAATTGTATTTTATTTTCCTGGTCGATCTAAAATGGTGATGTTAAACTCTTGCAATAATAATAATAATCTGGTTATTGTGCCATTAGTGATTGGTTTTTTCATCAAATATCTAATGGCATAATGGTCTGTGTGAATAAAATTTTCATAGCTAGTGATAAAATGTCTGAATTTATTAATGGAATGCACTACAACTAAAAACTCTTTTTCAGTTGTATTATAATTTAGCTTTGCTGGAGTTAAATTTTTACTGGTATAATATATGGCATAAGGAGTACAATATTTTTGTCCTAACACAATTCCTAAGGTTGTATCTGAAGCATCAATGGATATGTGGAAAGGAAATTTCCAATTCGGTCCTTTCAAAATAGGTGCTTCAGAGACTTTCTTTTTCAAAGTTTCAAAGACATTTTGACAATTAAAGTCCCAACTGAATTCACAATCTTTGGTAAGTAATTTGAAGAGTGGAGATGCTATTTTCGTGAAGTTTTCTATGAATCTTCTATAATATCTAATAAAACCAAGAAAACTCCTAACATCTTGTTGACAATTTGGCAGTGATAATTTGGAAATAACCTCTACTTTAGATGAGTCTACCTTTATCCCATTTCCTGAAATATGGTGACCTAAGACAATTCCCTCATTAAACATCATAAAACATTTCTCATGACTTAATGAAATATTTGCTTTTTTGCATCTTATTAGAAATTTTTCTAATTTTTCTAATGCCTCTTCAAAGGAATTACCATAAACTGTGAAATCATCCATATACACTTCCACACAATCATGAATAAGATAAGAGAAAATTCTGAGAACTGCTCTTTAGAATGTTGTTGGAGCATTGCAAAATCCAAAAGGAAGTACTCGATAAGCATAAGTTCTCCATGGATAGGTAAATGTGGCTTTGTCTTGATCTTTAGGTGCTACATGAATTTGATTATACCCACTGAAATAATCCAAAAATAAAAAATACTTTTTTTCCCACTAATGTGTCTAAGACTTGATCTATGAAAGGAAGTGGAAAGTGGTCCTTCAATGTTGCTTTATTTAATTCCCTATAATCGATACATACTCTCCATTTTCCATTTTCTTAGGAACGATTACTAGGGGTGAAACCCATTGACTATCTGATATTGGATAGATAAAATTTACATTCAATAGTTTTTGGAGCTCTTCCTTAACAATTTCTTTCAAGTTTGGGTTCATTCTTCTTTAGGGTTGTCTAACTGGTCTATCATTCTCTTCAATATAGATGTGATGCATACAATTCTTAGGATTAATTCCTTTCATGTATGTATATTACCATGCATAAGCAGAAGTGTGTTTTTGCAAGGTCTCTACCAGTTGATCTTTTTGTAGTTCTTCCATATTTTATTTAATATTCAATGTTTTTCCTGGAAACATTTCTATCGAAGAATTTCCAAATTTTTCCATAGAATGTAAAGACATCTGTTTAGATGATAGATATTCAATATTACATTGTTCTTGAAAATTTTGACTATTTTCATAATATAAGGAGGGTTCATTGTTTTCTGTCGAATTTAAAACTTGGTCCTCCTCATCTGTTTGTATAATAGTAAAGACATGTTGTATAGAATTATCATCATCTATCCATTATTCACTTTCTATGTCTATTGTTGTTTTTGTAGGCGGATACAATGTAAATTTCTTTGTAGAACTACCATCTGAGATAAACATGTCTCATGATCTACAACCGATGAAAGCATCAATTGTAGCTAACCAAGGTCTTCCTAAAATTAATGGATGTCCTCCTAAGTTATTCTTGGGTGTTAAAACCATGAAATCGATAGGATATTCCCAAGAATCTAAGGATAAGAAAATATCTTCTAACACATCATCAGGTTTCATTACAAACATGTCTTCCAATTGTAACAATGTTGTTGTGTATTGAAGATTAGGAAGTTTCAGTTGTTCCATAATTTGTTTACTCATTATGTTTATGGTTGCTCCCAGATCAATCAGTGTGTTTGGTATTTCAATTCCATTGATGTGAATTTTCACAATGGAGCTTCTTGGGTCTAGATATTTCTGAATTGTTGTATTCCCCATCATGATGTCTGCAATTCTCCCAACTAATTGGATTCTTTTTATGTCTTTTATTTTTCTTCCTGATTTTTGAGTACTCAATTCCTTAATTGCTTTTGAAAAAATTGGTATTTATTTTATAGCTTGCAATAAAGGAATTTTTATACTAACATTTTTCAATTCATCCAACATATCATAATCAGGCAATATGATTTCTTTTTCTACTTCTTTGTCAATTTTCAACCTTTCAGGAAAAGGTGATATTGTAATAGATATTGAAGGTTGTTATATGATGGGAGTATCATTAGAAATTATAGGAATACTTTCTGTTTGATTAATCTATTTTTGAGGAAGAGAAATTTCTTCTTCTTCAGATCCATTATTATTTTTTCGAGAATTTTTCTTTGCTTCTTGAATAACAACGTAGGGTTTCTTCTTTTCTAATAATCTACTAGATCCTAATTGAACATTATTTAGATCTAGTGGAGTTATTATATAAGTTTGAAAATTCTTCCCTTCCATGTTGTAAACAAATTTATTATTTGGATTTGGAAGTGGTTCAGGTAATTGATTTTGTTTTTGTGGAAATGGTAAAGAGAGTTGTGGATTTGCATTTTGAACTTGATTTTGAGGTAATTGATTATTTCGGGGAAAGAATTGTGGTGGAAAATTTCGATAGGGTGGTGGATATTGTTGATATTGAGCATACCTTCCATAAGGAATTTTCCACTATTGATTCCAAGATTGTGGTTGGGGTTGAGCCTAAGGCTGCCATGGCATAGGTGGATTCCAATTACTTTGTGAATATTGTGCAAATTGTTGAGGATTAAGATTTTGATTTTTATTTTGAGGATTTTTCCATGGTCTTCTGGCAATAGAGCAAAGAGGGTCTACCTGATTTGGCATTCCTTCTTCACTTTATACAACCCTAAGACCTGAAATAGAGGGTGATTCTTTAGTATCATTATTATCTGCACATATTACATAGGTTTCTGTGGTTTTTAAGTAAAAAGGACATTCTCTTAAAGCATGTTTCTTTCTACACCTAGGACAAAAGATAGATAATGCAACATTTTCAGCTTTTTGCTTACTCTGTATTTTAAGGGTGTCAATTTTCTCACTAAGACTCCCTAAAATATTTGTCTTAAAATTATCAAGCAAATTACCTAATTCTTCCCTACTAACTGTCCCAGCTGCAGATTTATTTATTCTTGAATAGAGAGGATCTCTTGGAATTTTCCCAATTCTTGATTTACCCCTTGAAATATGTACACATAACTCACAAATTTCTGCAAATGGTAACTAAGAAATATCTCCTTTTCTCAGTAGATTGAGGATATCAATCCAATCATATCTAATGGATTTGAGTAGGAGAGCTCTCAAGGTTTCCTCGTCCAAATTATGCATTTTTTCCTTTTTAATAGTATAAACAAATATTTTGACAAAATCTTCAAGATTTTCATCTTCCCTTTGTGCCATTTTAAAAACTTCATCTTTCATGATGTGAGGCATACAATGATCCTTATATTTCTCTAAGAATTATGCTTTCATTTGTGCCCATGTCCCTATAGAATTCGTTCCTAAAATCATAAACCATTTTAATACCAAATCCTTTAAAGTAACAAGGAACAATTTTATTTTTTGAGCATCATGTAGATAATCATATGATCTACATAATACTACAAATTCGAAGAGAAATTTTTATGGATCTTCAGTTCTTATTCCATGAAAATTAGGGAGGATAGAAGGTGAGATATTTTTCATTGTGTATGTTGTATCCTCATCGAGAATAGGGAATCCAAAAGGTTCTGGATCTCCTATGTCTCTACCTCTACCTCCTCCTCTTCCACCTCCTCTATTTCCTCCTTTGCCTCCTCCAATCCTAGGTTTTTCACCATTGACATCGTGTACTTCTCCTTCTCCCTCTTCAACCATGATGGATTCCTCAGAAATAATGTAAGTATCCGGTTCTACAACAAGATTTTCTAATTCTTCTGGTTCCTCTATCAATGGAGAATTTGAATGAGTTTCTTGTTCTTCCTCTTCACTGGGAACTTCTAGTTCTTGTCCTAGAAGTTGTTATCTTGTTGAATATAAGAATATTATCCTGTGGTTGGGGATGTAGGAATTTCTTCTTCAATTATAGCTTTCAGTAGATGAAGTAGTTGAATCTCTGGGTTGGATTTCATATCTTAGGATTTCAGGAAGTCTATGTTGGCCTCCTATGTATGGAATTCAAGTGTGAGTGGGTGGTGTAGAACTTCAAGGTTGGGGTGGAGTGAGTGATGATGTGGGAATTAGACTTATTCCTCGTCCTATAAACCTGCATTTAGAATCTCTCTCCCTATGCATATCATGTTTTTATTTCTAAGACTTCTATTTACACTTCCTTGACAACAACGCCAAATTGTTTAGTCAATTTAATGTTCTTAAATTGAAAGCATAAATTATCGACCGGAGTCAGTAAAATGATGAAGTGCAAATGCACTATATGTGCTAGAAGTCTTTGTCATTAGAGTGATGATTGTATTTTGAGTTTCGTTAATTTTTGAATTTTTGGATTAGTGTTGAAATCTTGTGGATTAGTGAGTTTTGAAGTAAAGTTAGAGCGATTTATCATCTATGTTAAATGTTATTCTTATAGTTAATTTCAATTGAATTGAGTTGTTAAAAATGGTTTATGAGACAACTATCTTCAAAAGATATGTTAGATTAAATTCTACTTTGTTTTTTTATCAAATTGTTTTGCGATTTTATGCTGCAACGAAACATATATCTAAATCTAAATTAATTATGAAAGAATGAAATATTGTACAATTTCTAGTTTTATGAAAGCATGAGAATTGAAAACTAACTGAAACTAAATCAAAATGCTATGAAATACAAAGCTTGTATACACTGCAATTTTAACTTGGAATAAACGAAATAAAATAAATGAACTGAGCTATGTAAAATATGGAAAGAATAAAAGAGTGATGCTGCAAAAAAGTAAAGATAGGGCGTTGAACTAATTAAACTGAGTTTGAAAATGAAATATGAAACATAGCATTGATCAGATTCTAACTATGAAATGACAATGTGATTGAAAAGAATTCGAAAGACTGAAAGAAAATGACTTGATTTGCATGCACGGGCCCTCTGAAATGCAAAAGGTTTCTTTAACACTAACAATGCATCAATGCACGAAAAAGGAGCTCGAATTAAGAGAAAAGTTTCAAACAAAATACTCAGAAAAATAAAAGATAGCACGCCCCGAATACACAGAGCTTCCATAGTTTTATAGAGTGCGTTTAAACAATGTGCGAGCTCTATGCCTACAGGTCTCTTAAGAATCCTTATACAAATTAGAAACTCAAACATCTATCTCTATCCTGTCGGTTTGCTATTAGGAAAGAAAATCAACAAAGTCGTGACATTCCCGGACTTTGTTTTTGAGTGTTGCTACGTGTTGACTGCCACCATTAATCGTGTAACTATGTGATTTCCTTGATGAATTGGCTCAGATAATCAGGAGGAGATCCATGAAGGAATCATCCTATAACTCTCCATATACTCCTTTATTAAGCTGGTGCACCGGAACCCTGTTATCAATGGAGGTAGTTGTAAATATGTGAAATACCTACAGAATAATGTAAATTATGTAGTTGAATGTAATCTTTAACAAAACAATAGGGCATATTAGCAAATATGAAAAATAGGACACATAAGTGTTTTACCTTGACAAAATCATATGATTGTTTCCTTTCTTAGGTTGATAGTGATGAGAAAAGAAGGAAAACATGGATGCAAAAGGGTGTCAAAACAAAACAATTATGGGACTCTACAGTAACGTTACTTCGTACTAAAAAATTCCAGGTTCTCTTTGATGCTTTGAACCAATAAAATACCTGAGTTCCTCTTAGTTAAACTAATTAAAAACATAGTAGTTTCTATTATCATTTCTAAATGAAACCCATACATTTCACAATTATTTTCTTTAACTCCTTCATACAAGAAGAAAAATAAGAATTTGCATCAATATTTAGAACAATATAAAGTTCATATTAATATTATAATCATTAAATAGTTCCCAATAGTATTTCTAACAGTATGTGATTCATATAAAAATTTAAAATAGTATATAAATCTTGGAACATTACTTATCTGTTGACTAATTCCACGAGGAAGTAAGCCTCTTCAATTCAAGTTCAAGACGTAAATAATTCTTCCTTAAACCTCAAGAATTTTAGTCGAGTCCATAAATTTAACATAGTGATTACAGTGGTTCAAAACCAGCTCAAGAATGCCCTTCTATAGGTCGTGAAAAACGTTGGGTTCCTTTTATTTATTATTTCCTTCTTCAATCTTCTCCCTCTCCTTCGCCCAAAAACTAGAGCCCCTCTTGTCCAGATGGGGATAGTTTTATCTCCCAAGGATGAGGAAATCACTGTCAAACTACTTGGAATTGAAGATTTCCTCTTTTGAATATCTCCCCATAATTTCCATAGCTTTTCATTAAAAAAAAATCACACTACAATTAAAATGACTTTATTCCAAACTTAATCCAAATTTATTTAACTAAAATAATGAAAATTATTTACACAGTCTAAGTATTATAAGAAACCAATTAATATAACAGCATATGCTTTGTAAATTTCATAGTAAATCATTAAATGAAATTTAGCTACCTATTCATGAAAAAATATGATTCTCTCTCACTCACTCAATCAACAACAATAATTCATATCAATTATATTGGGAGAGTTAATAATTAAGTAAAATCTCACTGAAGTAAAATATAATCAATGATTAAGTAAAATATCTCCCACCTGAAATATAATAGATAACCTTTTGAAATTTGAACAGAGGGGAGATGAAAGGAAAATCATAATCAATAATGATTATTGAAGTAGGCATACGCCCCTCATCTTTGTAATTCAGACATTCCACAACTTCACAACAAATTGTTCACATTTGAAACCATCCTCTCACCAACTGACCATATTGCACTTCTTCTTGAAGTTCCCTCTAAACATGTTTTATAATTGTTAATTGAGAGTGCTAATCAGACCCGAACAATAATCCTGCTTATATAGGGTAAATAGGCCCACAATCAAGACTGCAGAGTAATCCCACTTGTACGTTGTAATTAAGCCTGCAATCAGGCTGGCTAGTCAAGTTCACATAATAAGCCCTATTAATTAGAATCGTTAATGACTAAAGGAAAATTCATGGTATTAAATTTTAGACTTTAATTTTGTGAATATGATGAAGAGTATTCTCTTTTAATATAATCTCATTGACATATTTCATATATCTGAATAAATGTTGTTTAGTTTTAACACATTTTTATAGGAGATGTTTATGGAGATAATTATTTGAAATCTGGAGAATAAAAAAAAGAAGATAATTATTTGAATTTTGGAGAATAAAAAAAAAAATGATTAAGGATATTTTATTTTTCAAACTCATTTAGAATTGTACCATTTAGCCTGAGCCACATTAATCCTTAGTAGCATTGCACTTTTTGTAGCCATCAATTTTGAACCAACCATTTTCATATAAACAATGCCTTTAAAAAATACCTTATCTTAACACAACATTTTGTGGCCAAATGTCATGCCTTACAAGTTTTATTTTTTTATGAACCTAGCTTAACCTTCAAAGCTTCCTTCTCCTCGTCCTTTATTACGAGAATGGGATCATGAAACTTCCTGGATGCAAAGTCTTCCTTAAACTTTACATCCCTTATTACTAGGGGCAGGGGATCATAAAAAATCTAAAGAAATGGTTGCGTGAATAGCTATCCTAAAATTTTTAATGAGAATGGTTTCCAAACATTACAATCCAACCCCCTTAGGAGATCATGTTGATTGTTTCACATGCAATAATTTCTGGCACAAAGCTCATGGTTGTAAAAACAACAATTTGGGGCATCCAAATTGAAACACAGAAGAAAATAATGTGAGAAATGAAAATCAAAGAATAAAGCTTTGGACAAAGAAGTAAGAAAGACATGAAGAGTGTGATTTTGTACTCTATTCTCAAAACCAAGAAAGCCAATGGTACATTCATAGTGGGTGCTCAAAGCATGTGATGTAAGAGAAGACCAAATTTTTATGTCTAAAGGAAAACAAAGGAGGAAGTGTCTCATTTGGAAACAATGCACCATACAAAATAATAGGTTAAGGGGTAGTTGTCTTTAATGGAAAAACTAAACCTCAATTTTTTTTGTATGTTGATGGTCTAAAACATAATCTCGTAAGTGTTAGTCAAATAATTTTTCAAGGATATGATCTTACATTCCATTCTAAAAGATGTAAAAATAAGATGAGTATATTCTAGAAGAATGGTGGCAAATGTAACTAGAACCTCAAGTATTGTATATATATTAGATAGAACAAAAAAAAATTGTTGTGTGGGGATATTGGATGAGAGCTGGTTATGACATAGAAGGATGGGTTATATCAGCTTTGTTAGGAGACAACAAGGACACAAACATTGAAATGTGAGAGATAGTTTATGAGTTTTATTAATGATTATAAAAGAATAACATGGATTGCATTCATTAAAGAGAAATGTGAAGTATTTGAAAAATTTAAACCTTTAAATACTCTCACCGAAAATGAGCCTGACCTAAAAATCAAGTGTTCCTGATTACATAAAGGAGGTGAGTTTACATTTGAAGAATTTAATGAATTTTGTGAAAATCATAAGACTAAATAGAGTGGCAAGGACTCCACAAAAAACATGAAGTTATTGAAAGAAAGAATAGAATTGTGTAAAAAATAGCAAGAACAATGTTCAATAAAGTCAATTTACCATAGCATTTTAAGGAAAAACAATCTATATTTAAGTCTAAATAGATTCAACATCCTAGCTATTTATGAAACACTTGAATTATTAAATCTAGAAATTTCAAATATATAAAATTTACAAATCTATATAATTTTTTAAAATAAAATTAATTAAAAAATATCCTAAAATAAAATATAAAAAATAACACTAAAACTATTTACAATTGCCAAGATATGATAAAAATTAATATCATATATTTTAATAATCATTTAATGGAAAATAAATATTTTATATATAAAAAAGCCCTAGTCTCGAAAAAATAAAAATAAAATACCTAAAAAATTTCCAGTAATGTCGGAATCCATTACAATATATATGCCCAGGGTGAGTGTGATAAAGAGACATTACAACTTCCATGGACTGAATCTAAACTTTTCAAGGTTTTGATTTCAGTACTTTGCAAAATACACCTAATTTGAAACTTAAATAAGTGAATTCCAAAATCTAATGATCAACTTGTCTGTCTTGAGACCGACCCTCAAATGTTGGTGTAGTTGCTGGAGTAGTCCATAATTCCGTAGGAGGTTACCATAATCACAAGCATCCAGCTCCACCAAAGACTGACAATGTTCCACATGTGGCAGCTGTATCTTATGGCATTCGAAAACATATAGGGGAGGGACGCCAGTTGTTGGGTGCCCTCCCCTCCACCTCAGCTTTTGACATGTAAACCAACGTGGCCGCTATACGACAATTTTCCATTTCAATTGGCCACGCGTCGTGGTATGTGATAGCATTAAATGTGAGCCCATGGGGTAGGTTTAGGGTTTGGTCCATAGGTTTAACCGCCATGACCACTTGCCCCTGTTCATTGTTGCTTGGGCCCGGAGTGTGGTCGTTCGGCTCCGCCGGTGGTGGTGGCTGCAGGTTCCAGGAACCTACACGACCTGTCGGTATTTCCTAAATACTGTAAGTCCATTCGTTTCCCGCCATTGTTGGTTGGTTGTTTCGGGTAGTTCCTGAACCTGTTTGCAAGTTCCGCCATGTTTGTGTTGTTGGGTTTGAACCTTTGTTAGTTTTTGAACGTTCAAGCTCGCCGCTCGTTCCTGTTCTTGAATGCGAAGTCCGCCATTACGTCTGCCATTGCTCTGATGTTGGACCGCCAGCTTATCGATTGTTGTCCGCCAGGGTTTCGGTCCGCTTGCTCTATTTGGTCGAATTCTTCAGGGTTTGGCATCAACCTCTCGAATTCTTTAGGTTTGTCATCAAGCTCTAGAATTCGTTAAATTTTAACTCTGAGAATGCCATTTTTATTTATAAAATTCTAATTTTCTTGTTTTTTGCAGGTACATTCTTCCATGGTTGGCGTTGGCGAGGTTTGGGGAGGTGTTGTGGTGGCTTCTCTGCAACCTCGGCGACGATGCTCTACAACCTTTGCACTTCTCAACCTCTGCTCTTCTCGGCGACCTCTCGGTGACCTCTGGTAGGATTCACAATCCTACCAATCATTCTCTGTGTTTTTTAACACTTATTCCCTGTGTTTTTTAACACTTTCAATCATTGTTCGGTGGAATTCAGCTCTTCTTATTTTCTTTTCAGTGGAATTTAGCAATGCTTTACATATGTGTTCTATGTTTCACTGGTTATCTATGGGTTTAGGGTTTGGTTGCTGATAAGAGTCAATATCAAGCGATTTGGTAGGTTTATAAACAAGTTCGGTGGAATTTAGATGTTACATGTGTTCTATGTTTCACTGGTTATCTGTGGGTTTAGGGTTTTGTCTCTTGTAAGAGTGAATGAATCCTTTTGTGGGTTTATATGTGTTAAGTGGAATTTACGTTTTTTATCTGTGGGTTTAGGGTTTGGTTTCGGCTGCCTCTCTTGGAAATATGCTGGAGGCTTCTTTGATGGGTATGTAATCATGGTTATCTGTGGGTTAAGGGTTTGGTTTCGGCTGCCTCTCTTATCTGTGGTGACTTAGTGCACCTAACTCTGTGGGAACTGAACAGAGACCCACACAATATTTTAGATTATGGGCAATGTCTTGAAAACAGTGATACTCACTGGTTTTAATTCATGCTCTCCCAACACTAATTATTGTGGTAGCTTATTCATGAACTTTAGAATCTGAAAATGAACTCCCTTACTCTTCCATTCTAATTTTGAATTTATTTCATGGAGTTCATTAGTTACTATTCCATTCTGTTTTTGAATTTATTTATTTACTGTCTTTTTTAGGCATGTCATGTGAGGCTCCTTGGATAGCTGAGAAATCCAATGCCTTGAACAAATTTCTCTTCCATTAAGTCATGCCTACTATAGGGTTTGGTTGCTTGTAAGAGTCAAGGAATATACTTCTTAAACCATGAAGGATTTCAAGGCATTTTTAATTAATACTTCTAATTTTTACAATGTATCTTCAAAGATGAACTCATCAATAATGTTGAAGTGTAATCTTCTTGATTCGGGCAAGGTCTTTGCTGCATTGGTGCATTAATCTTAAAGGTTTTGTTATTTATTTGTTCATAGCCTCCAAGTTTATTGTAGGGTTATATGTTGCACTCCCTTAACAAAGTTTATATGTTTATTGTATTTTATTAAAGGGTTATATGTTAACGGAACTTGAACTCCCTTACTGTTCCATTCTCTTTTTGAATTTATTTAATGGTTAACAGAGTTTATATGTTTATTGTAATTTATTATAGGGTTATATGTTAACAGAAATTTAACTCCCTTACTCTTCCATTCTCTTTTTGAATTCATTTCATGGTTAACAAAGTTTATATGTGTATTGTAGTTTATTATAGGGTTATATGTTAACAAAAATTGAACTCCCTTACTGTTCCGTTCTCTTTTTGAATTTATTTCATGGTTAACAGAGTTTATATGTTTATTGTAGTTTATTATAGGGTTATATGTTAACAGAAACTGAACTCCCTTACTGTTCCATTCTCTTTTTGAATTTATTTCATGGTTAACATAGTTTATATGTTTATTGTAGTTTATTATAGGGTTAGATGTTAACAGAAATTGAACTCACTGATTTTAATTCATGCTCTTCCAACACTGATTATTATGGTAGCTTATTCATGAAATTTGGAATCTGAAATTGAACTCCATTACTATTCCATTCTGTTTTTGAATTTATTTCATGGAGTTCATTAGTTAGAAGTCTTCCACCTTTTTTTACATTCTATTGTTCCATGAATGCATCTCTAAAAGAATGACAGGTCTTGATGCAACTATCATCATTGTTATTGAACAACATTCTAACTTCTTCTCATGAAAGGGGAAAATGTTTCATCACTGATCTTCAGGGTTGTCTTTTAATTCATGCTCTTCCAACACATCCTGGAATTTTTCATTGTGTTCCTACCAATTATACATTGGTCCCCAATAATTTGGGAAGCCATTTACTGTCTTTTTTAGGCATGTCATGTGAGGCTCCTTGGATACAAATTTCTGTACAAATTTCTCTTCCATTAAGGCATGCCTACTATAGGGTTTGGTTGCTTGTAAGAGTCAAGGAATAGGCTTCTTAAATCATGAAGGATTTCAAGGATTTTTCTTCAAGGATTTCAAGGCATTTTTAATTAATACTTTTTATTTTTACATTGTATATTCAAAGATGAACTCATCAATAATGTTGAAGTGTAATATTCTTGATTTGGGCAAGGTCATTGGTGCATTGGTGCATTGATCTTAAAGGTTCTGTTATTTATTTGTTCATAGCCTTCCAATTTATTGTAGGGTTATATCTTGCACTCCCTTAACAGAGTTTATATATTTATTGTAGTTTATTATAGGGTTATATGTTAACAGAACTTGAACTCCCTTACTGTTCCATTCTCTTTCTGAATTTATTTAATGGTTAACAGAGTTTATATGTTTATTGTAGTTTATTATAGGGTTATATGTTAACAGAAATTTAACTCCCTTACTGTTCCATTCTCTTTTTGAATTCATTTCATGGTTAACGGAGTTTATATGTGTGAGGCTCCTTGGATAGCTAATAAATTCAATGCCTTGTATAGATTACTCGTCCATGAAGTCATGCCTACTATAGGGTTTGGTTGCTTGTGAGAGTCATATTAGAGTTTATATGTTAAGTATGATGAAAACATTTAAATTATACTTAGTGTAGTGGAAAGGAAATATGAGATCTATTAAGATATAAAAGTCCAAACATATAGTCCATCCAAAAATCCACATCATAATGTGGTTACATCCAAAAACATCTAACACTCCTATTCTTTATGGCCTTGAGAATCTTCAGTGCCAAACCCTGAGTTGCCTGATTGAGCCAAGTAGGTTGGCCTTCCTAAGAAGGCTTGATTAGGTGGTGGTTGATTGCTGCCATATAATTGAGACCAATTTGTCTCTTCCAACCATGGAGGAATTGAGTACCCGTACCTCACACTTGCGTTAAGTGGAGGTGTGTGATGAGCATACATTGAATTCACACCTCCTGTGGTAGGAATAAGGCAAGTGGGTAAACCCCCATTTTGATAGTGAGGCACTTGAATGTTTATGAGGTCTTGGAATAATGTTGTATTATTTGCAATATTGTCCAATGTGTTGGTCATGTTCCTGGATTCATTCTCACCAACTGTGCTTTCATTTATGTCAACCATATCAGTCATCCCTTGTTCTCTTTCAAGCATTTGTTTAGCCTTCCTTGCTTCCTTTTCTTGTCTTGACATTTTTTTTTGTTGCTCCTTCTCTTGCCTTTCTCTCTCTCTTTCAAGCCTTTCATCTACTCAATGTTGTGCTGCAATAACCCTTGCTGCCTTCTTCTCCTTGGCTTGATCCCTTTTTTTTTATGTTTTAATTCTTGAATTTCCATTTTTTTATTTTCAGACTCAACTAGGAGCTTTATATAGTCTTTTGAGGTGAGTAACTGTGAACTTCGCCCCAAACGATGACTATTGGGTGTTCCTTGCTTCTTTTTCATTGACATTCTTTCTACTGGTAGCTTTAGGAACTGCCCAAGTAACTTCTCCCTCCCTCCCACCTGCATGTCATTGCTTGGCACTTCAGTATCCGTGGCACTTGATTGAACTATATTGTTTTCTTCATTTGGTGCCTCATTATGTCCTCCATCTTCTTCCATTGATCTATTGTCCACAAAAAAATGAACAAATTCACTGTTCAATTCAGCCACTTGTGAAGGCATGTTCATGCTTTGTTCATTGGTTCTTGAGACACTATGGGCGTTCAAATTAATCATGGCTTCTGCCAACCATGATGGTGGGTTTACATGGCTAGGAAATGTCAATTGGTCATTTTCAATTTCATTAACAATATCAAAAATCTCATTTTCAACTACAGCTGCATTAACAATATCAACATTTTCATTTTCAACTACATCTGCATTAACAATATCAGCAATTTCATTTTCAACAAAATCTGCATTGTCAACTGCATGTTCAACAATGTGATTAACAATATCAGTAGCAAGAGTTCCATCAGCTTCATTTGGTAGAAAAACCTCCATGTTTCCATCAATTTTTTGACAGGTATACTGTGTTTCACATACCTGCTCATCATCATCAGCATATAACTATCCTTGAGAGAGGGAAATTATATTATCAGCTGCAACCACATCAGCATGTTCATGTACTTATTCTTGCACTTCATTCTCTTCTTCCTGACCATCCACATGGAAATATTGGCTACAAGCAATATCATGCATAAGAGCATCATAATTTAGTGGCCATATTCCTGTCCTCCTAAAGCCAGCCTTGATATTTGATGGTGTTAGAGCCCTGTTAAAAGCCTTACTTGCAGGCTTTGCTAACTCGAACCTTTTCACCTCAACCCCTGGATTCTATTCCATCCATGTAGCACGTTCTGACTTGAAGTAGTTCTTGAAAGGGCCAAACACACTAACATCAAGGGGTTGCAATCTGTGAGTGGTATGAGCGGGCAATGTTAAAAGGTCAATGCCCAAATTGTTTGCTTCCTCAATTGTTTGTAGAGCCATGTGGCTTCCATGGCCATCTAATATCAATAGGTGTCTGTTATTAGGTGAGACACCACCTAGCACAGATGCAGCAAAGTGGCAAAGCCAATTTAAAAAAATTTCTTTAGTCATCCATGCATGGGGATGTGCAGCCATGCATGCTCCAGGTTCACAGTTTTGTATATAATTTTTCAACTGATTTTTACCTTTGAATAGATAAAATCCTAGGATTAAAGCACCAATTGCATTGACACAACATAAAATGGTTATCTGCTCCCTACTCTTAGGCAAAATCTTTGGCACGTTTCAACTGCCTCTCTTGGAAATTACCCTCATGCCACAATTCCTTCCTGCCTGTAAACCTGTTTCATCACAATTCCATATATGGTCTACACCATAAGAATGTTTATCGTATGCACTAGAAAGAGTTTCATAGAACTTACATACAACTGCAGGGCACAAATTTAATGCTCTGTCTCTATCAAGGCCCTCAGCTATACGTAATACAAGGTATGGATGCCTTTTTTTAAACCCAAACCACCATGATTTACCAGGAAACCCATCTTTGAATGGGTTTGGCCTCCCTTGATAGATTTGAGCAACTGTAGATTTGAGTTGTATCAACTCTATCCCATGTCCCAATTGGACCATTTCTTTACACCACTCAACCACCTCGGCCTCCTCCTCTTCAGTCATAACTGTAACAGGCCCTCTACGTTTGGTGCGAATGAGCCCATTTATCCAATAATGTATTGATGAGGGAGGAATACTATGCTTCTTTGCAGATGCCCAAACAGAGTATCCATTGAACTCTATGTCGTCAATTGCAGCTAACATTTCTTCTTTTGTCCAAACTCTTTTAGCGCTAATATTTTTAGTTCAAGTTGCGCCTTGGACTGTGGTTGACGGTGGCTCTGTGGGTGATGGTGCCACAACATCAGCTTTAGCCACATGGTCATCCTCAACAACATTGCTTGGAGTATTGTTGACATTTAGATCACCTGTTCTTTCTTCATCTGATGAAGTGCATTGCAGTTGGGCACCCCTGTTCACTCTTCTGCCACTTCTCCTTGTACAAGCTACATAACTCACTCTTGCCATGGATGCAACTACCTGCAGAAGCACCAATTGCATTTAGTTATTCATAATTGAAAAGAATGCTTTCATACAAGCCAAACATCACTGGTAACATCATCTCTTCCCATTTATAACAGTTTGCAATTAGTTTGTGTATTACTGCATGCATTTAGTTTAGAATAATTGAAAATAATGTTTTCATACAGAGAATAAAATTTATATGCATAGCTATTGCAGATAGATATGTTAACTTCAAATGCTACAACTTCTATTTTCAACTATTGCAGATAGATATGTTAACTTCCAATGCTACAGCTTCTATGCTCAACTACTGAGATATTTTCCACAGGGTAAGTTCAAATGATTGGGTAATTTTGAATTCTAGTCTGATTTTTGTGTCATTTGAAGTCATTTTGTACCTTGAAGCTAAATTGGGTAAGTTCCACTGTGCACTATGACTCTAAATTTTCCGAATCCATCAAATTGTTATAAACTGTGGCCAAAAATCAGGTATTGAGGTGTTGAATTTAAGAAATCTATAATATGTTTTAGTTTCAATTGCAATGCCTCCTTATTCACCAAAATAAATTAGCATCTTATTCATCTTATTCTTTTTCATATGTAGCTGATTTGGGCAAGTTCATGAGATAGCAAGAGTTCCACTGTGCACTACCTTTATATTTTTTAGATACAGAACATTCTGATCATAGTTACTGAATTCATCAACCTGTTAAGCGACATTGCTCTTTACTAGTTCAACTAATCTAGGTGACTATTTGCCAAGGGACTCTAATTTTTTTGAATCCATAAAATGTTACAAACTGTGGCAGTAGATGAAGTAGAGTGGGGTCTGGGTAGTTTTATGGGATGTCTGATTGATGGATATATAGTTTTGCATCTTGCCTGTTCGTGTGTCTATCTGAAGCTATTCCCATTTTGTTCCCACTGTTGATTTTAGTGATCCTAGGGGTGTTCATCCCATACAAAGGGTGTACCTTTCTTTAGGAGGTAAGTTAGAGGATGATAAACTCTCGCCCTGGTTGTGTAAAGATACTTATATTTATTCCCCTCAAACATTTTATTTCCTGGGGCCCCCTTTACTAAATACCTCGAAGGAACAGAAAGAGAAAAGAAGGTCCTCCCCTCGAATGAATAGAGATGGTAAGGCTTAGTTGCAGATTGGCCTAACAGGTTGATGGAGGTTCAAATCTAGGTGACTATTTGCCAAGGGACTCTATAATATGTTCACTCAAAGAATAACAGGTTCACTCAAATAATATCATTATATTGTTTATTATTTTGCACAACAACATCATGTCTGGGCCAATAATTCATGTCACTCTACTTTTTGGGAGGCATTCATTTTGAGGTACATTATTTGAGTTCCTTTTGTCATAAACTCAGCCTATGGTTCTACTATCCTGTTTCCTTTTGTCATTAACCTCTTGTAGAGATTTTTTGCAATTTAGTTTGTTTGCAATTCTGTTTTGGGGAAATTGTTTTGAGTTCAATCTCCCATTGGGATGAATCTGTGTTCAACTATACTATTAACCTCTTGTAGAGATTGTTTGAAATTCTGTTTTGGGGCAATTGTTTTGAGTTCACTCTCCCATTGGGATGAATTTGTGTTCAACTATACTATTAACCTCTTGTATAGATTGTTTGCAATTCTGTTTTGGGGCAATTGTTTTGAGTTCAATCTCCCATTGGGATGAATCTGTGTTCAACTATACTATTAACCTCTTGTAGAGGTTGTTTGCAATTCTGTTTTGGGGCAATTGTTTTGAGTTCAATCTCCCATTGGGATGAATCTGTGTTCAACTATATTATTAACCTCTTGTAGAGATTTTTTGCAATTCTGTTTTGGGGAAATTGTTTTGAGTTCAGTCTCCCATTGGGATGAATTTGTGTTCAACTATACTATTAACCTCTTGTAGAGATTGTTTGAAATTCTCTTTTGGGGAAATTGTTTTGAGTTCAATCTCCCATTGGGATGAATCTGTGTTCAACTATTAACCTCTTGTAGATATTGTTTGCAACTTTTTTTTAGGGGAAATTGTTTTCAGTTCAATCTCCTATTGGGATGAATCTGTGTTCGAAGGAAAAAATAAAAAAATATACAATTTCATGAAAATTAAACTTTTAAGAAAATTGAAATAAAGACTCAAGATTAAATTAGAAGTGTAAGAAAGCTGAAATAAAGACTTGGAAATGAAATTAGAAGTGTAAGAAAGCTGAGATAAAGACTAAGAAATTAAAATAAAATTGTAAGAAAAATGGTGCTATAATTGAGAAAACTAACCTAAATATACTGTGAAATGTTTTGGGGTGTGTTCTGTGCTGGGTTGTCTCCAAGGATGGTGAATAGTTTGAAACTAAAACATGTAACTTTAGCAGTGGTTGAACTTATTTTATAGTTTTTTGTAGTTGAATTTTATTGGTGACAATGATGGACATGGATTGCAATGGATTCATTTTGCATGTGTGATGAGGATTGAATTTGATGTGATCTAATGGCTGAGAATTTGTTTTTGTTGATCCATGTGCTTTGATCTGTTTTGATGGGAAATCATTTATTGAATTTATTAGGTGGGTGTCATTTATTGTACACAGTGGGTTTAAATGTTGTTATTGGGTGGGTGTCATTTATTGAACGCAATGGGTTTAAATGTTGAATAACACAACAGTTATGGTTGACATACATTTATTTTTATTATGTGCAGGTATTGATATTTACTTCTCATACACAACATCAAGGTTGATCAGATGGGCTGAAGTGACTGGCTTTTTGTACTTATTGACTTGACCATTTTGGAAGGAAAAATGGTTTTATGAGTTTTCTAGTTGACATGATAGGATTTGTAATCTTGATACTTATTAAACTATTTATGGACAGTTGTGGGCCCAGTCAATGACTTGGGAAATTTTGGACTTAATTTAATATATATTTGAACTTCAATTTATTTCTCTATATTTAATTATTGGTTGCATATATATCTATTTTTGGTGGGTTGATGGGACCAGTACTATAACAATTACTGGTCCTCGCACAACATTAGACAACTCTCCCATAGTATTCGAAGATTTGTAGTCATGTGCAACCCTTTTATTCTCTTGAGATTGGAACATCTAGAAGCCTTCAAACTCATCAAACATGTCAACATCTGAAGACTTGGCAACTCCTCTACTTGTTTACACCCATTGATATCTAGTTGTTCTTGTCTTGCCAAATAATTGAGTCCTTTTATTTTAGCAATGTATGGAAATAGGTCAAATCCAATACCTGTAGACTCGTAATCCACAAGGAACAAGGCGATAATAAAGATCGGTGGCAAAGTTGACCTTGACATCCAGGCTATTATTTAGAACACATCATAGTCTGTAAAAATTGTCGACACAGAGCAAGGCACAGAGCAGAGGGATGAATAATAAGGACTCCAATTGTCATGAAGGGTGTAAGAGGAAGATGGGGCACCAAAATTTTCATGAGGTGTGAAAGAAAAGGATGGAGAGTTCTCATGGGGCGAGGAAGACCTCATGATAATGAGGGAAGATGGATAGGTAAATCCTCAAGAATTGAAATACACAGAAGAGAAGGCGACGAACAGGTAAATTCTGAAGAATTGCAATTCTCAGAAGAGAAGGCGACGATAGCAACCACTGGCTAAGGTGTTAAATTTTACCTCTGAACTGCACTGTTCTCTGAATAACTTGCACCAGGGATCATATAATTGAGACGACAACGATGAAGCAAAAGCATTATAATGAGGAATTATATAATGGTGGGCACATTTTTTCCATTGGATGAATCGAATATATATAGATGGGAATGGGAAGAAATATTATAAGTATTAAGATCATGAACAGTTAGATTATAATGATAAACCTCTTTGAATCACAGGAACCTATTAGCCTCTCTAAAATAACAATAATAAATCCAAAATAATAAATTAATTAATTAAATATTCCTAGTTAGGAATATGTGCCTAACTCTTGGGTTGTTGGGTTGTTCCTCAAATATTGGAGTTTGTTTAGGAACTCCTATCTTAGTGGGTTTTTGTTGAAAATTATCTCAGCAGAGTCTAAGATACTTGAGACTGGCAAATTAAATTCTTTTGTGAAAGCCTGTAGAAAGTAACCCTTACTGCCTTTTCATGCTTATTGTAATGTGCTTTATTTACGTTTAGAGTTAATTATTTTTCTATCATGTGGCCATGATATGCTAATGGAAGTCGAATGAAATGGAGAAGGAGAGCTATTCTACATTAGAACCAATCAGCCAGTGTGTTGAGGAGAAGGACAACATTGGAGAGGTCGGAGTGAAAACAAAATTCTCATTCCACTTTCGAATCACTACCGGAAATACAAATTTTCTTTTATGTTCTTTAGGATTTAGCTTTCGATGATGTGAAAGGGGTCCATGTTAAAATAAAATCGAGTGTTTAGCCGCTAAGACGGCAATGACGACACTCAGTTCCAATCCCAGCAGTATTTGATTTTTCAAGTTGAGCATTTAATCTTTGTGTGGTCGAAGAGCATTGGAATTAGTGAAATTATAGATTACATTGATTCGCGGGTGCGCTTGCAGGCAAGCCATCTTAAAACTTTAATTAAAGGAAATTATTTTGTTTTAGGAAAAGGACGACCTTCCCAGCCATCCGAGCTTAATTATTTCGGTGGTCTGTGTATCTGATTACTTTGAATTTGTGCTGGATCTGTTTTATTTTGTGTTACTACCTGTGTCCAGACAGAGTGGGTATGTGTTTCAACATGAGGGCGACTCATTTCGCACACCCAGTATATGTATTTGAAATTCACAGCTTGTGTGGAATTCGTAATACTTAATTCAAGCCAAACTGCAAATTTCAAACTTGGAAACGTAGTCATGGCTGCACGCTGAAGAATTGATTGGAGTGAGATTGGAGCGTGGTTGTTGAGGCTCGTTGATGTGAGATTGTTGATCTGCATGGGAATTTGACCTGAGACATATGTGGCTTTGAAGAGGCGTGAATTGTGTTGAAAGAGAATTCAGATCCATTTATGTCACCTCATGCCGGTTATGCTAGTTGCAGAGCGTCCTTTCTGATGCGGCGAGCATGGAGAATGGAAAGGTTGTGTATGTGGCTTTTGAGTGTGAGAAGAGTGTGGATTGATCAGAGGCATCAGTTTTTTTCAAGTTTTGAAAGTCATAGACTGCGTGTTGAGAGGAACATATTCGAGAGTCCATGATCTGCATATGACAGAAATTTGTAGGGATTGGTAAGTTCATACTTTTCCTATACTTTTTCGTGCAATGAAAAAGGAACACTGTGATTCGAAGTGTAGCTGCGGTAGCCCTCCAAGAAACAACTTCTTCTCGATTCACATCATCCAGCTTCCCCATGAGATCCAAAGTTGTCAGTCCCTAGTATGCCCCGCTCATTCTCAAGTGCTCCATTACCATTGAATCAAAATCCTTTTTCTTTTGAACAGACGTTATGAACTGGGTATGCTTCTCTATTTCCAATTAACCCATTATGAGGGTACAACAGGTATATGTTTGCCCAAAATCTTTGGTTCCAGGTTCAGATTAAAGTCAAAGGATTATAGTCGAAGTTGTATCAAGCCCTTTCCATCTGGAATATACTGGAATTTCTGCTGATTTTGTGCTCCTCGGTATTCAATCCTCGCTCAACTTCCAGTTAAGTACTATTCTGATGATTGGTCAATCCTTGCTTCAAATTTAGCTTTTGAAAAATCTGTTTTTACAAAAACTCAGAAGACAAATGCCTGAGCAGAAGTAGAAATTGGCATGTGTGATGCTTGGTTGTTGTGGACGTTGTTTGAATCTTATGCTCGGCCCCCAAAATTCCAGAGAAGTAGCAGGGTAGGCCTAATTGTTCCATTGCTATTTGTACTCTTTGCGATTGATTAATATCGAGTTTTTTTATTAACGCATGATTTTGAAATGCAAATGATTAACATGGCGTTATTTTGTATATTGGTGAGCTACTATGCTTGACTGTGGCGAGGGGTGGCTTGAACTCGTCTGAGTTGTTCTTTTTTTCATTTGCGCATCTCGTGAAACAGGGCAAGATCATCGTCCTTCTCTTTAACCAAACTGGCACTGAGACTACGCCCCCGCCTGTGCTGCTGCTGCAGCTGCATCAAGTAAGCAAAGTCTGCGGAACTCGAACCCCGATTCATAGCTCCCTCACTCACTGGATCATGCCCACCTAGATCCTTCCCTTCTTCAAATCCCTCTTTCCTGGATCCCCAACACTGGCATTTCCACTCCCAGACATTGCAGACACAGGTTGGGTGTTCGAAACTCGGGGAGAATTTTTCAGAGAAATCAATTTCTCACAGAAATGGCTTGAATATTCAACTTATGATTGTTGAGCAAAGAGAAGATTGAGAAATTGAGATCCGGCTTCCACTACTGCAGATTTGAAGCCCCACAAATTTTTTGAGGTGTGCTTTACATAATCCAAAAAAAAAAGTGTGCTTTAAATTTGAAACAACCCTTCTTTTAAAAAAAAAATTGACTTCATACATGTTTTTAAATCAATTTGAAAAAGGGAAATTATGTAAAAAGCATGAATATAAAGGCTTTTTAAATATTGATTGGGGAGAGATAAGGAGTGGCAAAAAATATTTTTTGTGAGGGGAGTCATAAGGGTGAAGATTGTAATTGATTTTGTAATAAGGGTGATGCCTTCTTTTTTTGGAGAGATAAGGTGTGTTTCTATTTGTATTTGGAGATATAAGATGTTTATTGTAATTTTGGAGGGATAAGTGTTTAGGTTGAGTCAGATTTTTGAAGACATTTGTTTCCATAATTTGCGAGCGTGAGATTCTCATTGTTTGAGAAAGCTTCAATGCCGATGTTGTAAAAGATGAAAGGTCGATGACCTCCATACTCAATAAAGAAATATTATTTGTGGTGTTCAAGTGTCCTAGAGCCGCTCGAAATTGAATAAGGGGATCTTAGGTACACCATGTGTGTTTGTGATGGCGCATATTTTTTATGGCTTCATGTTGTTGCTTTTTTATTTGTGTCTAGTTGTGACACATCAATAATTTCATTTAATATCACATACATAAAGCAAGCACAACACATAGATGCAAGATCAACACTACAACATATAATCAACGATTGTTTACATCAACATTCTACATCAAACAACAAATTCACTTAGTCAAGTTAATGCTTTTCACAACAAAGTCTCCTTCAGCATTCTTGCAAATTCATTTTAGAACTTGTAATCTAATTCATTGTTTTAAGTGAATCATTAAACATTCATTGTTAATGAATATTTTAGAGGACAAGTGAATTCATTGTTTTAAAGTGAATCATTGTAAGCTTTTTTGGGTGCATTGTCGACAGTGTTCGACACCCTTCCTTTACACAAAATCAAGTGAGTGCATGAGTTTTTAAATCAAACAAGCAACAAGTTCACATCTCCTGCAAGCGAGCGTGAGTATCCATTCAAGAAATTTGCATCAAGTCAGTACAAAATTCAAAACTTCAAGCGAGCCAGAGTGAAGTTTATTACAACAACCATCAAAGCAATCAAACAAGTTAAAACAATCAAGAAAGTTGAGATCGACATCAAGCGAGCGTGGCTATTCATTCAAGTGAGCGTGAAGTCATCAAATAATTCAAGTGAGCACTTAAACAAACGCGATCGTCATCAAGCGAGCGTGAATTCCAGAGTTTAGGTGAGAATATTCTACAATTCTAGCAAGTGTTCCCAGCAAGTGCAATAAGCAAAAAATCAAGGTTTTCATTCAAGTCACATAGCAAGCGAGCCTGTCCTTCAAGTACCAAAATCAAGTGAAACATTTCAAAGAATGAAATCTACAAAAAGAGAGCCTGATTTCAAGAGCGCAAGTTTAGATGGCACAACATATTCAGTTGTTAAACATTATTAATAGTTTGATCATCTCCAGTGATGAAGACATGGTGCACATCAGCAAAGAAACTCTTGCTGATCTTTCACGGCATCTACAACAAACACATGACACCATTGAGTTTCTTCAACTTGAGTTGCAACTTCAAAGGATTGAATTGCAAGAAAAGAGTGATACTTTTAAGTCTTTGAACCATCTATATGATAAGTCATTCATCCCAACAACTTCAAGTGTTGAAGTTGTTCCAGTTCCAATTTCTTCCAAGCCCATTATCAAGCCATGGGAATAAATCACAATAACAAGAATCGACGTGGCTTAGGATATGTCAACAATGACACCAACCTACATATCCCAGATTATTCCAAGCCAATTAAGTTCGTCAGTGGAGGATTTATTGCACCACTCACCTCAGCAGATTCTAAGAAAGTTGCAGACAACCAGCAATGCACGCAACCCAAAGTTGCAGACAAACAGAACTGCACACAACCTGAAGTTGAAGTCAAACCGAAATGTTCTCATTGTCAGAGAACCGGTCATATGGAAGATCAATGTTTTGATCTCCATCCATGTTTCCATTGTGGCAAGTCCAATCATTCCTCCGAAAAATGTCGCAATCAACACAAATCAGCCAGATTGAAGATACATTATGAATGGATCGACCCTTGGGAATGGTCATCCACAGTTAAAAGATTGCTTCAGTTATACAACCGCATACGATCACACATAGTGCAGCCAACAGTGAAAAGATGATGGTACTCTCATGCAGTTGAATGGGGGAGTACAACAGTGTAAAAATCCTACACCTGAAGGGGGGGAGTTCAGGAATACTTTCCATGAGAAGTGTCTCTCCTTTCAGTTGACAAAGGGGGGAAAATGTCAATGAAATTGATAGTGGTTGTCAGACTGAAAGTCTCGACAAAACCAGCAAAAGCAACTAGTGGGCATCTTCAACAGCTAGTGGGCATCAACAAATTTTCTAGTGGGCAGTCGACAGCAAAGAAGCAGTGAGCAATTTTCAGCACAACAAAAGCAACAGTGAGTTGTTTTTGACATCATTAGCTAGTGGGCTTTGAACAAATTTTGTCAGTGGACAAAGGATGCTGATTTTATGCAAAGGACAGATGGATCCTTTTGAAACTTGGCACTTGATGGAGTTGTCAAGCACAATTTAGAGATGAATCAGACATACAATTGACTCATGGTCTCTTCAGATTGCAGTTTTTCAGCATCCAGATTTGGTGGTTTTTCAGGCAATGTTTTTGAGGATCAACATGAGAACTTGGAAGATGGTTCCCTGTTCTTATTTTGGATTTTTCATTGAAGGGGGGAATGTTAGCCTCTCTAAAATAAAAATAATAAATTATTAATTAAATATTCCTAGTTAGGAATATGTGCCTAATTTTTGGGTTGTTGGGTTGTTCCTCAAATATTGGAGTTTGTTTAGGAACTCCTATCTTGGTGGGTTTTTGGTGAGAAATTATCTCAACCAAAAGAGTCTAAGATAGCACAGACTATTTTCTCTCATCTATTTAAATTGTAAATTAAATTCTTTTAATAGGAGAGAATACATGAAGAAGCCATGAGGCTTCTGCCTTTTCCGCCTTTATTATGTGTGCTTTATTTCTGTTTCTGAGTTAATTATTTTGTTAACAGAACCTACCCTACACTGTTGCTCAAAGGCGGGATGCACTTCTATGTTAATAAAATGCAGGATGTGATGGTTCTCTTACCCACCAAGTTTATGGGAAAAAGATTTGTGCTGATAAATACCTTCATGATAACTCTCACCATCATTTTTCTCAAAATTTTAGTGTTTTTAATCCCTTGTTACTCGTGCCATTTTGATTTTTTCCTCTCAATAATTTTCCAATGAAAAAACCCATCTCATTAATAAGGCATTCCACTCCACTCTCCACCCTAATCCTAAAGACCCTTCCATCCTCCTACATTAATGGGGTTTATCGATCATATTTCCAAAATATTTTCAAAAATGAATATCAAAATCTTATTCAAATCCTAGACAACCCTTATCCAACTCTTTAGGTGGACCAAAGACAAGAACAACCCTATGGTTGGCCCCAAAATCTATGAGATCACTTGCTATTGTGGAATGTTTTACATAGAGAAAACAAAGAGATCTTTCAAAGCCTGGATTACAACTTTAATTTAGAAGATGGATATCAATTGAGTCATTATTTGAAGTTCACTATCTATTTTTTTCTACTCCAAACCTCATCCCTCTAACATTGATTTATGTAACCCCCTCCACCTTCTAACCAATTCCTCATATTGTAGAGACCTTTCGATCCCCTTAACTCCCTTTTTTATTTATTTTTAATATTTCTCTTTAAAAAAATAATTCATTCTTAATAGTATTTTCTTAATTCAATCTATTCCTAAATAAAACTAAACTTATTTTATTTTTTCTCTAGTCCTAATTAAATTCTATTTCAATTCTGTTCTTAATATTGTGACTTTAATCCCAATTTTATTTTGGCGTAGTCTAAATTATAAACCAAATAACCTTTTTCACAAGAATCCCATAATGCAATTTCAAGCAAGATTATGATTTCTTGTTGTTTAAAATAGATAAACGGATTCAACACCCTAAAAACTCTAAAGGGATTCAACACCCTAAAAAATCTTTAGGGCACTTAAATTCTACAGGTTAAGCAACTTAAACTTGAGTTTTTAAAAATCCCTACGGATTTTGATAAAAATTAACAAGAAAAAGTTCTCTCAAAAAATCCATTCAACTTATATAAGTTAAACTACTCCTTTTATTTTTATTCTTTCTTAATCCAATTTGGGAAGGCTTCTTATTTCAACTCAAGGTGAATGAGGACCTGTTGATTTTTTTTACTTTATTTATTTATTGAGGACCTAAATTGATTCTCAAGGGAATATCCTCAGCATATACTTAGTCTTAATGCTTATCAACGGGGTGTATTACATAATTTGTTAGGTTGCATAAATTTTAATACATTTAAAAAATTAGATTCGTGCCACTTGGCTCCCTACCCACCAATTTCCTAAGGATTTGAGACTATTCCAATTGTAATAAGTTCCTCCATGAGAATTTCATCATTATTATTGAGGTTGTCTTTAGTGAGATTTTTTGGAAGCTTTTTGGTGGATTTTTCTACTCTAATTTCTCTAAAATCAGTAAAAAAATTATTGAAGTGCCATAGGGGTTTGTTAAGGGTGTTGGATCCATCAAGATTTCATCTAATAGATTCATGCTACTTGGCTCCTCACCCACCAATTTCCCAGGGATTTGAGATTATTCCAATTCTAATAAGTTCCTCATTATTATTTATAACATTCATTTATATATAAGCAAATTTTATTTAGCAAAATGGTCCATTTTACAATAAGATGTGTAATTCTTTTTTGTCTTAAGTTAAAGTTGACTCATAACCTTTTTATACATGGTTAACTTGGTGAATGGGCATTAGTAAGACATTCTTCTTGTTGCAATAGTTTTTTTGTTATATTTATGAATACTTCAAGTATATCAACCACACCACATTAATACTTTTAATGTGGTTGTATTAGTTCTAATAGGCGTTGTCTAAACATGCTATGTTTTGGACTGTCTTATTTTTTGTTGTTTAAAATGAGCTTTTGATTATATATATGGATTCATGTCCTTGAAAAATCTCTAAACATGCTATGTTTTGGACTTTATTATTTTTTGTTGTCTAAAATGAGCATTTAGTTGTATATATGGATTCATGACCCTGAAAAATCTCCAAGGCACTCAGAGTGTGGAGATTTTTTAACTGAAACTTATGATTCCAAGAAATTCCTACCATATTTTGAGCAAATTGGGGAAAACATGCTAGAAAACCTTCCAAAAAGTAGTATAGATAAACTATGGCATTCTAATATAATCTAAATTATTTTATACTTTCTTGATGTATTTTACCTTTTTTTATGCTTTATCAATCTTATCCTTATTTACACTCTTTTTAGAATTTTTTTTTTTGGTAAGTTGTGCTAATCTATTAATATTGAGAAGATAAAAATACATACGCTACAGGCAGGGTCGGTAAGCTGCACTTAACCGATCCTTGCCTTTGTAATGCTATTTCTGGGCTGCCGCAGGGAAGGAGGCTGGCCCAGACAAAATTTGAAAACGAGTTGCCTTACATTATGTGCGGTAGCGTTGATGCATCTAAGAGCTAATAAGTAGAAAATAACAAAAAAGACCCGCGGGAACATATGATAAAAAACAGATTAAAACTGAACAGCTGCGCAGACATTATTCATCATCATCATCACTGTAATGGGGATTCTCCTCGTCGATGAGACAGGCTAGAGCCTGTGCAACAACCGCTTCCATAGCAGCTTCCACTTCGGCAGCAGTTCGCTTGGGGAGATTTGCAGGAGTGTAGAGGATGGGGGAGTCCAGGTCTACTCTTTCAGGAACCTTCGTCCAAACGCCATCGGAGTCCATAATCCATATATCCACATCCTCATAAACCTGCACAAGACTGTTCGAGGGAGCCGACGTGTAGTGCGGAGAGAGTACTTTGAGAGAGGAGGTGGACCTCCACCCGCCTCAACTACCCCTTTGCATTGATTTCCTGGAGGATTCTGCTCGCTACTTGGGAGCAGATTGATGGCTAGCAATGGTTTTGGATGAGGAGCCTTCAATCCATTCAAGGCGTTGATCTTCGCTGCAATGGTAATGACCCAGGAAGGCCCCTCTCTGACCACCACGAATAGTGCGATGGCACATTCTGGGGGCTATTGCGCACCTGGGAGAGGAAGCATGAGTGACACAGGGGTTGGAGAGGCTGCAGAGGCTAGGGGGTAGGTGCAAAAAATGCAGAGCAACAAACAAAGGGTGTCTGTGCAACTCCACTCTAGGACTGATACTTCTCAATTGATTGGAATCAGTGAGAGTCTAGATCAGAAGGAGGAGAGCTAAATTAAATGGAGAACGGAAGAGGGAGAAAAGGGGCAGAGGTTTGGAGGATAAATAGGTGTGAGGATGAAGATTGTAAGTGTGGAAATGAATGATCTTCGCACATGTAGAGCTCAAGAAGATGAGCAGGCACATAGGGGTAGGCGTGGCTGCAATGCTAATTATACATCATGGACATTAATGGCAGTATGGGCGAGGTGATGATCAGGGTCAGGTGACACAAAACCTGTATGATCTACGTTATCTCTGGTTCTACGAGGAGTTAACGAGAATTGGATCCATTGCAGGTGGGGAATTGCATTGGAGATTTCCGCGGTCCGCATGAGGTGAGATTTGATGTTCACTCATGTCAGGCGTGTCACCCACATCCGAGGCTTTTTAGACTTATTTAACTTAATAGTTTAATTTTAAATTACTTTAATATTATTTAATAATTTAATACAAATAATTAATTTTCAAATATCATTTCAATACTATAATAATATAATATACCAAATCCTAATGATGTAATTAATCTGAAAGACATTTATCTAAATATAATATAATTTAATAATTAATCATCTATTTAGTATCAATGTCATTTTGATGTCCACTAGGACTTGGATAGATGGTGATCAAATGCTTTGTTAAGACATTCCTTGATGTGAAATCACTGGTTCAATTCCCTACTTTGATTAAGATTATATATTATTTTATTATTTATTTTAATATTATTTGATATTTTATTGTAAATAATTAATTATTTCTCTTTAGCTTTAATATTATTTTATTATTATTATTATTATCTTAACCATCATGTCCAATACATATCACCCCAACGACTTCACATCAAGGAATGTCTTAATAGAACACTCCATCACGGTTTATCCAAGACCCCGTGACAATATTATCTTATTATTTTAATTTAATAATATGTAATATTTTATTTTAAATAATTAACTCTTTTTCTTTACTATCAATATCAATTTGACCAAATTATTTTATTATTTTATATTAATTTAATCCATTATTTTTCAAATTTTCTAAAGCAAATTATTTTTAGAGGATTAAGTTTGTTAGACATTTTAGATAGACACTCCATCAAAAATGATTTTTAATGGATTAAGTTTGTTAGACATTTTAGATGGACACTCCATCTAAACTAGCAATTGCCCCAAAAGGTGCAAAGAGAGGCCGATAGGATTGTTAAATTGGAATTGTTCAATTGGAAAAGTTGTACTTTGATTTGAAATTAGAATTGTTGTATTAAATTTAGGTTGTTTAGCATGTTTCTATAAGTTGGTAACACACAATTAAAGTAATAATTTAAATATTATTGAATTGGAAAAGTTGTACTTTGATTTGAAATTAGAATTGTTGTATTAAATTTGGGTTGTTTAGCATGTTTCTATTAAGTTGGTAACACACAATTAAAGTAATAATTTAAATATTGAGATGATGAACGTTGGCTTAGATCTAATTTACTACTTATTTTACCAATGAAAAATTTCAAACCATTGTGAAGAAATATTAATTTTCTAGAATGGGCAATTTTTAGTAAGAGGAAACAAGAGGTAAATATTAATTTTGCCTAGTTTTAGGCATAAATATTGTTACTTATTTAAATATATATATATATAGTATTTTTAAAAATATTTCTAAATATAATTTTAAATAATTTTGAAAATATTAAATTATATAATAATATTAAATATTTAGATTCTTTATATATTATTAATAAAATATAATATTAATAATGATTAACTTTTTGTGCTTACAATATATTAAGTTAGCAATACCAAAAGACAGCATGGGCTACATAGTAGCTAGTGCGTGCCTCCTCTTAATTTAAATGTAACAAAATTAAAGTAAAATAAAAAAAAATCAAGTTACTGTATGACTATTTATATGAGTGAGACAATGTACTTAGCATAGACCACTTCTTAGTATGATTGAGACAACCTATACAAGATAGTCATGTTTTTTATAAATTTGAATTTTGATGGAAATAAATGTTGCCATCTCCACTTAATTATGAAATGAATGTTTTATTAATCAACTTAAGTTTAATAGTAAATATAACTAGAAATTACACAATATGTTGCAAAGGAAACGTTGTAAAGCAGTAACATAGGAAACAATAGTATAGAGGAAAAAATATGTAATATGTTACGTGATTTAATTGAATATAAAATATTTTGTCAGAGGTTCATTCACTGAGTGAATCCCCTGTGATATGTCAGAGGTTCACTAAGTGAATCCCCTATGATTAGGATAGGTATGTGGATAGTCAATGTACATTTATGATGTTTGAAGAAATTGTCAATGGTTAAAGTAAGAAACAAGAAGTGTTTGTGCATTCTAGGTCTCAAAGAGAGTACATTGCAACTTTAAATGTTTCCAAGGAAGTTGTTTGGTTGTAATAGCTATGAAAAAACATTAGACATGAACATGGGCCTATGATTATTTGTTGCGACAATTAGAATGCACTGCTTTAGAAAAAAATCATGAGTTGTATTCACAAACAAAGCATACACATAAGAGAGGTAATGGATTTCATTAAACTAACCATACTCAAGGTTAAAACTTGAAATAATATAAAATTATTTGCAAAGATAAAGATGGAAGGAAAATTGCATGATGTTAGGGGAAATGCGAGGATTCAACCTTAATTAATGTTAAATTTCCTAAGTAAGAAATTGTAAAAATATTACAATATATATACCCATAAAATTAAATAATTTATTACT
This sequence comes from Pinus albicaulis, assembly GCA_034641835.2. Classification (NCBI taxonomy): domain Eukaryota; kingdom Viridiplantae; phylum Streptophyta; class Pinopsida; order Pinales; family Pinaceae; genus Pinus; species Pinus albicaulis. The sequence goes on from CM076570.1 coordinate 1,004,478,065, forward strand.
ATATACACTTATTGTTATAATTATTTTGTTATTTCCAGTTTCATTTTTAAAAGTAATTTTTTCTTATTAATATTATAAATTAATTTAAAAATATATATATATATATATATATATATATATATATATATATATATATATATATATATCATAACTATTTTGCTACTTTCATTTAATTATGTAAAAATTCATTTAGTGAATTGTATTCTCTTCATTCACTACAAATTGCTTTAAAAAAACATAAACTTAAAAAAATAAAAAACAAAGTCTTAAGAAAACTTGGAGAAAAGTAATGCCATGTTAAGCAATGAATATCAAATTATCAATCATTAATTGTGGGTAAATGTTGGAATACTTTCTGTTGAGTTCTCATCTTCATGGGTATATTGTCAATGAATTCTCATTTACAAAATTCATTTTTCCGTCAAATGATTTATTTGCAGAAAATTTGGAATCTTGATGCTCGACGTCCTTCATATACAACCAAACAACTTTATGAACAGAAAGACCATGTTCACTGCTCCAATTTCATGCACACAATGCAGTTGTTTGGAGGACCTAAAACCGTTTTCTTTATTCTATTATTTTTTGTAACCGATTAATAATAGTATTCAATCCCAAGGTAGATATTATTTCAATCGCCTAACATCAAAATCAGCAATGGTACAAGTGGCAGTTGAGGGGAGTGTTTTAAAAAATAGACGCTTTATATCATAATTAATTTCATTTCTATTTTTTTCAAAACATTTCAAAATTTAAATTAGAAGTAAGAAAATCGAAATTACATAAAAATTTACAGAATTACTGCAAGAAGATAATAGTTCTGGTGCTTATCTTCGTCACCCATGATGGGAATCGCCATTCCAACATTTACAGGAATCTAAAAATCAGACATGGAAGTCTACCTAAAAACGCCTTCCATCTTGGGAGGGAGAGAGACTGACAAGTTTGAAGTACGTTTAAAAATGAGCAAAACACTTGTATGACGAGATTGAGAATTATAATGCACAGAATCTAAGCGTAAAGTGAGTACGTTTATTGTGCGTAGAATGAGAAGCAATATAATGTTATAGGGTTATTAATGTACTGAGTAGTAGTATATGTTATTGGTTGGATAATTTAAATTTAACAAGTGATCTATGTTACTGAGCTCATTAATAGCCCTATAACATTGTATATATTGATTGCCAAATAGAAAAACATAGAATCTACATGCTCAGGAAAAGTAACGTTATATATATTGATTTCCTAATAAAAAAACATAGAATATACATGCTCAGGAAAAGTAACGTGACATGGCAGGATGGGAATGCACAAAACCTGAGTGTAACATGCTTATTAGTGTGTTGCTTTTATGCCAGACTGACAAAAAAGTAACACGCTTGTTGCTGTGCAAATGGAAATAGGTTTTTTTCTTTTTCTTTAAGCACATATGTCCATAACAAAGTTTGGTTTTTCAACGCTTTTACCCAAAACATCCTTTAGCAAAAAACTTTCGTGATTGGGGTAGTTAGCAATTCTAATAGGAATAGAAGCAATTGCAATATGTAAAACATAGGGGATAGGGATTCAGTGACAAAAATAAGTCAGTTTTTTAAAGTTCAACGAATATTGTAATCTCACTTTAATTGTGTATGTATGAGATGGGATAAACACAATAAATAAATGAAATGAAATCTCCTTTGTAAAATAATTTTAATGATGTTAATGGTGCATTGCGATCCTATGTGTACTCCCTGCATAAAAATGATATACTCAACACATATTCATGAACATAAAAACAATCAAATTCTTATAATCACGGAAATAAACAAACTAATATAATCTTTACGTAAAGATATTTTTTGAAGAGAAAATTGACATAAAGAGAATCCAGAAATCATATCATGATAATCACTAATGAGGTAAATAAACAAAACAAAGTATAGATAGACGGACGACACACAAATGCGTAAAAAATATGAAAACAACCAGAGGACTCTTATTCGGTGCATCTAACTACTACATCCCTAGCCTTGGGAGGAGCGTACATTTTTTCCCATCTCCTCCCTTATTTTATCTACGACATACAATACCATGGCCGTTTCCGAACTTGTTGGTACAATCAAGCCCCATAGTAGAATCGACAAGTAAGCTTTCAAAGCGGGGAGAAGTGGCCCCCAGCTTCAAGCTGCATAACTTGCAGTCTACAGAAAGAAGAGACGAGGTTCATTTGCAGAAAATTTGGAATTTTGATGCTCGACGTCCTTCATATACAACCAAACAACTTTATGAACCGAAAGACCATGTTCACTGCTCCAATTTCATGTGCACAATGCAGTTGTTTTGAGGACTTAAAACCGCTTTCTTTATTCTATTATTTATGTAACCGATTAATAACAGTATTCAATCCCAAGGTAGATATTATTTCAATCGTTTAACATCAAAATCAATGGTACACAAGGGTACAAGTGGCAGTTGAAGGGAGTTGTTTTCAAAGAAGGATGCTTTACAGCGTAATTATAATTATATATATAATTAGAAGCTTTTCTAATGGGTGTCAAAAACTTTTTGAATAAAACATTCAAACAATACTATGATCAGAGTTTTTGAAAACAAAATATCCAAATTGTGATGAAAAATTACTTTCCAAATAAAATTATAACCTCAATAAACAATGGAAAAACTAAATAGCTCAACTCGTAGGCTTGCTGCTCGAACTGTACCACAGCCAGCAACTCCATAAACAATGCCAAAACTGAATAACTCAACTAGTAGGCTTGCTGCTTGAGATAATTTTGTATGACACTGACTAGTATTGTCGACTTCAAATGAAGCCATACTCAAACCAGGTCACAGAGTGAAAATAAGATATTTAAATTCCTTGTACATTATATTTATAGGTATTTTTTCTGAATGATGTATTTATTATACAAGTATAAATTATATGGTGTGCATTAGTGACTATTTCTAAAGTCTATTTACCACTGAATTTTAACTATTTCAGTAGTCACTAGATATAAAGTCTATGTATCATTGAATTTTAACTATTTCATTTTGAGATTTATATGTTTTTAATTATATCACTGTTTTAGATTAATTATTAATTTTTGAAATATTTTATTATCCAAAAAATTGATAAGAAACATTTTAAAAATAAATTTATCAACATCAAGTCAAAAAAATCAAATGAGAAAATAATTAATCAATTTTTCTATACTCACATAACAAACTGCAACATATCACATATAATTGAATCACTTCCAAATCAAAGTCAAAGTTTTCCACTGCAAGCTATTTCTGTGGTGTTTCGTCAGCCCAGCTCTGGAATCCCTTCGAATTCAGAGACCCGGACATAACGCAGTCTTGATCCATAAAATATTATTTCTCCTCGTCGATGTGGCACACCTAAATATTCTACCAAATCCTATATTGGTATGGTAATTGTTAAATTTATTTTAAATAGAATTGTAATAAGGCTAAGCTCGAGCTTTTAGAAGTATCTTCAGATGGGATTGATGTTTCAAATGCCGGAGAGTACCGATTTGACGATTCCATGCCACTATTATTAATGACAATGAATTTCGTGAAAACTGTGCAATTTGGGATCTTGCCCGAACCTGCATTCATTAACAGAAATTCAAAACATCCAATGTTTAGATTTTGCCTTTGGGCATTCAAATTTTGGACAGATGGTTAACATTCACCCCTTTAAAATCCAGGATACAGCCTTCCATGACATCAGCATGTTAACCTCGAGCCTCTTGAAATAGTCAGTTTGAGGAGAATAAAATGATTTTTTGCTACTGATAATGCTCCATCTGGATTAATAATTTTTTTATTCGGCGAAATGTACATGGAATCTTCTTGATACCCTAATATATGCCTGGCAATCTCCGTAGTATAAAACTAGACCAAGAATAGTTAACATTAGGGATTAAAGGTAGTACTGTCTGATTTTATATAGAGTGCCATTGGCATATTTGAGAGAAAATTTCTTGACACCATTCAATGTTTGCACATTGCCCTATTTTAATGGCAAATTTCAATTTTAAGATTAAGAATAATAAAGGTGTTTGCATATTTTTTTGTTGTCTATTTTATTCTAAATTAACTGGTGGAATTTTTAATAAATTCTCTTGAAAAAGAGAAAATACTTAATGTTACACCCACGTCGATCAAGCGATGCGGAAATGAAGTCGCGTCAAGTTCGTTGGTAAATAGAAATTTTTACTCTTACAATATGTTACTATTATAACAATCTTCAAGTGGGTTCCCCTCAAATAAACAAGACATGTAAATCATCGGTAACGATTATACAGTTCATTTTGTCCTCAAAAGGCACTGCCCCAAATGACAATTCTTTGTGGAGTCTATTTTTGTTTGGTTGCTTTTAGAACTTTGGGAAAAAAATTGGCTAAAGGAATGAAATGCAGTGGCTACCTACTTGGGGATTTTCATCCTTTTAAGAATAGATTAATCTCCTTTTGCCCAAACCTCATCTCTCTTTCTTTGATTTTGTAAAAGCTAGGACCATGTATAATGTTCTAAAATTGTATAACCTAGGTATTTGGAGTATTCCATCGTTTATTTAATCTGAAAAAAGGAAATTAATAAATTTACATTTTCTCTAGCCAAAGATATTAACTTTCATACCTCGTTGTGTTATTTATTTATGTTCCATTCTATTTGTTTATAATTCACCAATTCCAGGCTTGTTCAATCCAAATGGTATTGAATGAGACTGCATTATTTAATCATCTTGTTTCCATCTCTGACAAACTCTTTCCAGTGGTTGATCATACAACATCTATTGAATTGGACTAGTTCGTATTTAAGAAATAAATAATTTATTGATATTGCAACTACGTACTGGTTGAACTCTTTCTATCCTCGACAACTGAATATAGCCAATTCAAAAGAACTTCAACTCGACTTTATGCAGAAGGAAAAATTTAGACCGAAGTAGCCTAGAAAATTATTCAATCCATCCGGGGTATATTGTTGGCTTATAATTTGGCCCTTGAATCACTAATGTGTGAGGTCTAGTACACCGTTGACTACCAAAATTTTACCCATTAAATTTGGAGCCCCGAGGAAGCAAAGGGGGTTGTGACACCTTTCCAGCTTATTTACAAAGGAAATGTCCTAGAATTATAGAAAAAAAAAATCATGACATTCATCACACCAAAAAGTTTCTTACCTTAATAAAAGACACTAGCTCTAAAATTTATCTCAATCAGTTGAACCATCCACCCAAGGCATGTTGCAAACAGGAAGACCATATAGGGCACATTCAAATTCAGTTGATCCCCTTAGGATTACCAACTGTTATTGTGGCTAGTACTTGAGTGACCCTCCATCAAGATACTTTAGGGAAGAGAAGGAAATCCTGCAAGGTTTTCCTTGGAAAAAATTAATGAAAGACACCAATAATATGGGAGTGTCTATGCCCATCTAACAACTTTGTTAATATGATAAATAAAAATGCAGGATGATGAAAAAATAAACAACCAGAGACATGCCATGCACGAATTTCAACAACATTTCATTATTTTTTCCGTCATAAACTTCTCACTAAATACGTAGCTGAAATTTCATTTATAATGTTCAAAACTCTTTACATGATCAGACGATTGTAACCAATTTGACATGGTTGCATATGGCTCTGTATTATCATATATTCCAAGTTGTAGTGGCAGTGCATGTTCGGTCATTGTTGCTTTGTAACTCTGACACAATAATCACAGTGCAACTTACCCAATTTTTCACAAGTGAAAAAAACTCATCAAACATATATACAAGGACTGAGATCTATCTAATTATCAAGAATAAAATGCAATGGATGCTTAGATAGCATAATTATTTGACATGGCTGCATATAACATTGTCTTGTTGCAAATTCCTAGTCGTGGTGGCAGTGTGTGCTTGGTCATTGTCACTCTACAACTATGACACAATCACAAGGTAAATTTAACCAATTTTGAGTAAGTGGAAAACCCATCAAACATATACATATGGATTGAAATCTATCTAATTATTAAAATATGACAACATGAATTTATACCAAAATTTGAATTCCATATATAAGTCTCAACGTAAAGAATCTTCAATTGGTGAAATTAGGCCTAAAAAAATTCCATTTACATAAATGTGAAGTTGGGTTACACTTTTTGCCCTTTTTTGAGAAAAAAATTTCATTTTTTTCGGTTCTTCAACTTTCTACAAACTATAACAATTTTTTTGTTTAGAATTTCATTTTGCGATAAAAATAGAAGTTGTCAGAAATTTTGTTAGCTTTCTATTACTTATTTTTTGAAATTTTTTTATGCATATTTGATATGTCAACTTAGCGTTTCTTTGAGTGTGTGTTTCTTAACAATCAAAAGATTCATAAAAATTCATGTTAATACGCAACGTTGTATTCATTGAAAATTTGTGTTTTTGAGAAAACAAAATGTGTTACAACAATCTAGATAGAGTCTACTTTGGTTTGGTCATATTTACAAAGCCAATGGATGCATATCATAATTACTAGAATTTTTCGAACTGGTCCAATATGGAAAAACTGCTTATTTTGGATATGTTTCGCGACGCAACAAATTTCTTAACATATAAGTTATAAACTAAAAATCTGAAAGCTACCCATTAGAGACGATGAACCAATGTAATGCCCCATAATTTTTTCAAATTTTTTTACAATGTATTTTGGGAGATACATAATTTTGATTTCACTGAATCACAATGACCCTTAGAAATTTTTTGCACCCATTTTATTAGAAAATTAATTAAAATTAGTAAATGTTTATGAAATTCCATAAAAGTTATATTTCCTGAAAGTAGATTCAATTTTGAAAATGTTTATCTTGGTTCCGACAGTTAATTCAGAATTTTTCATGGAGTTTAATCAGTCAAAAGTTGCAGAAACGTCAAGTTGTGTGACTGGTGACGCACTAGTTTGGCCGAACTATTTTTTGCGCCGACGGCCCGTTAAATCTAACGACTTAATAGTTTGGCCGAATTATCTATCAAATTTCGGCCGAAATTTTAATAAAATTTCAGCCGAACTGTAATCTAAATTTACGTCGGTCGGAAAATTTTGCGGCGCCCCTCCTAAAACACATTTCACGGCAATATAAATTGTCGCGAAATCATTTATAATTTTCGTACATTTCGCACATTTGATCTGATTTTATAAAGGTCTTGGTTTGGGTTTGAAGACATTTCTTGGAGGTTTGAGTTTAAGGGCATTTCTTGGAGGCAGACCAATTTTGCAAAGAATTGTTTTGGGTTTAAGGACATTTCTTTGAGACGGTTTGATTTTTGAAAAAATTGTTTTGGGTTTAAAGAATTTTCTTGGACGTACATTCAAAAGACATTTCTTGGAGGTATGTGATACATTTTTTTTGATGTTTTTTTTTTCATTTTTTTTGAAAGTATGGATTTGTGTTTAATTTCGAATTCTTGGAGACAGTCTGATTTTGCAAATAATTGTTTTGGGTTTAAGAAATTTTCTTGGACGTACATTCAAAGGACATTTCTTGGAGGTATGTAATACATTTTTTTGGGTGTTTTTTGTGCTTCATTTTTTTTGAAAGTATGGAGTTGGGTTTAATTTCGAAAAGAAATTTTCTGGAAGTATTTTTTAAAGTGACTTTTTTTTTAAGTTGGAGGCATTTTTTGAAGTGACATTTTTTTAGAGTATGTGTTTTGAGTTGAAGTAAATATTTTGAGCTTCGTTTAATTTTTTAAGACATTTTTTTCTTGAATTTTTTAAAGTGTTTTGGATTGGAGTATGTATTTTTTGCAAAAAAATTAAAATTATTTTTTTAAAAATTAAATATTTTGTGATGCTTTTTCTAATTGAGTTATTGTCTAATTTTTTGAAGGAAATTTTTTGAACTTCATACTCTATTATCATGGGAAATCGAAGGACTTGTGCGAGAAAATATGATCGAAAAAGAGACCCTGAGGAACATGGAGAAGAGACGAGACAATCTCGCAAAAGAAAGATAGAAGCCCTCTCAAATATTGAAGGGGAAAATCAACCTCAAGCAGAAATTGAAGCAGGTATGTAAATGTAAATATTATGATCTATTGATATATTTAAAATTTTCCTAGTGTAAAATGTGAAGTTCAATTTTTATTTGATGAACTAATTTGAATTTAAATATTTTGTTTAATGTAAACAGACAGAGATATTCCTCAAAACATTGATGATGAGATACAAAATTTTGAAAGAGAAAGTGAAAGAGGTATTGAACCAATGATTGAAGATGGTCAAAATATTGAAAGAAATTCAAATGAAGAAATTGAATCACAAGGTATATATATATATTGAACACATGCACGTATTATTGAAATTATACATATATTTATTAATTTAGTTATTTATTGTTCATATGTAAGCTTACTATGTACTATTTTTTCGAATATGTACAGATGAAATTAGTGTCGATGATGAGATGTTAGAAAATGTTGACACTCACAGATATGGAGATTAAAAACCTGACCATATTATACGACATCGTATTAACTACATTTTTGAAAAGTATTTCTTAAATGAGCAAGTGACAGTTCAAGCTCAAATGTTGAAAGGTCTCCTATCATTAAGGAAAATAAAAGAAGCTACGACACTACTGGGTATTCGAAAATCAACCAAAGATAAAAATAAATGAAGGAAAATGTGATACAAAATATAAGTAGTACTATAAATTCAATTAAGAAATCTAGAGATAAAAATGTTTCAATTGTACGTAGAGGAATACATATGGCAATGGTTTCATCAAGTACTAAAGAGAATCGTTTGGTAACATCTATGGCATGAGCATTAGGAACCTCGCGAAAAACTTTGCACAAACATCAGAAATTTCGGCTGCAAGTAGATGTAAATGATGAACTCGCTTGTTGGAGAGCTATTTGTAGGCAACCATACAAAGATAGACTTGGAGAAAATGTTAAAAAAATAATATATGAATATTGGAAGAACAATTCGCGTGTTTCACCAACTACAAGGCATGTTATGCGAAGAAGAATAGCATGAAATCAGTACAAAGAACATGAAAAACATTTCTTGGAAACCACTCTGATAGAGTTGTTCAACAAGTTCAAAGAAGAGAATCGTGAAATTCATGTTTCAATCAATGCTTTTGTTCAACAAAAACCATGGTATGTAAAACCTATCACCGTACGCGACACTTGTTGTTGTCGTTATCATGTGGAATTTGAGTTATATTATGACACATTCCTTGATTTTGGTAGAACATTATGGAAGGATTCACCTCCTCCTTCCACTATCCGTGATTTCATATCTCAAATTCTATGTGAAAGAGAAAGCGATGAAATATTTTACAAAATGAAATGTGTTGGTGGTAAAAAATGCGATGATTGTGGAAATTTGACTAAATTTCAAAACAAATATCGTACTGATATAAATGATCAATCATTGTCCAACATGAAAGTGAAATGGAAGAGATATGAATATATCCATACATCGATTGAAGGTGAAAATAGTGTTAAAAGAATTGAATTACGAGAAGACGAAATTTTTGTGATACACTTTTTGAGAAAGTTTGAGGCAAAAATTTACAAATACACCAAGCATTCCCATAGAGCTCGATGGAAAGACTTTCAATTCAAAAAATCTCGTGAAGTTTTCCACCAGGGACCATTTTGTCAGTGATTGATTTTGCAGAAAACTACACATTTGTTCCACAAAAAGAAATTCAGAGTGAATACTATCATTCTGACCAAGTCTCCATGCTCGTCCATATTCTATATAGACATGCTGAACAAAATGTCGATCATATAGAAAGCATGAGTGAAAATCGACATATCATTAAATAATATCACTTTTATATCAGTGACGATCGTACACATGATACATGTTTTGTACAACATTGTTTTGGAAGAATTTATGATTCATTGAAAAATCGTGGAATAACATTCAATGAACATTGGATATGGTCAAACGGATGCGCAGGTCAATTCAAATCTACAAGATCATTCTTTTGGTTGTGTTGTCTTCATAAGAAAACCTGCATTAAACATTGTTGGAATTTCTTTGAGACTGGCCATGGAAAAGGAGAACATGACGGTGCAGGAGCATGCATAAAACGAGCACTTCAAAGATATCAAATGAACCCCTCTGTAAGCCAACTTGTGAACGCTAAAGAAGTTGTTCAATGTGCATCGCTGCTCTAAGCCATGAGACTAACCCATCAAGAGAAGTGCGAAGATACATTCAATTTAATTTTTATTGGAAATCTAATTTTAAACATTGTGTACATTTATCGTGCAATGATTATCTTTGATTATATTTTGATAGATCATATTTACAAATTCTTCTTTTAATTTTCCATATAAAGGTTTTTCTGGCATATTGAGATCGAAGACGTAGATAGATCAATTGGAAATGACATTGAAACAATAAAAGGGACTTGAAAATTGCATTCAATTAAAACAAAGTCGTCCAGAAATGTGTTTGCATTGGATAAAAGAAAATATTCTTGTTTTGTGATGTTTGCATAGACAACACAAAATCCAATGACGTTTGTGAAAACAACAGGTATGTAAAAGATTGGAAACATACAGCGCTAAATACAAAGGGAAAAATGTCTGTTGCAATGTTTGAAGAAATGCAATCAGAGGAAACTACAATATCATTTGATGGTGATCGAATTTCTGATCTTGTTAGAGAAGGTAACATTTAATTGCTTTCTAATGATTTAAAGATCTAGAAATAAATTTAAATATGTATAATTTTGTTTAAAAGTTTGTTTTATTGTGCAGGAGATGTTTTTGCTGTAATTGCACCTATTGACAACGATGAAAACGTTAAGTATTATTTGATGCATTGCACTGAACGAAAAATGAAATTATTAGAAAACTATAATGATCACGGATTTCAATATGACAGAGGATCTATTATACTGAAAGGTTATTTTTTCAAACAAACTAATCAAAGTGAGGACTTTGTTTACTTTGAAGACTATGAACCTGATTCCATAAGTTGTCAATATAGTCACTTGGTGTGTGCAACATGCATAAAGTTGATAGAGATTCAATCAAAGAGAAAAACGAAAGTTAAGAAATGGAAAATGTCAGAATCCGATCATGAACAGATTATTGAAGATGGCATTCCATTGAAATTTTTTTTTATTGAATTGCCCAACAATTTATTCTCTTTGGATTAAATTTGTTTTAGAACTTCCAGTACACTTGAAACTAAAAATTGAGATGCTTATGTTATTTGTGCAAGTGTTTGCACATGTACAAATTGTTTTGGTACCTGTGCACGTGCTCTAGTATCAACTAAAAGTATCAAGTATATATACATGTGCATTGATGAAAAATGTTATATATATATATATATATATATATATATATATTCTAGAATGCAATTAATTGTTCAAGTAGTTTTACTATGTGCATTTATGAAAAATGATTCACGTGTACTCAGTATATATGTTCTAGAATGTAATTAACTGGAATTAGTTTTTTTTATGTGCATTGATGAAAAACTAGTTGGATTTTCTGGTAAAAAGTATCCACAATGTAAATAAATCATCCATAGTATAGTTTTGTATGAAGATTCCTTTCAGACAAGAGACTCGGAGCACTTCTCCGATTTTTGGTGGGATTTGACCCACATCTCTATTCTTGATTGAAAATCTAGTACAAAATTTGTTTGTCCAATGGTCGGATATGTTCAATGTGCATTGATGAAAAATGTTACTTACATATTGGATATATATACATTCTAGAATGAAATTAATTGTTCAAGTAGTTTTACTATGTGCATTGATGAAAAATGATTTAAATGTACTCAATATATATGTTCTAGAATGCAATTTTAACTAAAAGTAGTTTTTCTATGTGCATTGATGAAAAATCGTATTGGATATATACACAAACTTAATGTGCCCAATTTTTCTTGTGAGCTTTTCTGGTAAAAAGTATCTGTGCAATGTAAATAAATCATCCACAGTATAGTTTTGTACGAAGATTCCTTTCAGACGAGACTCGAAGCACTTCTCCAACTTTTGGTGGGATTTGACCCACATCTCTATTCCTGATTGAAAATCTAGTACAAAATTTGTCTATCCAATGGTCGGATATATGTTCTATGTTCTAGAATGAAATTAACTGAATGTCATCAATTTACCAAATTATAAATCAACAAGGCTACCTATTTGAGTGCATTAACGACATTGACCCAAATTCAAAAAACATATATATGTACTAGACTTATATTTCCAATCAAAATTAAAGGGAAAATTTGTACATATATCTACTTCTTTAAACTCTTTTTTCAATTAGAGCTCAATTGATACATGGTTAGTTGCATTGAAAATCTATGTTCTTCCTATTGGAAATTTTTTCATTCAAACAAGACTACATGTAGAGGTCAAAAGAAATCTTAAGATTCCAAATGTACTTCAACCATCCAAAACTTGAGTTTTAAAAACTTTCTGATTAAATCAAAACAATTTACAAGTCACATAGGAGTCTTGTATCTAAGCCAAATGTAGATTGAAACCATCCAAAACTTAGATCAAAACATTTAACATTTAACATTATATCAAAATTAAAGAGATTTACATATAACTACTTCTTTACTCTTTTTGATTAAATCAAAACAATTTACTTCACATGAGAGTCTTCCATCTAGGCCAAATGTAGATTGAAATCATCCAAACCTTAAATCAAAACATTTAATATGTTATATCTTGAAACATTTAACATTAAATCAAAATTAAAGGGACTTACATATAACTACTTTAAAATCTTTTTGAATATATCAAAACGATACTTCAAATAGGAGTATCTTCCATCTAGGAAAAATGTAGATTGAAACCATCCAAAACTTAGATCAAAACATTTAACATTTAAATAACATTAAATCAAAATTAAAGGGATTTACATATATACAGCTACTTCTTTACTCTTTTTGATTCAATCAGAACAATACTTCACATGGGAGTCTTCCATCTAGGCCAAATGTAGATTGAAACCATCCAAAACTTAGATCAAAACATTTAACATTTAACATTAAATCAAAATTAAAGGATTTACACATATATAACTGTAATGAACATAATATACATAGCGAGCCTCATCTCCTGGGTTGCCTAACTAGCCAACACCAAAGGGGGTATGAATAAAAAAAACAGAAAAGGGACTGCCCATAACCGAGAAAAAGCTAAAGAGCACCTGACATTAGACTAGCTATCGATGTGTGTAGGAGGATTCTCCTCCACAATTGGACAACCATAGTCCTCCGGATCATCATCTACTCCCTTGGAGTGCTGGGAGGAGTTGTCCCTGCTCGCGCCATCGCTGCTGGAGCTCGTCGAGGTGGATTTGACTGGAAGAGCTGCCAACTTTCTAGTGTCCTGGAGTTGATGGGCTGGGATGATGGACTTTCTCCACCACCTCTTAGAACTAGAAGCACCTTGATCTTGCGGCTCCTCTTGAAAAGAGATGGAAATGGTTGCCGTAATTCGCAGTCTGACCATAGCACTGGTGAATTGAAATTTTGCTTCATTGCTTGCTAGAGGAGGGTGGTTACCTGTGTCATGGATGGAAAGAGGAGGGTGAGAGCCATCACTCTTGCCCCCTCCATCCTTACCCCCACCTCCCCTTCTGCAATGCATCCGTTGTCTACGCATGGGGTCTTCCATAGGCAAAATGTATATTGAAACCATCAAAAACTTAGATCAAAACATTTAACATTATATCAAAAAATTTAAAACATTTAACATCAAATCAAAATTAAATGGATTTACATTTAAAAAACATTTAACATTAAATCAAAATTAAAGGGATTTGTGCAACATCACTTCACATGCCATGTCAATTATAGTGAACAACTATCTAATAGAAACATTTAACATCATATACCACATGTGCCAAATGTAGATTGAAACCATCGAAAACTTTTAAATTTTAATTTTTTTTTTATTATATATCGTACAACATTAAAACATTAAATATCACATACGAAATGTAGATTGAAACCATTCAAAACTTGAGTTTTAAAAACTTTTTGATTATATATATCGTGCAACGTTACTTCACATGCCATGCCAATTATAGTTCAACTAGATCCAATCGAAACATTTAACAGTATATACCACATGTTGACCATGTCAGCCCCCATTAAGATTTTCGGCCAGTAACCCTGCTTAAACCTTTCAAATTCCCTATCGTGGCCTAAGGAATTCATTTGCTGCCTACCGTTACCTTTTTCGCCCCCTGAAATGCATAAAAAAGGCCATAAAATCCTATCCGAAAATATAAAAGGCCCAACCCTTTTTGGTCCTAGCCCCTTATAGCTCATTACCTATGTGACCCTGACTCTGGACCGAGCACTAATCCCATAGGTGCTAATCTCATACGGAGATTGGACACAATTATGACCGTCAATCTGAGTAGATCGGACGACATTCGCATGACTTCATTGCGCCCATGTCCCGCTCTTTTACCGCCCACCCATTTCATCTCAACCATTCATTTGCCCATAGATCTGACAGCTTGTATCTCATCCTCCCTGGTGGTCCCCGCAGCGCACCACTCCAAAACCAGCTTGTTTTCATCGCACCACTTTCCGGAGGTGGGCGATATTTCTCCAGTCGCAGCCATTCCATTCAGTTTTTGCCGCGTGTCTCCATGTACGACTCTAATACCGCCCTCCATCGCACGTTATTGTTCAGTCATAGCCACCCAGTGATATTCTTCACGGCCGTCAGATCCTGAGGTCTTCATCCAACGACGATCATCCTCCGAAGCTGCGCGGGATTTAAGGCAAAGGAAACATACCCCCTGGCCCAATGTCAATTACCTCCTAACGCAGTTTAAACCGTTAATCTCGTTTTAAGATCGGACAGCCCAAATCATTTGTTTACCCAACTGTTGACCTGGTCCACCTCCACGTCACTCCTCCACGTGTTTTCGTCATACATTCCTCAGTCTCCCATATATCTTTTTATCAAAAGGTCGAAGGTCCACTGTCTACGTTAAATTTCACATATTCTGCCAACCTCTACCAAAACATTTCTCTGCCATTTTCTCTACATTTTCTGCCACCCTACCTTGCTTCACCATTTCGTCAAGTCTGCATAGCCATTTCCATTAGTCCCACCTCATCCACCATCCTTGTCTCTAGTTTTATTTAACATGTTTGCGAATTTTGCAGGTTTATGGCGATGGAGAACTATCATAATCTATAGCCCCAGTTACAGAAGCTGAGGCCGCTTCAAAGGACAATTTTTCAGAGGCAAATATATGAAGAAAAGCTTGGGAGGCTGTTGCGACATAACTGCTATTTAGGAGGCGAGGATAAAATTTATCAAACCCTTCAGGGTAATTCACGAGACTGATTTTTGTAGATGAAGACATTTATGTTGCGACAAGGAGTATCAGCGGAAGATCAAGAAATTCAGTGTCCCACAATGAAGATTTTAAATTCTAATTCAGGGTTTAGAAGGCAGAAAGTACAAATGCACAAGAAATCAGCCTCCAGGATTTATTGCAGCAGGTTTTTCTTTCAGGAAAGGACAGAATGTTTGCATAGTTTATTCTCTATATCTTGTTCCTGAAAAGATTTCTATCCAAAGCATTTACTTCAGAGAGCCGGCCTCAGAGTACCTACAGCACAACATATTAATTGAGCAGTATGGGCGCGAATGTTTCTGCCATTTTGTTTTAATGAGACAATTAAATGTCCACCACCTACCTCCTTTTCTAGGTTTTGGGTTTCTCCTATAAAACTCCAGAAGAACGGATTATTAGAGGTTCCAGATTTTTATCAGAAAATTAGGCAGTGAAAGGCATTTTGTATACACTTTGTAAAGACTATTGTATGAAGTCTCAGTGCTCGTAGGGTCTCAGTGAGGAGGAGTTTTATCTGTCTTAAAGGATTCTGGTCTTTGATATTTCACAGTATGTAACTTTCTCTTATGTGTTTAATACAATATTTCATTTCATCTATCTTCTTGTATCATGTTACTGGAATGCGAGTGGCTCACTGATTTTAAGTAAGGATTTATCCTCATTGATACCCATACTTGGATCAGTCAAGCGCTTTAAATATGGCTCAGGCATGATATACTGTTCCATGTTCATTTCATCCATATTTCTGCTATATTAGTTTCTTTGGGAGGGTGCTTCTAAAACGCCATTGTCATGTATGGATTCTTAGATTGATAAGCCCATATATGGTTCTGTTGTGTATCTGGGTATCAACCCAATGATAGCTAATATCTTCTTAATATTTCTTTCACCACATACACCTTCTGATATTTGATTTCTGTGGCATATTACTTGAATCGGCCCTCTTTACAGTAAATTTTCTCTTAACTGTCTGATGCTTTTATATTGGAGCTTTGCATCTTATCTTTGCAACATTACTTTCCCTGTGACAGTTTCTGTACATTCTGGTCCCATTTGAATCAATTTCCTTGTTTTACAAGATATAGCAGGAGAGCTTTTGGATTGACACCCAAGTTATATTATATGCTCCTTGCTATGATAAGATGTCCTAGGCACTGGTCTATGGCAACTCTAGGCTGTCTCTAGGAGCGACAACACCACATATGCCAAATGTAGATTGAAACCATCCGAAACTTAAGTTTTAAAAACCTTTTGATTATATACCGTGCAACATTAAAACATTAAGCATTTAAAACATTAAATATCACATGCGAAATGTATATTGAAACCATAAAAAGCTTGAGTTTTAAAAACTTTTTGATTATATATATCATGCAACGTTACTTCACATGCCATGCCAATTATAGTTCAACTAGATCCAATAGAAACATTTAACATTATATACCACATGTGCCAAATGTAGATTGAAACCATCCAAAACTTAAGTTTTAAAAACTTTTGATTATATATCGTGCAACATTAAAACATTAAACATTTAAAACATTAAATATCACATGCAAAATGTAGATTGAAACCATCCAAAACTTGAGTTTTAAAAACTTCACATGCCATGCCAATTATAATTCAACTATCCAATAAAAACATTTAACATTATATCACATGCCAAATGTAGATTGAAACCATCCAAAACTTTTAACTTTTAATTTAACAAAAAAATATAGATCACAACATTACTTCACATGCCAAATGTACTCCAAGCATCCAACACTTAAATTTTAAAAACAAAACAAATTATAACACTTAAATTTTAAAAACAAAACAAATTATAACACATGTCATTACATAACATTCCAAATGTAGTTCAGATGACAACATTAATTTATAGATGACAACATTACTTCACATTCACATGCCAAAAGTACTAAAACCATCCAAAAATTAAATAAAACAAATTATATTAACAATGTAATAAAATATGTCCAAAAATTGTAGATCTCATAAGTATCAAACTGTATCAAGTTTAACAAATTTTAAGACCATCTAAATCTTGAAATCAAATCTACAAATCATGTCCATCAAATAGAGATGGATCTAGCGTCTTTCCTATCAGGATCTCAATCCGCGCCCTATCATGTGAAGCATCATGGGAAACCTACATACACAATGCACATGTACTTGAACATTAAAATTTGATGTTTTAAAAATGAATGAGAATATATATATCTAGAACTTCATGTAAAAAACAAAATATAACAAAAAAATCATGCAATACTTCATGAGGTTCCCTCTCCACCTCATGAGGTTCCCTCTCCATTTGATGAACAAGTTCCACCCCCATAGGAACCTCTGCAGCGGTAAACTGTACAATATACATGTACAATTAAATATATATATATATATATATATATATATATATTAAAAACTTTCAAATGAAAATGCACGTGTACATATATAAACTTATTTTCAATAATATTAAAAAAAGGAACTAAAGACAACTTGTTCAAATGTTGTGGATGTTCCTATCTCCGTCGCTAGAGTCCGCGGATTAAAGAAATCTTCTATAGGAACCTAAATTCAAAAAAATTTAAATAACTCAAAATA
The DNA here is from genome assembly GCA_034641835.2 of Pinus albicaulis. Classification (NCBI taxonomy): domain Eukaryota; kingdom Viridiplantae; phylum Streptophyta; class Pinopsida; order Pinales; family Pinaceae; genus Pinus; species Pinus albicaulis. The sequence continues at coordinate 1,004,496,038 of CM076570.1, forward strand.
TAGATCTCTCTATATATATATATATATATCTCAATTTTTAATGGAACTTTTTGAGGTAGAATATATATATATATATATATATATATATATATATATATATATATATATATATAAAACTTTTAAACATAAATTTTAAACTTGTGAAAAATTGTCCATACTTGTGGCTCATCTCCCAAGGAAGTAGAAGGTACATCTCCCAAGGAAGAAGAAGGTACCACCATCCCAAAAACATCGGACGGAATCGGTATTTGTTAAAACATTTTATCAAATTATATATACATACATGTACATGTGTGCACAATTATTTATTTTAAAATCACTTAAAAAACACTAACATTTGCCAACATATCTTGATGGTCAGACCCATCTACATTGTTTGAACCAGAGGTCCCGAACGTGATATTAACATTTTTGTCATGCATCATGTGTGAGAACTGCAAATGGTGTTTTAACATATAATCATACATTTTTGTTAGATTAATGTACATACAAATAAACGTATACCAGTACATACACATGTATTTATTACAAATTGTACACATGTATATGTATGTTAAAATAATTTCAAACCCTAAGGCCATTAACACATACCGTTCTGGTGCCCTCTTCCTCATGAAGAATTAGGTCTTGCAAACCATTGCGACAATTTTTTGCATATATTCAGAGATCTTCAACATTTATGTTGTCAATCTCTTCATCTGTACAATACACAAAATTGGCACGTGCATTTTTACGTGCTCTTTTTCGATTTAAACAAACATCGACTCCACCCAATCTGCTATAAATATTATCAATCATGACATCCCTTGATTTTCGACTTATTTAAGAAGTTGCATCCATCTCTGACCGCAGAGTTTTGACCCGAAAAGGTCGACTCACCAATGGCGGCTCAAGGCGAAGCAACTCCACATCTCGCTTAGCGCCCTTACGGTCATATAATCGACCTTTCCCCGAGCCAAAAAATTCTGACATAAGGTCATTGTAGTTGGGTTTCATACCCAAAAAAAAATTATGCGTAAAACATTTGTGCAAAATAAACAAGAACTTTGTCGTTCCATGGAAGCCTTCCATAGGCTGCAAGGTGTCTATCATACAAATAGCGAGCTATATTTGGGTGCTTGAAATATTGCACCTTCAACATTTTTCTTTTTGGCCCTTCCTTGAAATTAAACATTGACTTGGCCACATATTTTGTAACTTTTTGTTTTACATCCTCCCATTTATCTGGACCCATTACTGTTTCCTTTATCTTTCTCATCACTTCTACAAATGTATCAGTCGTTGGCCCAAGAGTTTTGTACACATTTACAATTTCACCCAATGAATGTGTAACTATTTCAAGGCTTTGTCGACTCTCAGCAGGTAGAGTCAAAGCCACGAGATCTCTCTACAATTTTGCATGAAGTTTTTCACATCTTTGTAAGGTGCATTGTGCCATGTTTGTTTCCCATGGTATATCAGAAATGTCGGTCGGATAAGTTGTACTGGGTAGACAACCTTCTTCTTGAATGTTGTGGTTTACCTTGCATCTATTTTGACCACTAGTTGGAACATTTTTGGCCACTGCATCAATATAAATAAAATTTTGTATATTAGAAAAAACACATGTAAAAAAAGTTGTACAAATTTAATGAAAAAATATTGAAATTGATGGCAACCTTGACGTTGTTGGTTAGCATCTTCTCCAACATGACCCTGCTGAAAACCAGACCCAGAACGATCTTGCTGAGAACCAGACCCAAAATGACCCTGCTAAGAACCAGCAGCCGTTGATTGGCCTTCAGGGGAATAAATATCACCCCCTTCACGCAACCTACTACCACTCATTGATGGCCCTCTAAGTGGATTTGAACCACCACCAACCTCTCGAGATGAGAGAGAAACTTCATAAACAAATACGAATTTATAATCAATTGAAAAATACATTCATGTGTACATATAAATACATATACATATTCATTGATTAATTGCATGAACCATACCACGACTGAGTGAACCATGGGCACACTCCATGGATGGATTAGAAGCCCTTCTCCTCTTGCCTCTTAAAAATTAAAAAATAAAACTTATTAACAACTATTTTAACTCACAAAGTTAATAAAAAATCAATTCCATATGTACACACATGTATGGAGATTTAAGATTATATTTAAATATCGTGAACATCCCCCGATCCCTAAACCCCCATATGCGATTCGGTTGATATTTGTCATTCATCCTCCATGATATATATATCTATTGGTGGACATTTACACAAAATAGATTTCAGAAAATCAATTTGTAATTTAGTGTACACAAATTATATAGAACACAACTTTCAAAGCAATAATTGATGTGTGAAACTCAATTTAAGCAAAAAATAAATTATAAAAATGATAAGTTCACCAAATTACGCTTTACATGGTGGGAGCACACTTGGTATAAAATTGAAAAAAACACATGGTCATTAAAAAAGAAGCGTGAGACTCCATTTAAACAAAAATTTCTTGAAGTCTCCGCATTTTAATTTTATAAAAACATGAAGTTCACTTGTTGCAAATGTGAAGTTCACCAAGTTGCGCTTTACATGGTGCGGTGGGAGCACACTTGGTATATAATTGAAAAACACATGGTCATTAAAGAAGACGCATTTATAAGTACATAACACAAACATATCCAAGATATGTTACAATGTCCATCAATAAATTTTGAAGGGGAGCGTCTCAACACTAATTCATCTTTGAGAGATGAATCTTACATTGGCATTTCTCTGTATAATTCTAATTCATCTTTGATAGATGAATCATAGATTGGCATTGCCCCACGCAATAGATCAGCAGACATCTTATTCACATTTGTACAATGCCTTATACTAAAAAATTTAAATTGGCTAACAATATTGTTTTCTATTCCATGCAGTTCTTTTAGCCTTTCCTTTTTAACTTGGCACACGCCATTCATCTGGTTGCACACAAGTTCAGAATTGGTGAAAACTACAATTCCATTTGATCCATACTTCATCGCTGTTCCCAAGCCTTCTATCAATCCAATATAATATGCCTTGTTGTTTGTTGTTCTTCCCGGTATATTCATTTTCCTTTGGACGACTTTGCTAGTCGCAATATTGAAAAGCACATATGTAATCACTGCTTTCCCTGGATTGGGATAGCAAGAAACTTCTATGCATAATTTCATTTTTTCAACCATATTTAATGGTTTTCTTATCCCTAAAAAAAACAAATTCAATAAAAATATATATATTAAATTGACATTTATTGCAAATGCATGAGAAAAATGACACAAGATCATGAGGTAAATGACATGTGCATTGTTTATCTTAAAGTTTGACTTAAAAAGTTTATGGTAGAGTTCACATCTAAAATTAATGGGAGGAAGCCTTTAGTTTGTGGGAGAAATGACACATGTACACAGTTTACCTTAAAGTGTTTGTGTTTTATGGATATTAAAATGAAGAAATTCTATTTAGATCCATTCTAGAGATTGACTGTAGGGGCATTTACTAGGTATGTCACCTTTCATAAAAGATGAGATCCAAAGGCTACCTGGCCCTTTACAGACTCTGCCTATAGAACTTGTAGAAGTAAACACTATACCTATCCCAATTTCACCATGTGAAGGGTGTAGAGGACCCATGGAATCACTCAAGGTTGTATTATTAAACCTTTGGTTTAATGATCTTCAACCTTTGGTTGTACTTTGAAGGTCCTTGCCCTTCATCCTTCAACTAGAGGTTGTAGATCCTTCAAAGCCTCTTGTTAGAGAAGCATTTGAATATGTGAGAAACAAATTAGGAATAGTTCTTGTAAATTATCTTGTTAGAGAACCATTTGAACATGTGAGAAACAAATTAGGGATAGTTAGATTGTAAATTATTGCCACTTATTTGACTTCAAAAAAAGAGCCTATGAAATTGAGCGCAATGTCTATGTCGTAGAGTACACAATATCTAAGGGTGAGAATACAATATATTTGACTTCAAAAGAAGATCCTATGAAATTGAGTGCAATATCTATGTGGGAAGGAATAGAAATAATAACAAAAAGCATATGATTGTGTCAATAATTTGAAGTAGTCAAGAAAGATAACAAAAGACCATCAAAATTAAGTGCAATATCTATATGATCAAGTGTCAATAATTTGAAGTAGTCAAGAAAGATAACAAAGGACCATCAAAATTGAGTGCAATATCTATATGATATCTATATGATCAAGTGTCAATAATTTGAAGTAAATAAAGATAACAAAGGACCATCGAAATTGTGTGCAATATCTATATGGTTGTGTCAATAATTTGATAATTTGAAGTAGTCAAGAAAGATAACAAAGGACCATCAAAATTGAGTGCAATATCTATGTGGGAGAGTACACAATATCTAAGGGGGAGAATACAATATATTTGACTTAAAAAGAAGAGCCTATGAAATTGAGTGCAATTTATCTATGTGGGAGAGTACACAATATCTAGGGGGAGAATAGATATAAGGAAGGAATAGAAAGAGTAACAAAAAGCATATGATTGTGTCAATAATTTGATGTAGTCAAGAAAGATAACAAAGGACCATCAAAATTGAGTGCAATATCTATATTCAATCAAGTGTCAATAATTTGAAGTAAGGAAAGATAACAAAGGACTGGATCAAAATTGAGTGCAATATCTATATGATTGTGTCAATAATTTGATAATTTGAAGTAGTCAAGAAAGATAACAAAGGACCATCAAAATTGAGTGCAATATCTATATGGGAGAGTACACAATAACTAAGGGAGAAAGCCTGTAGTTTGTGGGAGAAATGACGTGCATGTAAACAGTTTAACTTAAAGTGGTTGTGTTTTATGGATATTAAAATGAAGAACTTCTATTTAGATCTATTCTAGATATTGACTGTAGGGGCATTTACTAGATATGTTACCTTCCATAAAAGATGAGATCCAGAGGCTACCTGGCCCTTTACAAACTCTGCCTATAAAACTTGTAGAAGTTGAGAAATTTATATTGACAAATTTACTTGTGAGAAATTTACATTGACAACATATAGAGATTCAACTAAGCTTGTGAATTTAGTACAAGTGGACAATGTATAATTCTACTTAGAACAGTCTTTGGTTTAATGGTTAAGCAAGAAAGGGTCGTTACTTTCTCTATCTAGAGTATAAGCGGAATACATAGTAGTTACTTCTTTTTGAGTGTTTTGGATGAAATGGGCTCTACAAGATATTAAGGTAAAAGCATATGATTGTGTCAATAACTTGAAGTAGTCAAGAAATATAACAAAGGACCATCAAAATTGAGTGCAATATCTATATGATTGTGTCAATAATTTGATAATTTGAAGTAGTCAAGAAAGATAATGTAAAAGACCATCAAAATTGAGTGCAATATCTATGTGGGAGAGTACACAATATCCAAGGGGGAGAATACAATATAAGGAAGGAATAGAAAGAGTAACAAGAAGCATATGATTGTGTCAATAATTTGAAGCAGTCAAGAAAGATAACAAACCTGACCATCATCAAATTCAAATTGAAAGATCAAGTAGTCTTCTTCATGAAGAATAAGCATTAACTAGGTTCATCATTTAAAGGGTTCATTTTTCAATGAAAAAATTTATGAATAATATGGAATGAATCATTGTACATTATGATAAATCTTATATTTAAATGACATTTTATCTATGAATAAAAAAGAAAATGGGATCATCTCTTAATATATGTGTGTGTGTGTAAGAGAGAAATAAAAAGAAAAAGTAATTCCACCAAGCCTAAAGGAACATGTCCTAATACATTAAATTATGTTTGGTTTCTAGAAGCATTAATCATGAAAGCAAAGGTAATTCGACCAAGCCTAAAGGAGCATGTCCTAATACATTAAATTATGTTTTTTTATTTTAGAAACATTAATCATGAAGAGTCATGAGATCCACATTTCGACCATGTACTATTTTCAAGTTAAAGGAGCATGTCCTAATACATTATTATGTTTGGTTTCTAGAAGCATTAATCATGACTTTTCTTTGAGATCCACATTTCCATCATACTATTTGCAAGTTCACATTTCCATCATGCTATTTGCAAGTTCTATATGAAGATATGTAGTCTAATAACTGATTAGCAAGGTAAGCAACATAATATCGAAAGTGAAACAATGACACCACTAAACATATGTGAATTTAGATATTAAATTGAAATTTATTGCAAATGACATGTGCATGGTTTATCTTAAAGTTTGATTTAAAAATTTTATGGTAGAATTCACATCTAAAATTAATGGGAGGAAGCCTTTAGTTTGTGGGAGAAATGACCTGCATGTAAACAGTTTAACTTAAAGTGGTTGTGTTTTATGGATATTAAAATGAAAAACTTCTATTTAGATCTATTACAGAGATTGACTGTAGGGGCATTTACTAGATATGTCACCTTCCATAAAAGATGAGATCCAGAGGCTACCTGGCCCTTTACAGACTCTGCCTATAAAACTTGTAGAAGTTGAGAAATTTACATTGACAACATATAGAGATTCAACTAGGCTTGTGAATTTAGTACAAGTGGATAATGTATAATTCTACTTAGAATAGTCTTTGGTTTAATGGTTAAGAAAGAAAGAGTCGTTACTTTCTCTACCTAGAGTAGAAGCGAAATACATAATAGTTACTTCTTTTTGAGTGTTTTGGATGAAATGAGCTCTACAAGATATTAAGGTAAAAGCATATGATTGTGTCAATAATTTGAAGTAGTCAAGAAAGATAACAAAGGACCATCAAAATTGAGTGCAATATCTATATGATTGTGTCAATAATTTGATAATTTGAAGTAGTCAAGAAAGATAACAAAGGGCCATCAAAATTGAGTGCAATATCTATGTGGGAGAGTACACAATATCTAAGGGGGAGAAAAAAATATAAGGAAGGAATAGAAAGAGTAACAAGAAGCATATGATTGTGTCAATAATTTGAAGTACTCAATAGTGGAGTTTTTAACTGTAAGCTTTCCCTAGGGAATTATTTGTGTTGTGCGTGATTGATCTTTCTTCATTCTTATGTAATTAGAAATTGTGTTTTTAATTTCGCAAAGATTTTTAGAAGCGATTCAGTATTTAAATTTAGCATATTGTTAGATCGGATGAATCCAAGATATACATGCATATTGTATAACTTCTACATTAATGAGACATGACCTTCCTAAAAGGTTAAAACGTGCCATGAATGTCGTGCTTTGGGTTCAAACCACAAATATGAAGTTGCTAAATATAGGTAGTGAATTGTATGAATACATCCAAGCTAATATTACAAAAAATTAAGGCAATGCATTAGTGGTTTACAAGTTTTCTTTTAATGGTGAAAAAATATGTTTTTTAGTGATAGTTTTCATGGTGAAAGAAACACACAGACTCACACACACCTAAAACACTCTAATGAACCATGAGAAAATAATAACATCTAATTGGGCCTTTAAATTGTATCAAAAAATAGTGAGGAAATTGAATAACTAAGGCAATGAAGGTATGACAAATATAGTTAAAGTGAATCACCAAAGGTGATGAAATCCAAGGGGGCAACAACTATTTAACTTAACTAATCTAGTTATCCCACAAGAGTTGCATAGTGGAAAATCTATGTTTTGATCACTAGCTTATCTCGTAAGTGTCCATGATCAAGGAGTTACCAACTTGGAATAATTAAGAGGTGACACTTGGGTTGAAGGAGCTCAGAGCCTTTTTTAAACTATTGATTACAACCTAATCATGAGAATCAAATGGGAGTGCATCCTTATTATGAAAACAAACCTCTAGATAGGATTCTAAGCTACCTAGGACTCAAAACATTATTTTTAAATTTTAAATATCATGGTGTGTTGTTTCAATGCCTAATGCCACAACCCTAACATAAATTGTTTTATTCTTTTTTTGCAGGATTTAGTTGGTTATATTAAGTCAGTTGAATTTAAAATTCTTGGCTTAGTGGCATGAACCAAACATATTGTGTATTAAATGAGGAATTTCACTCTCCCAATCATTTCTAAATCACCCATATCACCAAGAAAACATGTTTAAGAACATACTTTGGTATGGGAAAGACCTTAGGTCCTTTGATTGTGCACATGTGGTGTCAAAAATTGAAATTGACAGTGCAAAAAAGTGAAATTATGAATGAAATCATGAAAACGAAAAACCCAAAAGTGGTAAATGATTTAAATAGGTAATTAATTATTTAGCAACATAAATTATTCAGCTTTTAGCAACTAAATGATAAGTAAAAAGATAAATAAATTTGTAATTATGGAAAAATTAAATGTTAACACTGACTATCCAACACAAAAAACCTTTCCAAAAATGTGAATCTCTCAAGGGTTTCATCCATTTTTCAATTCATAGTGTCACAGTCACATGAGCATGTTTCACATATGAACAATTCAATCATGTGACTATTAAAGGGAATGCCATTCAACAATGTATGAGATTATGAAACAAGTACACAATTTCTTGGGAATGATACAAATCAGAATGATTGAAAATTTATAGGAAATGTGGCTTCACCATTATGGGCTAGAGCTTAATGAATACCTAAATTGAGATACAAATAATGGTAAACTAGAAAGAGAGTTCTAAAAAAACCAATAAAAGTGACTATCTAAAATCTCTCTATTATGGTTTCCATTCTATTGAAGGAGGTTTTCATGCAGGTGTGTACCAAAATCCTATCTCAAATGATTGTAAAAGATGAGGAGAAAAAAAAATATGTGAGTGAAAATACAAAAAAGCAATCAAACCTATTGTGATCTGAATTTCTCAATCACAAGGAGCTGTTGCTTCGTGAGTCCTGCCCAGGACTCCACTTGTAATCCTGGTCTCCACCTCTAGCAAAGATAGCTTCAACAAATGGACAAAGCTCTTGCACTATATCTAACTCACTAGATCTACTTTCCCCTTTACATGACTAGTTTCAAATAGGCCTTTTTCCCTCTTTGGGAGAATGTACTTGAACACCCATAGGCTAGATAAGTTAAGAAAATTCCACATTAATTCACCCCTGACCAACTCATAGACAAGAAGATCGAGTTGATCTCCTTGGGAATGAAAAACTATGGAATTTGTTCAATTTGATCTCCTTAGGAATGACAAACTCTAGAAATTTTTTCTCAATTATATCGATTATGAAATATTATTATTTCATAATTATGAAATTGTGACAAAATAATTATGAGAAATTACTCAATTATGTAATATCACCCATTTAACATGTTCTAACTCCCTTGTAATACCCATGTACGTAAAAGAAAAGGCGAAAGGGGATGCCTTCTTGCCAACAATTGAGGCATGTTGAACTTGGGTCTCTCTCACTATAATGGAGTTGAAAATAGGGTTATAACAAAAAATATTCCTAATTATGTATATTAGCTAGACATCCACTCTTAAAATGAATTTAAATGAATGCAACCACTCTTGTTGAACTAGGAGGATCCCTAATGGATAAAGAATAAAATTCCTCAAATTGCAATGAAACCTTAACTAGATCGAAGAGTTTGTCACAAGGAATCCAATGTGATGCAAACAACATCTCAATCCAAGCTCAAATGTGAAAATTATGCTTAGTCAAAGTTTCAATCAAAACACACAAAATTCAATAGGCAAAGGTGACATGGCAGTCTATGGAGTGGACACGTGGTACACTTGAGTTGAAATTGTAGGTACAATTGGTTATGAATTAGTGCCATGTTGGAAACCTGACTAGACATGTGCGCAAGTTGAATGTGACACATGGCAGCTGAGTAGACATTGAAGTGGCACTAACATGTTTATTGGACCGCAAGCGGGCTAATCACATGGCACCACATGGCCCTATGAAAAGTCATGACATGGACCCATGAAATACTTCCATGTGGCCTTGCATGGATCAGATCATCACATAACCATATGTAATCAAGAAAATATTGGTTTTTTCATTGGTTATAACATAAGGTTGTTTTACGTTGAACCCATATAAATATTGCCTTGTGGCCTTGCAGGATTGGACCATCACATAACTATATGCAATTGAGCGATTATTGTTTTATTCTTTGGTTATAACTGTTGATAGGTGGTTGTCATTGATGTCAACCCAAGAAGCACCAATAGCTACCTCGATATTTTTCAGCAAATTTGGCATGAAAATTCACGGTCTCCTATCTCCTAATCAATCTAGTTAGATTCTCCTCGAAAATATATTTTCGATGATGTTTTGTACCCCACATAGTTCTTTATGGTTTTAAATTTATTTTAATTTTAAGTTGAAGACCCAATTTTGTGGGCTAAAACCCCAAAGGGTAGTAAAATGACACCTTATCATTAATTCACCTATGGTTGTCAATATATGAAAATAATTCTTGCTGCAATATCATTGTGTATAAGTTGAATAACTTCAAGAACCAAAGGAAATACACCAATCACTGATTTCACATCCTAGGTAGGGCCACATGCACTAAGCCAATCATTGATTTCAAAATTTTAGTGGAACTGAAAAAAATTGTCGACAAATATTAATAAGAGATAATAATTAATTAAATTAAGGGTATTATGAAAACATAATCTTAAGAAGCATTTTAAATTAATTCTATCTCATAAAAAGTATCCCTCCTAACTTAACAAATACTATCACTTCCCATAAGGTTCATGACATCCCTTCCTTAGCACACAAGACATAAATACAATTAATATTTCAATATGTTAATTCCTATTGAAAACCTCTTTAATATCTAATCATCACCTATAAAGTCCCTTTATAAATCTGAACGATCATCCTTAGCAACCAACATATGAATATAAAAACAAACCTTTATCACCACTTAAGAGACAAGCTTTTGAATGAATAATATAAATAATTATCTTCTAAAATTTTCAGTCATCCTTGAGGAAGCTACGCTAATAATTTGTGAGGAAAGGGGTTGACATCTTTTGAAAGGTTCGGTTGAAATTTCAGTTTGAGGACTTGCTAGACGAGAAAGGAAGTATTTCTCAGAATTAAATTTGTGTAGCACCGATTCTTCAAGGGGAGCAAGGTAAAAGATAATCCTTTTATGGCTACCTTAGTTAAGGAAGCTGCAACTTTGAAGATGTGACCTACATGTAGTGAACATGATTCAAACCTGTGTTCCCCCTAAAGGCTTTTTGGAGCTATTCTCCCTCCCTTATCTTTCGGAAGAGTGTTGATCCTTCCCCTTAAGGCAGGGGCATTTTACCTTGAAACATGAAGTCCAACTGAGGCTTATGTTTTGGTTAGGACCTTATTACAGTAAACCTTGTGGAGAAAAATTACAGCCTATTCTGGGAGAAAATTTTCCTCAAATTCAACATCCATTAACTGTTAAAAGAGAGAGAGTTAGGGAACCTTTCTAGAGCGAGCTCATGATTGTTAACAAAGATGTATAAAACAAATTTTATGTGAGACTTATTGATTCTATTTGAAGATCGAATCATATGGAAAGTAGTCTAAGACTATAGAAAGAAATACATGCATAGTTTAAGGCGTGTACCCTCCTTATTAAGGTCCACAAAATGTTGTTACATTATAGGTGTGGATTTCCTGTTTGAGGAAGCGTATAAGCTCAGGAAGAGGAATAATTTAGGATGCATGCATTATAAGAAAGTAAGAGTCCATTAAGAACTGTTTTGGAAGTCAAATTGCACAAATTATAGTGTACCCTAACCAGTACTCTAGCAGTGGCAATACTATCCAGATAAGTCTCTCATTTGACACTTGTTTTGGAAACTATCTTGGGTTCAAGTTAGTGTAATTTTGATCATTGTTTGTTTTAGATTTTCATTAATATTTAGTCTGTAAGGTGTCACTATTTGTTAGGTTTTGGATTAGATCAAAGTCAGTCAATCATTGTCAAATTTTGGTTGGTGTTTTATATTTTGTTGTAGCCTTTTGATTCACTTCTAGGATACATTTGCATATTGACAAAATTGCTTTACATTGTTTTAGAAATCAGAACTATTGTTTTACAAATAGCATGCCAAATATTTTGAATAAAGAGCAGGACAAATACCTGGTATTGCAGTCGCTTGAAGTCGCCGCAGACCAACAGCGCGGACGGGAGCAGCAGCACAGAGAAAAACGCGCGAACAAAATCAGGTTACCATGGTTATTATTCACCTTCACAAAAAATAACAAAAATTCCACAGAAACATCACTCCTACAACTGAAGCAACAGGATGCACTACAAATACATAACTACTAACTTGAATAAAGAGCATGCCGATACCTGGTATTGCAGTCGCTTGAAGTTGCTGCAAACCAACAGCGTGGACGGGAGGAGCAACATAAACAAAAACCCGCGAACAAACAGACCAGCAGCACCACAGACAGAAAAACGCACGAACAAACAGACTGGTAAACAAATCAACTTCGCGGGCGATTTATCTATAACAACTAGTTCGGCTGAACTATTTTAAAAGTTAAAGTTCGGCCAAACTCAAAGTTCGGCCGAACTTTTGTTGCCGGTTTTCCCATCTTCAGCAAAAATTCTGTTTGCCCACGCTATCAATGTGCCATCAATCTAAACAGAAGCACGAGTTCGGCCGAACTATTGCCGAAAATTTTTTTTTGCCCCCGATTCTCACAAAAGTGTAACCCATCTTCACATATCTTCCCATATGGATATAAAGATAGAAGTGCAATATATGAATGGCAGTCAGTGAGGAAATGCCAAGACATCCCTCGCTCTTGTAAAGTTAAGATTTTATTAAGTTTAAAAAGATTAAAATTCAGCTACTATAATTGCACTGTTTCACAAGCCGTTAAAGCCAACTGGCAATTCAAGCAGGAAAATATAGAAACCAAAGGTCCGGTACTACTATCTCAAGGTCTTGGTAATCATGCTCTATTAGCTGCTTGCTGCAACTATGTCCCTGTCTGGAATGAAGGCCAACATCTTGAATTATTTCACTTTAAGGTTGACAGGTGGTTGACTATGCATAAAGCATACTACTGTAGTTACACAATAGGCATAACTAATATATATATAATTGTCTTAAGATCATATAATATCCACATGTTTAATAAGGTCCCAATATACCTATCTAGAATTTTCATCTTGGGAAGGGGTTGCAATTCTCGAGGTAAGAATTTTATCATGCATGCCAACGATTGCGGAAAACATCTGATATTCCAACAAATGATGACATGCTTTAGAGTTTATTCAGTCTTGAAAGTTGAAACCACTTCCCACATTTGACAATTTGATTTTTACTTCGAACTTGTGAAGCTCAAGATTTAACCTGCAATTGGATAGTTATTACGTGCCCATGTTCTCACTGTAGTTTATGAGGTCCACACCGGCCACTTCAACATGTGCACATCCTACTAGCATACATGAAATTTTGCAGGCATTCACTCACAACATATTTGAATATGTTTTTCATATATAAGTTGGACAGTAACAAGATCAACAATTACAGAACCTACAGACTTGAATACCATAATCTACTCTGCCCGAATCCTCCCACCCTTACTACCCCTCACTAGCTCTGCCAGAGTACCCACAACATCTTCGGTCCAAATCAGTCCTTTGCAAAAAGCCCCAACTAATTCCCTAGCCTCTTTCAAGGCAGCTTCACAATCTAAAAAGACTTTAGCCCTTGTAAGACTTTCCATCATCACATTCCCTCATCGATGGAGTAAAGGATCCTATAAGATCCAAGTGAGTCTGAGGCTTCACAAAGGCACCATGGATTAGTGGAGACTCTGAACTTGTGGCACAACTTATCACATCTACAGACCCAATAATGGCATGAAGATCATCTCCCCCACATACAATTTCAACAAAACCCAACCCCACTATGAGTTTTTCAACTAGGGCTTGGGCTTTGGAAGGGGTTATGTTCCATATTATGACTCTTTCCAAACTGGGTCTCATAGAGAGATGCACCCTTATTAAATTAGGGGCAAGCTAACCAACACCCACCATGACAAGAACATAGGCATCTTGTCTTGCAAGATATGATGCAGCTAAAGCCGATATGCATGAAGTTCTCCAGTGGGTCATCTTTGTTCCATCTATGAATACCAAAGGGCTTCCAATGAATGAGTCTTAGAGAAGATATGAGACGTTTTTCATTTTTTGAAAACATATAAATGAAAATGTTATTGAAACAATTTCTTCAAACTCCAATGTTTTTTAATTTCAAAATGTAGAGTCTGCGATAATAGTTATGAATTATTGGAGGCATGGCATGCAGTTCATTTAGTTATGAATTATTGGAGGCATGACCTGCAGTTCGTTTTGATTTTTTTTATGAGACGGGAAAATATGCAATTCAAAATGTTAAAATGCCTCCTAATGTTCTATTTCTAAAAAACTGCAGACGGTGTAACCGAAAACAAGAGCTAATTCAAAAAATTGTTCAATTCATCCCATGTTATAGAAATTTACCCAAATGCTAGAATTATTTATTAAATTTATTTTCAAGTTCTTTGTCCAATGTATCCCACGAAAACCCCCACAAATACACGGTATTCAGGAAATCCCCCACACATACACGATATTCCTTCTTGCTAGACATTATCGTTTCCAGCAGCAGCACTACGCACCTCACCTTAGAATAAAACCCCCACAAATACATGGTATTCAGGAAAGCCCCCACAAATACATGATATTCCTCCTTGCCAGACTATCATTTCCAACAGCAGCAACACTACACACCTCACCTCCCCACACATAGACGATATTCCTCCTTGCCAGACATTATCGTTTCCAGCAGCAACATTACGCACCTCACCTTAGAATAAAACCCCCACAAATACACGGTATTCAAGAAAGCCCCCACCAATACACGATATTGCTCCTTGCCAGACATTATCATTTCTAGCAGCAGCAGCACTACGCACCTCACATTAGAATTCAGAAAATGTGGTATCTCCCTATGACTCCACCACTCCTTGCTCTGCCTGGTCTCGGCCTTTCCTATAATCAATTGATGTAGCTGATAACTTGCATCTGGCAAGCGTAATTGTATATCATCTTGGCCTTTCCTATAATCAATTGATGTATCTGCTAACTTACATATGGCAAGCGCAACAGTATATCATATCCACCCGCCACTACATCCACCTGCAAAATGTACACATTGAGTGCGGAAAGTGTAATAAATGTCATGGTTATATGAATATTGTACACATTCACATCCTTCCACCAGTGCGACAAGTGTAATGTTGTGCAGGGACCAGTGATTGTTATAGTACTAGTCCCATCAACCCACCAAAAATAGATATATATGCATCCAATAATTAAACATAAATAAATAACTTGAAGTGAAAATATATATTAAATTAAGTCCAAAATTTCCCAAGTCATTGACTGGGCCCACAACTGTCCATAAATATTTTAATAAGTATCAAGGTTACAAATCCTATCATATCAACTAAAAAACTCATAAAACCATTTTTCCTTCCAAAATGGTCAAGTCAATAAGTACAAAAAGCCAGTCACTTCAGCCCATCTGATCAACCCTGATGTTGTGTTAGAGAAGTAAATATCAATACCTGCACATAATAAAAAGAAATGTTTGTCAGCCATAACTGTTGTGTTATTCAACATTTAAACACATTGCGTTCAATAAATGGCACCCATCCAATAACAACATTTAAACCCACTGTGTACAATAAATGACACCCAACCAATAAATTCAATAGGTGATTTCCCATTAAAACAAATCAAAACAGATCAAAGCACATGGATAAAAAAAACAAATTCCCAGCCATTAGATCACATCAAATTCAATCTTGATCACACATGCAAAATGAAGCCATTGCAATCCATGTCCATCATTGTCACCAATTAAATTCAACTGCAAAAAAATATAAAAGAAGTTCAACCACTGCTGAAAATTCAAACTATTCACCAGTCCTAGAGACAAACCAGCACAGAACACACCCCAAAACATTTCACAGTATAATCAGGTTAGTTTTCTCAATTACAACACAATTTTCTTACAATTTTATTTTAATTTCTGAGTATTTATTTCTGATTCTTACACTTTTATTTTCATTTATGAGCTTTTATTTCAGTTTTCTCACCGTTTAATTTTCATGAAATTGTACATTTTTTTCTATTTTTCTAGCAGAGTTTTATAGTTGAAAATAGATTCATTTACAAGTCTTTATTTCAGTTTTCTCACAGTTTAATTTTCATGAAATTGCTTATTTTTTTCTATATTTCTACCAGATTTTTATAGTTGAAAACAGATTCATCCCAATGAGAGATTGATCCAATCAATGTTTGAACATTTTAACATGTTTCTACGTTTATTTTTATGTTTCTATGTTTCTAACTTAGGATTCAAAACCTAAATGACAGTATCCAGATCCTATAACTTAAAATGGATCATTGAATAGAATACATTGAATGACGTAAATACAAAGTGAAGACGAGCAAGTAACAAGCGTAGTGAGAAAAAAACAATTTCACGTAGTAACATAATGTGGGGACCAAGGGTAGGTTTTGGAATGAAACTAATAATGCATAATATATAACACTCAACCTCCAAACCACATCGGTTGAACCTAATACCAATATTCCTAAAAAACCACCCACAGTAACTTCACCCATTGGCTCATATCAAAACCAATGAAGCCGAGCCAAAGGTATTTGTACCATAGCTCAGTTCAGGGCTATTAATGTCAGGGTTTGATGAAGATTCCATTAGTTAGAGGATTTTGTCTCTAGTGAGTAATAGTTTGCTGGTAGTTCTAGTTGTAGTTCTTCTATTAGAAACCAATTAGACTTTTTAATACACACATGGGAAAACTAGACCAAAGAATTTGTCATTTAGAAGTTTTCAACATATTTTTAGAGAATATATATAGTAGAGTGTGACAGAAATATTTCTCAATTAAGGCTTATTCTTATATTAGAAACCAATTAGACTTTTTAATACACACACGGGAAAACTAGACCAGAGAATTTGTCATTTAGATGTTTTCAACATATTTTTAGAGAATATAACAGGATTGCGGACATGTTATCTAAAATAGCTCTTTTAATGGATCCTGGGTACATTCTTAGAGAAACTTCAGGGTTGCTAGGTCCAATCAAACTATTCAATTCAGCTGGAACATTTAAATTAAATTTTAATCCCCTCCACTCAATAGAAAAATGGACAGTGCAATCTCACAGCTATTGAAAACAAGGAGAGTAAAAAACAACATTCTGAATTTACAGAATGCATGCTACCGGTCAAGAACAATTTGTTTTATCAAAATCCCATATTTCAATTCCTTTTTGAAATGTAATTTTGGTTAGTCTCTGAAAATATTTAGGACATGACAAAAACATATTTGATGTAGGTCACAAAAACAGATTTGCTGCAGGTCTCTAAGTTGACAGAATTTAACGTATCTCTCTGACGAGATGATCTTGCAAAAAGTATTATAGATCATTCAGATGCTCAAAGCACAGAGAAGAAACATTTGTAAATTGTACTCTCTTTTTTTTCATTTGAATAACAAAAAAGTAATATTTCTCAATTAAACCTCAATTCTTCTATTAGAAACCAATTAGACTTTTTGACAAAAAGAACTAAAATAATGCACCTCAAATTGAATGCCTCCCACAAAGTAGAGTGACATGAATTATTGGCCCAGAAAAATGAGCTTTATGAGGAATTGACATTGTTGTGAAAAATAATAAACAATATAATGATCTTCTTTGAGTGAACTTGTTATGTAAGATGCTAAGTGAACCTGTTATGTAAGATGCTAAGTGAACCTGTTATGTAAGATGCTAATTTATTTTGGTAAATAAGGAAACATTGGAATTGAAACTAAAACATATTATAGATTTCATAAATTCAACACCTCAATCCTTAGTTTTGGCCATAGTTTGTAATTCCCTGATCACCAATTCCTTGATTCTATGATGATTCAGATTCGGGTAAATGGCTAGGAATGATGAATTCAGTAACTACGATTAGATTGTTCTGTATCCAAAAATATAAAGGCAGTACATAGTGGAACTTACCCAATCATTTGAACTTACTGTAGAAATTTGTTGAATAATGAAGATTTATTCATCAAGATTATCCTGGTCACACACTAATTCGAATTCATGCATAACACATAACCTCTTCTACCATTAATCATCACACATGCGGAAATAAAACAAGCGGTATGCGATCAGAAGAACATCAAATCATCACACATATAATGCAGTATGTAATGGGGAAAGCTTATAGCTGAAAACCCCTAGCTATTTTGTATATTATGATGGAAGAGAACGTGTAACAATACATAGCACAATACTCCTCGCAAGTACTCAATACTCTCTCCAAAAGTTACACACAAACTAGCTCAGTTTTGAACAAGTCACGGGTTCAAAACTCCTCCACTATTTGCCTGCCTCTACTGCACAATCCAAAAGGATTATGGATGAGATCCAAGTTCGAATCCCACTAGCTCCAACTGCGCAATTCTCATTGGCAATCTCCTCCAATGCTTGTGAAAATCTCATGCACAACTAATGTCACAACTAATAGCAAACTGGCTCTTTCACCTATCTCTTCCACTGGTCTTCACTGAACTGTCCATGCACTGGTGTTAACTGATGTGTTATTTAGTTGAATAATGAGTTAATAGTTAGTGAATTAATTAATAATTAATTCACACAACTCATCTCTAGTGTATTAGCCAGTTAAACTAAATACAACTAGTTCAACTAAGTTAAACCGAACACAACTCCATCAACTCCTCAATCAACTCCACCAAAAACTCTGCCATATGAGTCTAACTGAATTCAACCATGCAATAGCTCAACCAAACCCCTAGGAATAGCGTAATTCCTTCTGTCAGCTGCATGGGCCACATCCGTAGCTCAAACTGAAGTGCTGCAAGAGAATAAGATAATGTTTACAGTCCAAATATTATTAAGAGCTAATAATATTTGACTGTTCTATTTTTAGCCCAACAGTCTAAAAATAGAAATCGCCTAATGTCTAAAAATAGAGGTCCATCTATTTTTACCAACTCGACCAATCATCCATAAATAGCATCCTGCAACTCATAGACCATGATCCATATGTCTAAAAATAGACAGTCTAAAAATAGACTTTGCGCCAAAAATAGCCTGCGTGCCCACTTAGTGAAGGCGACTTCATTTCACTAAGCTCCATCATCTTGTTGCATTTTCAACACTCCCTCTCAACAAGATATGGATTATCTGCAACCCCTATCCTGCCTCTGTGGAATTCTAATTTTCTCCTGGTGAGCGCCTTCGTCAAGATGTCAGCATCCTAATCCTCCATGGGAATATATGAAAGTAACATGATTCTCCGCTGCACACAATCTCTGATATGATGGTACCTGATGTCGATGTGTTTGGATCTATCATGAAATACTGGATTAGCCGAGATTTTAATGCAACTCTGGTTATCACAATAAATCGCGAGGCTCCAAGTGTGACCCGAACCCGACCGTAATCTTCTCATCCATATACCGCATGCGCCCAAGCTTCGCCGCCATGTACCGCTACTTCTCCGCGGAATTGAGTGCTACAGACTCTCGCTTCCCCGCCGTACCAAGAAACTCCATTGCCGACCCGATGCCGAAAATCCCTCCGTATGTTCTCTTTCTGTCGTCCGTTGGGCCCCCGCCTAACCGCATCCGCAAGCCACCCAAGCCACCCCATCCTCCTATTTCGTACTCACAAGCCATATCCCGATGTGCCTCTAAGATAACGCAATACAGTTGCCTCGCCTTCTAGAAGAGCTTGCAGGAATAACCATAGCTTGCGAAAGCTGGCTATCATGATAGCATATACTCCGGTCATGTATCGACTCGTATACATAAGCGACCCCACCAACCTGCCGATAGACAAGTATTTTCCACCGCATCCACTACCTCCGTTGAAGTAGCATCCTCCTTCCTCCAACCTCCAGGAAGAGGAGTATCAACAGGCTTGCAGCCATGCATGTTGAACTTCTCCAGTATCTCCTGGGCATACTTACCCTGAGAAACAAATAGTCCACCACTGCGCTGCCAGATTTCCAATCCCAGGAAATAATGAAGGAGGCCCAAGTCCTTCATTTCGAACTCTCTGGCAAGATCCTCCTTGCATGAGAGTATCAACATCTCATCACTCGTAAGAATCAAATCATCTACATACAGTACGATGATCAGCAACTTCCCCTCCACCACAATCTGGTACAGTTTAGGATCCGCCTCACTCTTGGAGAATCCAAGTCCGGTGAAATAACTGTCTATCCATGTGTACCAAGCACGAGGTGCTTGTTTGAACCCATACAGTGCTCTCTTGAGTTTGCACACATGCGACTCACTGCTGAAGATCTCGAAACCTTCGGGCTGCTCTATGTACACCTCCTCCTCAATGATTCCGTTGAGGAATGCTGTCTTCACATCCATCTGATGGATATGCCACCCCATCTGCGCTGAGAGAGCAAGAATCGTCCGTATGGAAGAATACCTTGCGACAGGTGCAAAGGTCTCCTCATAGTCGACTCCCTCTATCTGTGAAAAGCCTCGGGCAACAAATCTTGCCTTGTACTTCTCCACACTCTCGTCAGCGGCCTGCTTCACTTTGTAGATCCATCTCGAACCCACCACTGATTTCCCCTCCGGCCTTGGGACAATCTCCCATGCACTGTTTCTGACAATCGAATCATACTCTTCCACCATGGCATCTACCCATGCGGGATCCTCCACAGCTTCTTCGAAAGAGGATGGCTCTGTCATGATACACTTGCTCATAAGAGCCATGTATCCAAAGCAGTATCAGTCCCATGGATCGTCGTCTCTGCGCTGTGCCGTAGGTGGTCCCACAACCTTCTATACACCCCGAGCCGCCGCCGCCCGAGTGCGCTTCCGCTCCTCCGATGGCCGGGTTGGCGCTACATGAGTGGTCTCTTCCACTCCATGAACTTCATCTTGTGGCTGATCCACATCCTGAAGCTCATCCTTAGGAACTAATAGCTCCTCCTCTACATGCAAGTGTGGCTCCCTCTCAAGCGAACACTTCATGGCTTTCTCCTCGTGAAATTTGATATCCCGTCGCACAACAGTCTTGCGACTCTCTGCCAAATACACATGATAGTTGTGTGGTGTATCAGTGTACCCCACATATATCCCAACCTCTGCGGTCGGCTCCAGCTTCTTTCTGGCATCCTTTGTGACATGCACGTACACAGGTGAACCAAACATCCTCAAATGGGAAATATCATGCCTCTTACCAGAAAATGCCTCCTCGGGTGTAGTCATGGCAAGTATCTTGTGAGGAAAACGATTCTGCAAATATACTGCAATATTGCATGCCTCCACCCATAAATGAAGGGGTAGGCCCTAATCATGCAACATCGCCTGTGCAACACCCATGATTGTTTTGTTCTTCTGCTCAGCAACCCTGTTCTGTTGTGGGTTATGGGGAGCTATGAGCTCTCTTCGAATTCCTTCTGTGCTGCAGAAGTCCTTGAACTCACCAGAGATGAATTCACCACCATTGTCGCTCCTAAGAGCCTTCACCTTCTTCCCCGATTCCTTCTCGACCAGTGCTTTGAACTCACAGAACTTAGAGTATGTCTCGCTCTTCTTCTGCATGAAGAAGATCCAGCACTTCCGAGAGAAATCATCAACAAAGATCACATAGTACTTGTGCTTTGCTGTCGAAGCTACCGAGAAAGGACCACACACGTCTGTGTGAACTCTCTCAAGGATCGTCGTGGCGCGACTATCCTTCTCGTGAAAGGTGGCTTTCACATACTTCCCCAAGGTACACCCCTTGCACTGATCTGACTGCGCAAGAGTGCCCTTAGGAAGCCCAATAGAAATCTGCTGCAGTATCTTCAAAGCTCCATGGTGAAGGTGGCCCAATCTCCTGTGCCACAGTTCGCCCTCATCATCCCGGCTCACCACTTCTCCCGCCTTGCATGCCATTGCTGCGCAGCCATCTACTTGCAACAGATAAAGGTTGTTGGTTCGAACCCCTATCTTCTGTGTCTCTCCAGTAGTATTACTGCGCAAGAAAGCCTTTCCTTCGTTGAAGACCACATCATACCCCTTATCTTCCAACATCGCCACAGAGATCAAATTCTTCTTCAATCCTGGAACATGCATCACTTCCTTCAATATGAAGGGTTTACCAGACTCCCTCTCAAAGGAAATGGTACCGATACCGGTCGCACTGTATCTACCATCATCGCCCATCTCGATGCGCACTCCAAGATCTTTCTCATCCAGATCAGTAAACAAATCTCGATCTCCTGTCATGTGAAAAGATGCACCACTGTCAAGAACCATACTGATGCCATCACACTTGAGACCAAGCATGCGATCAGCGAAAAATCCAGCTCAAACTGCGAGGCTAAGGCCTCTCCCGCTGCAGATCCAGCAACATGCTTATTTTTCTTCTTCTGCGGACAATTTTTGGCATAATGTCCGTGTTGGTGACAGTGAAAGCACTTCACCTTGGACATGTCCTGCTGCTTCTTGCCTTTTGCACCGGATTGAGAAGCTTTCTTACTCTTCCCCTTCTTTGCTTTGGCATCCAAAGCGCAATTTTCTTCATTAGATGCCTTTGATGAAGGTCCATCCCTGGTACTCCGCCTTATCTCCTCTTGCATGAGATCCGACCACAGTCGCTCCCATCCTGGTAGTTTCTCTCGACCATTGGCAGAGTCCTGATAGGAATGCCAACTCTTCGGAAGACTAAGAAGAGCCAAGTCCACAAGGTCTTCATCATTTACAGTCACCCCCACACTTCCCAGCTCATCCTTGCATTGGACGAACTTCGTGAGGTATTTGGTGATACTGTCGCCTTTCTCCATCTTTATGTTCCTGAGTTTATCCTTGAGCACCAACTTCCTCTGGTCGCTCTTGCTTTGGAATAAATCTGTCAACGCTTTCCACATCAAGTATGGAGTAGCTTTTCCATGCAGGCTGGATACAATGTGATCCTTCACGCCCTCCAACAGAATCCTTCAACATTTTGCCATCTTCTTTTGCCAAGCCTCAACTTGAGCAGCATCAGCAGGCTTTCGAATTTATTTCTCTATGAACTCCAACAACCCATTTTCATCTAACACCGCCTCCATCCTGTCCTTCCATGCAACATAATTCGAGCTGCCTTCAAGAGCATACTCCAGTCGCAATCCGTTGAAAGACATTTTCAGCTACGACACCAAGAAGACAATTTCTGCAAATTCGAATTCCACCAGCTCAAAACTCAACCGCTCCTGATCTGTGAGAACAAATTATTTCTAGCACAGAGATCGACTGTAGGGGCATTTACTGGATATATCACCTTTCAAAGAAAGGATGGATCCATGGGCTACCTGGCCCACTTAGAGACTCTGTCTACCGAAATAAATTTGTAATCACTGTGATGATCAATCTTTGCTCCGATACCATGTAGAAATTTGCTGAATAATGAAGATTTATTCACCAGATTATCCTGGTCACACACTAATTCGAATTCATGTATAACACATAACCTCTTCTACTATTAATCATCACACATGTGGAAATAAAACAAGCGGTATGCGATCATAAGAACATCAAATCATCACACATATAACGCAGTATGTAATGGGGAAAGCTTATAGCTGAAAACCCCCAGCTATTTTGTATATTATGATGGAAGAGAACATGTAACAATACATAGCACAATACTCCTCACAAGTACTCAGTACTATCTCCAAAAGTTACACACAAACTAGCTCAGTTTTGAACAAGTCACGGGTTCAAAACTCATCCACTGCTTGTCTGCCTCTACTGCGCAATCCAAGTTGGTGTAATGAGAGATCCAAGTTCGAATCTCCTTGGCTTGATCTGCGCAATCCTCATTGGCAATCTCCTCCAATTCTTGTGCAAATCTCATGCACAACTAATGTCACAACTAATAGCAAACTCACCCTTTCATCTACCTCTTCCACTGGTCTTCACTGAACTGTCCATGCACTGCAGTCAACTGATGTGTTCTTTAGCTGAATAATGAGTTAATATTTAGTGAATTAAATAATATTTAATTCACCCCACTCATCTCTAGTGTATTAGCCAGTTAAACTAAATACAACTAGTTCAACTAAGTTAACCCGAACACAACTCCACCAACTGTCTCATCAACTCCACCAAAACTCTGCCACATGAGTCTAACTGAAGTCAACCATGCATTAGCTCAACCAAACCCCTAGGAATAGCATAATTCCTTCTGTCAGCTGCATGGGCCACATCCGTAGCTCAAACTGAAGTGCTGCAAGAGAATAAGATAATGTTTATAGTCCAAATATTATTAAGAGCTAATAATATTTGACTGTTCTATTTTTAGCTCGGCAGTCTAAAAATAGATTCCGCCCAATGTCTAAAAATAGAGGTCCATCTATTTTTACCAACTCGACCAATCATCCAAGAATAACATCCTGCAACTCCTAGACCATGCTCCATATGTCTAAAAATAGACATAGTCTAAAAATAGACTTTGCGCCAATAATAGCCTGCGGGCCCACTTAGTGAAGGCGACTTCATTTCACTAAGCTCCATAATCTTGTTACATTTTCAACAC
>CM076570.1:1004520671-1004679749 GCA_034641835.2 Pinus albicaulis
CTCCGGATTCAGGAGGGCTAGATCCCAGAATCCCAAAGTTGGTTGAAATGATGTTAACTCTGTGATTGGACTCTCCCAATCTTGCTAATGAATTATGTAGTTGACCCAACAAGATATTAGATCTTGTGCACAGTGATGTGTTTGGACCTGTGTCAGTTCCATCACTGGGAAAGTCTGTGTACTATGTTTCATTCACAGATGACTTCTCAAGGAATACATGGATATATTTCTTGAGGAAGAAATCTGAAGTCTTTGACAAATTTAAAGAATTTAAGGCTCTGGTGGAAAACCAGACAGAGAAGAAGATAAAGGTGCCGAGGACAGATAATGGTGGGGAGTTCTGCAAGAAGGAATTTGAAGAGTTCTGTAAGAAGTGTGGTATAGCACGACAGAAGACTACTCCATACACACCTCAACAAAATGGAGTTGCAGAAAGAATGAATAGAACACTGATGGAAAAGGCAAGAAGCATGCTTAGTGGTACCGGGTTAGGACAAGAATTCTGGGCAGAGGCAGTGGAGACTGCATGTTACTTAGTTAACATATCACCTTCATCAGCGTTGGAGGATAAGACCCCACATGAGGTATGGACTGGTAAGAAACCCTCTCTTTCACATCTAAGGGTATTTGGATGTGATGCATATGTACATGTTCCAAAGGAGAAAAGGACCAACTTGGATAATAAATCTGAAAGGTGCATCTTTATTGGGTATAAGGATGGTTTAAAGGGTTACAAGCTTTGGAACCCAGAAACAAGGAAGGTTGTGTACAGCCTAGATGTGGTGTTTAGAGAAGTGAAAGATGTTGTTAAACATGAAGTCCTACCAAAGGAACCTGAGAAGATAGAGTTTGAGCTAAAGGAGGATGAATCAGACTCTACAACAGAAGAAGACTCAGAAGAGGAAGAGCCACAAACTCCCGCTGTGAGAAGGTCAGTTTGGGAAAGAAGACAACCAGAAAGGTATATTCCATCTGCTTTCTATTCAAATTTTGCTTTAACTATAACTGATGATGATCCTAGAACCGTCAGGGAGGCAGTAGATTCAGAGGATGGAAAACTCTAGAAGGAGGCCAGGAGCCAAGGAAATGTTAGCATCCTTTGCATAAAAATGAGGCCCCGGATTTGGTGTAGCTACAAATGGAAGGAAAAAAGCCCACTTCCGGACCGATTTTGGTGATACTTTTTCTCCTGTTGCCAAAGTTACTTCTATTAGATTACTTTTATCTGTTGTTGTTGCATTTTATTTTGAGATAGAACAGATGGATGTGAAGACAACATTTCTTCACGGGGATCTAGAAGAGGAGATCTACATGAAGCAACCTGAAGGCTTTATGGTGAAGGGTAAGAAAGAACTGGTATGCAGGTTGAAGAAGTCTCCGTATGGGTTAAAACAGTCACCAAGGATGTGGTATCAGAAATTTGATACCTATATACGGGGACTTGGCTTCACCAGAAGCAAGGAGGATCACTGTGTTTATTTTAAATTAATTGGTGACCGTGTTATTTATTTGGTCTTGTATGTGGATGATA
Source organism: Pinus albicaulis (assembly GCA_034641835.2). NCBI lineage: Eukaryota > Viridiplantae > Streptophyta > Pinopsida > Pinales > Pinaceae > Pinus > Pinus albicaulis. Next base: position 1,004,522,203 of record CM076570.1, read on the forward strand.
TGTTGATTGGAAATGACAAAGAAATTATCCAAGATTTGAAGACCCAACTGTTCTCCAAATTCGACATGAAGGATCTTGGTGCTGCAAACTATATTTTGGGCATGGAAATTAAGAAAGATCGGGCAAAGAGGAAGCTCTGGTTAAACCAGAGGAAGTATGTCGAGACTATATTGCAGAGGTTCAATATGCAGGATAGTAAACCGGTGAATGTTCCTATTCCTGTAGGTGTAAATTTGTCTGCTGAACAGTGTCCCAAGACACAAGAAGAAGAGGAGTATATGTCCCGTGTTCCATATGCAAGTGCAGTGGGTAGCTTGATGTATGCAATGGTCTGTACTAGACCAGACATTGCACATGCAGTGGGAGTATTGAGCAGGTTTATGTCAAACCCATGGAAGGAGCATTGGACAGCAGTGAAGCGGGTTTTCAGATATTTACGTGGCACTAGTGATTATGGCTTGTGCTACCAGGGAAGACCAGGATTGGAAAGAATGTTGGACATTCGTGGTTTTGTTGATGCAAACTGGGCTGGAGATCTGGACCAAAGAAGATCTACAAGTGGGTATGTGTTTAGCCTATTTGGAGGTGCAGTCAGTTGGATGAGTAAAAGACAGTCTGTAGTGGCTCTTTCAACTACAGAGGTAGAATACATAGCAGCCACTCATGCAAGCAAGGAAGCAGTTTGGTTGCAGAGATTGTGTTCAAGTATGGGGTAGGTACAGCAAGCTATAAGGATAGACCGTGATAGCCAAAGTGCAATTTTCTTGGCTAAAAACCCTGCTTATCATTCAAAGACAAAGCACATTGATGTTCAATATCACTTTGTTAGAGATATGGTTGAGGCTAAAAGGGTGTTGCTGGTAAAGGTGGACACTTTGAAGAATTTTGCAGATGCATTGACGAAGTCTGTGAGCACTCAGAAGTTCTCTTGGTGTAGAGAAACAATGGGTGTTGAAGAATTGGCCCAATGACTAAGCTCTCCTGTGGCCCCCTGTGGAAAAAAAACAACAAGTGGGAGAATGTTGGGTATGTGTTATATTCTTTCCACGACTAGTCATGGGGGTGAAGGAAGTCTCTTCCTATACGTTGCGTCGCACAAAGAAGGGGGCCGCTGTGGGGGCGTAGCCTCTCGGCTCGGGGCCCGGGGCAACGGCCCGAGAATTTTTTTTTTTTTTTTTTGTCCTTATTCATAGGCGGATCCGCCTCATGGTTTTGTGCATGATTTTGCACATGGTTTTGGGGTTCGATGGTTTTCGGCCCCTGGTATTTTTGTAGATCCGGTCAAGGGAACTACGGTTATGTTCTAATCCAGGGTTAATGGATTGGGGTTTATGTATGCTTCGGCATGTATATATATGTGTTGTAACACTAAAAATAATATAATGAAAAATCAAGCTGGTCGTCCCGATTTGGGATCCAGGGGAAAATCTCTGTGTTTATCTGTTTTATGTTTTATGCTCTCGCTATTGTTTATTTTCTCTTATAAGATTCGTGTGTAGATAATTTCTGTTCAGGGTTAAAACCTACATAATATATATAGATAGATGTAATTATTATATATGTGTGTGAGCGATGTATATATATATATATATATATATATATATATATATATATATATATATATATATATATATATATATATATATATATATATATATATATATATATATAAAGTAAATATTTGAATCAAGTTTTTAAAAAATTTGATGGGAAAAAATGTCGTGAAAAAGACCATTTCATCTATAACTTAGTGAGTTGTCTACGAACGTAACAAAATAGCCCAGATGACAGTTTTTTTGCCGGAATCTGGTAAAAAGAATTTCAAAAAATAAGGTAGTTAGAGTGTTTGAATTGCATTTTTGATGGTTTAAATGGATTCAACACCATCAAAAACCCTTAGGGCGCCCAAAATACTGAAGTTTAACTACTGTGACCCAAATTTGCAAAAATCTTTGCCGGAATTTTTCATAATCTTACCGGAATTTTTGGGTTATTCTGTGGGTTTTTTAGACTACGGCATAAGTTAGACTCCTAGCATTCCTATTCTTGGTTCTTTAATGTTCAATTTAAGTAATTTGATATTTTTTCTTCAATGCTCATTTTTTATTAATCGTTTTTTATTCTCTATTATTTCTAGCCATTTTGCATCTCTACACTGTATATCAACTTGTTTGGATCAGAACATTCTTCTAAGTCTTGATGATGAACCACACTTAGTGGTACAAGAAGAATTATATTGAAAAGTAAATATATATTAATTAATATATAATATTTGAGAATGTAATTTTGGATATTTATTTATAATGTTCCTGTTATTTTTGTAGAAAAATTGTGCGTAAGAGTTTGAAATGTAGACTCTACCCATTTTTGGAGACAATGAAAGTTATAAAATGATATCAAAGGAAAATATCTAGTTTATGTGAGTATTGAGATGATTGCATGACTCACCTGTGGCTTGAGTAGTCGTGACCTGATCTAAGCTATCCAAATCATCGGGAATCACACTTGATTTGGGCCACACCAACCCTTAACATGACTAGATTTTTTCCATGGAGTTTTGAATCGGTGACCTTTACACCATGGAGGGCCTTAACAAAAATTATTGTCATCGTATACTCTATGTACCGTGTATAAATTATACAAAAAATATGTATTCTAATGGATTCAATCCGATCATGCGATCTACTAAAGCAATATACAGAATCCTTCTACAAATCAATTGCGGAAAATAAACATGATCGCCAATCACAACAAGTAAAGAAAGAAGAAAATCAAACCACAACAGATATTTTCCCGGGGAAATCTTACTGCTCAAAACCCTTCTATATTCTATTGTATATTCACCAAGGAATCATGAAACAATTACAATGCACTCTTCTCACAAGAGTCTCATGCACTCTCACAACTATCTCACATTGATACAGACAAAATTGGGCTAGTACTAAGCCAATTCTCAACCTCTGCTCAACCTTCCTTTCTCACGCAATTCATGAGGAATGAAATCCCTATTCCTTAGGAATTTCAACCTTTCTCAAATGCGCAAGTATCATGCGTAGTCTTGTGGTGTTTTAACTGCATTCGGGAAGTTTCCTAATAATACAACTGATAGTCAACTTCCCTTTAACCTTTGTCTCAACTGGGTCTCCACTGGAACTTACATGCATGCAACTATTAATAGTAAATCATTATTTGCATGGCAGATCACTGCATGAAAATTAAATCTTATTTAATTCACTTGAACTCCCACTAGTGCAACAAATAGTTACAACTAGTTCAACCGACTTTAACTCAATAAATTGAGTTAACTGATTTCTCATGAATTAAACTAATGCACTAACTACAACTTGAACTCTAAAACACATAGAATCACTCTACATGCCTCACCAATCACCTTCAAATCTAAATTCATGAGCTAATCGAGTCTATCACACTCAGTTAACTATTACAAGTGTTTATGAGATAAGATTACAATTTATTGTCCAATTTAATTAAGGGATAATTAAATTAGACACATTTCCAATTTATTAAATAATTTGGTTTGCACACTAATATATCGCATGGACTCATCACTGTGTGACTTGTGGTCCCACACTAGTGGGTGTGTTGTCATGTTGTTTCTGGATGCCAATTTCATTGTTTCTTGTTGCAAATTTCAACACTCCCTCTCAACAAGAAAGGAATCAATATGTTCAGATCCGGTACCTTGGAATGTCCTTGCATGTGCACATGCACCTATTGCATGCAACACTTCTATAGTTTTGTTCGCACATGCAGCTCTTGCATGCAACACTTCTGAAACTGAATAGCCTCCAAACAACTAAATCGGTATAATGCATCTGTCATCAGAGTCTTCTGACTGTTGCTAGCTACTGTACATGTCTACTAGACTATCTGCACTATTGACATCTGCATCCATGCACTCTACACTTCTGCCAAATATGATCTGCGCTCCAATATCTGACACCTATCACTCTGATTTCTGTCTTCTAGACATCTGATATCATCAATCTAATCGATCATGCTATTGTTGTACTGTGGGATCCTCGTAGCCAGGTTTGATCCATGAGACACACCATCTCTAGGACCCTGCCCAATTTTCTTCTTGGGATTAATTTTTCACATCGCCCCACCTCACACCTGGAGTTATAGCTGAATGTACTCCATCTACCCATCTGGCTCGAAATTTCCCCCTCTTGGAGGTCTTTGCTTGAGTGGTTTCTACCACTCCATGATCCTCATCTTGTGGTTGCTCCACATCTTGAGGTTCATCCTTAGGAACTAAGAGTTCCTCATCTGCATGAAAATCAATCTCCCTCTTAAGGGACAATCGCATGGCTTTCTCACACTTCCCCATGGTACATCCCTTGCGTGTGTCTATCTGCGCAAGAGTACCCTTTGTAAGCCCCGTATAAATCTGTTGCATGACCTTCAAAGCTCCGTGGTGTCGATGGCCCAATATCTTGTGCCATAACTCACCCTCATCCCGGCTCACCACTTTGTCTGCTTTATCCATCAATTCTGTGCAGCCATCTACATCAAGTTTGTAGAGATTCTTCACATGAATTCCAATATTCTTAGCTTGTCCTGTGGCTTTGTGTCGAAGGAAATATTTCCCTTCACTGAAAACCACATCATAACCTTTATCCTCGAACATTGTGACTGAAACTAAATTCTTTTTCAAGCCTGGTACATACATTACATCTTTTAATAAGAATGGTTTACATGACCGTCTTTGGAAAGTAACTGTACAAATCCTGGTAGCGCTATATCTTCTGTCGTCACCCATTTCGATATGCATATGGAGGTTCTTCTCCTCCAAGCTACTAAAAATTTCTTTGTCTCTCGTCATGTGGAAAGATACACCACTATCCAAGTACCACATTGATCCCATCACACTTGAAACCATGCATGAGATGAGCGAGAAGTCCAACTCAAATTATGAGGCCAAAGCCTCACCAGCTGCCGATCCTGAAGCCTTCCTGTTCTTCTTATTTTGTGGACAATTAGTGGCATAATGTCCATGTTCGTGACAGTGAAAACATTTTGCTTTGGACATGTCATGCTCCTTCGCCGATCTTAGATTTGGAATAGGATTTCTTTCCTTTCCCCTTCTTTGCCTTACTAACCAAGGCGAAATTTTCTTCATCATCTGTCTTAGATGAAGATCCATCCCTGGTCTTCCGCTTGAATTCTTCTTGCACCAAATCCGTCCAAAGTCGTTCCCAATATGGTAGCTTCTCCCTCCCATTGACAGATTCCTGATAACTATTCCAACTCTTCGTAAGGCCTAGAAGATCTAGGCTTACCAAGTCATCATCTGCTACAATAATTCCAACGCTCCCAAGCTCCTCTCGACATTGGAAAAACTAGGTTAAATATTTTGGAATAGTGTCGCCTTTCTCCATTTTGATTTTCCTGAGCTTGTCCTTCAGTGCCAATTTTTTGTGGTCACTACTACTCTGAAATAGATCTGTCAAAGCCTTCCACATTTCATATGGATTCACTTTTATGTGGTCTCGTACTCCCTCCAATAAGATCCTCCTCACCCTTGCTACCTTATTTTTCCAAGCATCAAGAAGAGCGACGTCTGCTGCTACGGGCTTGTGAATATCATTCTCAATTAATTATTTCAACCTGTTGTCCTCCAGCACTGCCTCCATTCTGTCTTTCCACACAATATAACTAGAGCTTCCATTGATTGCATACTCCAATCTCAAGCCATTTGAAAGCCATCTTGATCCGTTGTCGCACCAAAGAATACTTTTGCGAATTCGAATGCTATTTAGTCACAAACTCAATTTCTTCTCCACTATAGTGCTTTCTGTGCTCCGATACCATGTAGAAATTATACAAAAAATATGTATTCCAATGTATTCAATCCGATCATGCGACCCACTAAAGCAAGATATTGAATACTTCTACAAATCAATTGCGGAAAATAAACACGATCGCCAATTACAAAAAGTAAAGAAAGAAGCAAATCAAACCACAACACAAATATTTTCCCCAGGGAAATATTATTGCTCAAAACCCCTCTATCTTATATTTTATATTCACCAAGGAAACATGAAACAATTACAATGCACTCTTCTCACAAGAGTCTCTTGAACTCTCACAATCTGTCTCACATCGATCCGGACAAAATCGGGGCTAGTACTTAGCCAAATCTCGACCTCTCGCTCAACTTTCCTTGCTCACACAATTCATGAGGAATGCAATCCCCCATTCCTTAGGAATTTCATCCTTTCTCAACTGTGCAAGTATCATGGGTAATCTTGTGGTGTTTTAACCGCATCGGGCAGTTTGCTAATAACACAACTAATATTCAACTTCCCTTTAACATTTGTCTCAACTCGGGTCTCCACTGAACCGACATGCATGAAAATATTAATAGTAAATCATCGGTTGCATGGTAGATCACTACATGTGAATTAAATCTGATTTAATTCACTTGATCTCTCACTAGTGCAACAAATAGTTACAACTAATTCAACTCACTTTAACTCAATAAATTGAGTTAACTAATTTCTCGTGCATTAAACTAATGCACTAACTACAACTTAAACTCTAAAACACATAGAATCACTCGCATGCCTCACCAACCACCCTCAACTCGAAATTCATGAGCTAAATGATTCTATCACACTCGGTTAACTATTACAAGTGTTTATGAGATAAGACTACAATTTATTGCCCAATTTAATTAAGGGATAATTAAATTAGACACATTTCCAATTTATTAAATAAATTGGTTTTCACACTAATGTATCGCTTGGACCCATCACTCGTGTGACTCGTGGTCCCACACTAGTGTGTGTCTTTGTCATGTTGTTTTCTGGATGCCAATTTCACTATTTCTTGTTTCAAATTTCAACATCCGTGGGCACATTATAGAAAAATCTTAATAACCATTGTGAATAAAAATACATTCATTATGAAAAAATATAAATAAATTAATAAAAATATTTATAATTCAACCAATCCTAATCCTAATAATCCTATTGGTGATCACAATTATCCCCTGTCTATCTTAACTTTAACCTCTCAAATTCTCCATGGAAAAACCCTCCCTAACCCCCCTCCCAATATGTTCCACCTTCTCTTCCTACTACTATCGTAAATAATTCCTTTGCAAATTTGGATCCTCCAACCATAAAACTCTTAGAGAAGGGATTTAATTTTTTCCCTCCCCTCATCGCGTTTCAACAAAAGTAAGTTTTTTTTTAGTCTATAACTCATCATTTTCCACCACATGAAGTTGAAGAAATTCAGTCGAATGTGTTAAAATTCTTAATTGTTCTAAACCCCCTAAAACCAAATCTTTCCAAAGAAGAATTTCAATCCATTCATCGTATTAGTGACAACATAGATATAATTATATTAAAATCCAATAAAGGAAATGTTTCGATTGTCATGAACACTTCTACCCGTGAATCCAAACTACAAAACCTTTTGTCGACCTCTTCATACAAGCCCCTCCCCCAAAAACCCTATTAATTTTGTAACCAACTTGGTTGATGATACCTTCATTGTTTGGCCTTGCGACCACCTTTCCCTCACCTCTTTCTTCAATTATCTAAATATCTTCCCCCCACGTCCAATTTACTATGGAAATGGAGAAAATTAACTTTGTTCCCTTTGTTAACATCCTTATTTCATATCAACTTGATGGTACCCTAATCCATCAAGTCCACGAAAAAAGACCCACATTGATAGATACATTCATGTGTAGTCACACCATCACCCCGTGAAAGATATGTTGTTCTTAAAACTTTGGTCATCCATGCCATTTAAATCCACCTCCCAATTCATTGAAAAAAGTGAAAGGTCATCCTACAAAAGCATTTATGGAAAATAAGTACACTTCATCCCAAATTTATAAATATCTTTGATCCACCCGCTATGCTAAATCGGCTAAGTCTACCCTCTTATCCCTCCCGCTATCTCTCATCTCTCTTCCCTATGTCCAAGGAATGACAAACCAAATCTCCAAGATCCTAACTAAAAAAGAATATAAAAACCATGAGGTGTTTACTAGATTCCATAGTCATGTGGAAAATGCTACATCATGCAATATGGAAAACCTTTCAAATTCCACCTTAAAGAACATGTCTCTAATACTTACCATAATCGTTTCTCCAATTCAACGACCACAAAACAATCTCATAATTCTAGACACCTTATATGTTTTGACCAAACCAAAATTTTCACTTCTAAACCTTTTAATCCGCATGTATCATTCGATAGCCCTTGAAATTAAAAACATCTTGATAATTTCAATTGTGAAAATGGCTATAAATTTAGCCACTCCTCGAAGCTTATTATTCATCCACTCAACCAATAAAATAACTCCTCTCCTTATCTTGTTCTATTGATTGGCTTTTGGGTTTTCTCAATGTCATTCATTTACTAAATCAATAAGATAGCTCCTCTCATTATCTAGTTCTATTGACTTGCTTCTAGGTTTTCTCACTATCTTGGCTTACGTAATTCTCATTTCTCGGGTTTTTATTATTCTTGATAATATTTTCAATTTTTAAATTCACATGGTTAATTCTCATTAGTGTCCTCTAATATTACGAATATTTTTTTTCCAATTTTGTATACTTTCATAATAGATTTATCTATATTTGATTTTTAGACTTATCTCCTAATTGTATAGTGAATCTTCTTTCTTTATTAAAATAATATTTTCAATTCTCAAATTTATATTAGTTATAATACTTTTATAACTATTTCTCTAATTATATTTTTATTTATCTATTTCCTTAATGTTTTTTTTATAAAATCTATTTTCTCGACAAAATTCTATTAATGTTTCTCTTTCAATCTAGTCCCAAAAAATCTTTGATGAATGGTTATCTAGTCCCAAAAATATTTGAGGAATGTTTGTTTCGCTTTCAATCTACTCCCAAAAGTCTTTATTTTATATTTTTAAGAACGACTCAAAAAAAATTCTTTACATTTTTTCTTTTGTGAATCAAAGTTTTTCATTTATGTCAAAGTTTAACATCACTCGCTTACAACTTGCCAAAATTCTACTCGCCTCAAATCACCATAACAAAAGGAACATACAACCAAAAGACATATAAGATCAAAATTATTTCATTTTTTCAAATTCAAAACAATTTTTTATTAAAAATTATATTTTCATTTTTTATTTTTATTTTTTGGATAATCAAAGTTTTATATTTTGGTTTCTTATATAGACTTTAGAGAACTTGTTTGACAAAAGAACATAATTCTTTTTACTTATGTACAATCAATGATAATTAGCATGTGATACTATGTTTGCTTTCAATGTAGGTTTGGGTGAAAATCATGATTTTCATCCTCACCTCTAACTTAAAATTATCTCTAATTTATTATTTTTTTTGAAAAAAAATAAATTAATAATCTAAAATCTAAAAATATATAAGCAAAATGAAAATGTAGAACACTTTATTTTAATACGATAATATTATTTTAAATAAAATCTTAAAATTTATCAATAAAAATCACATCAAATTTTTAAATTGATAAAAAATATATCAAATTTGTTTCATATGTTAAAAAAAATAATGTTATCCTTTTAGAATAATGAAACTTCTCCAACACCATGGGATAAAACTTTTCGAAATAAAGAGCAATTCCCCGAAAATTGAAAGGCTAGAAAGAATCCCACCCAACTCTACTCCACAAGTTGTGAATTTTAAATGTGGCTCATATACACAAATGTAAAGAGATTAAGGAGTACTCCACGGAAAATTTTAAGGATGGACATTTATATTAAAGTTTAGAAATCTTGGTGAATCTCACTAGTTAGTTACAATATGAAATATATAAAATGTTTCATGATATTTTTTATAAAAGTTTTCAAATGTCTAATAGTCTTATATAGTCTCTATATAAATTTTTTGGTGATTTTTTAAGGTAAAATAGTTTTATACTATAAAATTTGTGCGAATCATTTTTTTGGAAAAATGGATATTAGCAAACCCTTTTTTTTATAGAAAAAATATGGAAAATTAGCCCACTTGTGAATATTAACCCCTTAAAAATTTTCCATGGTGCACTCCATTCATAGCCTATTTTTAACCTCATGGACATTAAAAATACTTTCATTCTTTCTTTCTTTTCACCAACTTGTTTATTTTTGTTGTATTCCTCTTCCATGGATGCTAATATGTGGAAAATCCATATGTAATGTTTTTTTTGAAAAATTATTTCTTAAAATGTTGTTTTGATTTATAGATTGATAAATTGAAATTATTGATATTTTCTAGGAAAATATATAAATATATTTTATTATCAAAGAATATTTGTGTATTAAATGATTATCACATTTAGGAAACATTGATATCTATGCATTAAATGATATCTTTGAAAGGGAATTCTTTTGGTGTTGTATAACTAAAGAGTTTTTAGAAGATAATTGGTTGGTTTATGGTGGTATTAAGATGGTGCATGCCTAGGGAGAGAAATAAGGCCTCCTTTTTCACAAATGGAGCCCTAGGAAACAAGAGGCTCATTTTAGTTTGTAGTGCAACTTATCTCTCTATGAATTAAATATTTATATGAAAAATGATTGATTGGGAGTATGGTAGATATCGTCTAATTTTAGGTGAGTTAGAGATATAGCCTTGAAACATCTTCATTAGACCATGCTTACTAACCAAAATTACTTTGTGTTCAATAATCAAGGGTTTAGGGCCCATGTAGGTAATGGTTGAGGCCATTCCCTCTCGTGTTAGTGTGGTTGGTGCATGCATGTACGAAATCACACCAACTTAAGGGGTGTGGTTTACCCTCTTAAGTTATTGGTCTCAGGCAGAAAAAGAAGTGGAGTCAAGCAAGTTAGTGGAACATGCTAGAACATAAACATACTAGATAGAGAAATAGCATGCATATTCAAACATTAAAACTAAAATAAATAAAACACAAGCTCTAACTAGAGTCAAACAACTGCAATAATCCAAATGGTGGTGCTTATGGCCCCTCTTATTGAGTGCTAGTAGGAAATGAGGATGAAACTTTAACCCACTTGCCAAGGGGCTCTTAGAACTTGAATTCTAAGTCTCGATGCAAGGATGTCTTTACTTCCAAGCTTGCCTTGGTGCAAAGTCTCCCTATCTCTACTATGGTGGACTGAAGTTGTTGGATGGCCAACAATTGAGTCCCCTCTATCTTAACTCTAGATCACACATTGTTGGTATTGCTTGGGGAAATGTTGGCCAGCATAACAATGTGCTCTCAAGTTTTTCATCTCTTGGTGGCCTTTTATAGGAGAATTCAAATCCTCCTTCCCTCCCTTGGTACATTGTGGATGGTGACCCGAGAGGGGGGGATGATTCCATTGTGTGCCACAAGTATTCCCATCTGTGTGCTACCTTGATGTATAAGGAGGCTTTGGTGGTTGTCCTTAGGTGGCTTCATGTGTGAAATAATTGTTCTGGAGTGTGCTTTTTGTGGTCCCGAAAAGTGACTTCCGTCACTCCCGGGATTGTGCGCATTTTGGGCCAAAAGGCGCGCAAAGGCGCTCTTCCCGAATGTTTTTTCACGTAAATTCATTTATGACTTGCTCGATCCAGGGTGGATTAAACAAGTACAAGTACAAATGGTTTGAGTATAAGGCTCAAAAATAAAAGTGGTCGAAATTTTCTCGAACTGCATTCAGAGTTGTAGATCTCGTTATTCCGATTCCAAAGGCGCAGACTGACACTCAATTTTGAGTCGAGTATGAAGGATTTAGGCGCAGTCAAAGTTCAAGGGTTGACTTGGCAATGTGGAAGCTTAAGGAGGTGACAATTTGGAAGAAATTCGGCCACTAGACTCCAGGGAAAATTTATGGGACCATTAATTGCACTCCTTTAGTAAAAATCCAAAGGTTCGAAAACAACCATTTTGTTTTAAAAAACAATATAATCAAAAAAATATATATTAAAAATGGGGTCGACGACCATGACCCCGTTGGACCCCTCGCATGGATCCAACCGCATAAAAAAAAATTGTTTTAATATTAGGGTTCGACGACCATGACCTCGCCGAACACTGCAACCGTGCCTCCACCACCAAGTTAAATGGTGGCATATATATATAAGGGTGGGGGCGGGGCGTCAACTCCGCCACCCCAACCCACTCTTAACACCACACTACAAAGAGCCGACAAGGGATGTGGGGCGGGCGCATGCGCCACCGCGCAACCAACTCAATTTAATGCAGCAGGGGTTAAAAAAAATATGTGGGCTTCGGTGCAAGATTTAAAAAAAATCAAAACTCATATTTTTAATAGGTTCCAACTTAATTCGGAGGGGTCGGGGGTTTGACCACCCAACCTCCTCCCATACAATCCGAATCTTTAACCAATTCGACCAACGGCTACTTTGGAGAATCCGCCCACACTTCATTACTTAAACCTTCATTTCTCGCAAAGTGCAGAGACGGACAGGGAGCGGGCATGGAAAAACGAGGCAAAGTGGAACCTTGAGCAAGTGTGCGGGAGAGGGGCGAAACCATGATCCGAGCCATTTTTTCCAAAGGGGCCAAATTTTTCAATTTGCTAGATTGGGGCAAGTTTTATATGGATTACGCACTACTCGACGCCACAAATCCAACAGTGTTGCCCATTTCGTCATCAAAGGTCCGCAATTTTCGACCAATTTCAAATTGGGCGAGTATAAGGGTGTAATTCCTCATTTTTGTACTTGTACTTTCATTTTTTTCCATTTAATGAAAGCATAGCCTCCCCACTATTTGAGAAGGGCCCGGAGATGTAGTCCCTCCCGGACGAACTCCGATATCAACTCTTTTGTTCTCGTGCATGATGTTAATTTCTTTCTCTCTTTTCCCGCTTATGCCTTTAAATTTTTTTGTTTAAAGCTACAGTTTTTCACATGTTAATTCTTTTATACATCTCAAGAAAAGGACCTTGGATCAAGTGGTATCGGAGTAGGTGTTTGTAGATGTGAATTACATGCTTGTATGCTAACTAGAAATATGCTAAGAAGAGGCAAAGGGACATTATAGGCTTTTGATCCCGAAGAAGGACGTGCACGTCGGAGAAGGAACATGAGTGAAGAGGAAAGAAATGAAGTGGAGCTCAACTTCTACAAGACCTTTTACACCATGGGAGATCGGGTTGAGAAATTGTTCTCTAGACTTGAGAAGTTAGAGAAATCAAGGGAGAATGCACATGGAGGTGGTGGAGGAGACCCACCTCCTTCAGAAATGAAAGTCCTTCCTCCTCTTCTCACCCTCATAATAAAAAATTCTGGAAATGCATCTAACAAGCCTTTCTTTATGTTAGATGTTAAATTTGATCTACCAGTATATAATGGTGAAAGTAATGCCGAGAAGCTTAACAATTGGATTAGGCGATCTTGAACTCTATTGCAAGATCCAAACAGATTGTGGAGGATGAGGCGAAGGTCCAGGGTTGGCTTCTCTTTGATTAAATGGCATAACTCTCATCCTGGTGGGAGAGAAAACTTCGAGGTAACAATTATTTGGGTAACCTCCTTTCCTCTTGGTCAGATTTTTATTGTTGCACTTAAAGATCAATTCTATCCCTTAGGTTACAATCGAAAGCCTTAATGGAGTGGCAATACCTAAAGCAAGATAAAGGACAAAATGTGCAAAGCTTTACTGAGGAATATAGGAAACAAGCACTAAGTTGGGCATTTCATTATATTCTCCTCGAAGTTGTAACTAATTACATTGGTTCAATGCATAGTTACATTAGACATTCATTGTTAATGTCCGAACCTACTACCATTGACTCGGCCGAGTGTAAAGGCCATTCATCTTGATAATAGGGGCAGAAATTATAAGGACGATCATTCAAAGAAACCACCTTTCAAACCTTCAAATGGAAAATTCAAAGGGAAAGGAAAGGAAAAGGAAAAAGAAGACTGGCATCGACGAATAAGGATGAAGGAGAAAAGCCTTATTCCACTCACTACAAAAGGGAAGGCCATGACGATGATCATTGTTGGAATCTATACCTAGAAAAGAAGCCGAAGATATTTGGAGGAAAGGGTAAGCAGAAGACAATAGCAATCGCGCAGCAAGACCTTAGATCCGAATCCGGCAACGAGGAATTGATCACAGCAGTAGGGCACAAAAGGTAGTCATTCTCTTCATGTTAATTATGAATCGCATGAAATAACTAGTTCATTAGATGAGCCTCTTACTAATGAACGAAACGAAATTGAGTTGTTTCATATTAGAGATTTTATAAATCATGCAAAAGTAGAAACTCTATTTGATTCAGCTCTCAAGAAAAACCTAATTTTAGAATCCTTGGTTAAAAAGTTAGGCTTAGAGGTTAAGCCTCATCCGAAACCTTATCTCGCTTGGATGGATACATGACAAAGTAAAACTAAATGTAACCAAGCGATGTAAGGTAAAATTTGTAATTTCTTCTAAACTGGTGGATGAAGTACAACTGGATGTAATACCATTGGATATCTATGGCATTGTGTTAGGGAGTCCCTATCTTTATGACAGGAAAGCGGTTTTCTTTGCCATGAAAATAAATACCAAATCACAAAAGATGGGGTAGAATACATTGTAAGAGCTCATCAAACCAAAGTCGGTGCTAGCCTTGTAAGTGCAGGGACGGATGAAGAGACCGGTGAATTCCGACAAGGGGTGTTTTCTCATGGTTGTAATAGCAAGAGATGAATAAATATCCGATGCTTTTCCGAGGATGTGATCTCGTCTCATAAACATGAATTATGTGATGTTATTTCTAACTATGATGAGTTTGTTTTCGGGAACCCAAAGGTTTTCCTCCAAAACGAGAGATCCAACATGAGATCCATTTGTAGCATGATGCTCCATTACCAAACATTGGTATGTACAAGATGTCATCCATCGAGATGGAGGAAATAAAAAAGCAGTACAAGAATTGTTGAACCAAGGGGTCGTTCGGGCCAAGTACTTCTCCCTTGTGGCTCGCCGACCGTGTTAGTACCCAAGAAAGATGGCACATGGAGGATGTGCATGGATTATATGGCACTAAATAAAATCACGGTGAAAAATCGATACCCTCTCCCTCGCATTGACGATTTATTAGATTAATTAAACAATGCTATCTATTTCACAAAATTGGATTTGCGCGAGTGGTTATCACCAGGTTAAAATTGTAGGAAAACTACCTTCAAGACCAAACAGAGTTGTTCGAATGGATGGTGATGCCATTCGGACTTTGCAACGCTCTAGCCACATTCATGAGGGTCATGAATGATCTTTTTAGGCCTTTCATTAATGAGTTTGTCCTTGTGTATTTAGATGATATTATTGTCTTTAGTAGGACTTGGGATGAACATGTATGCCATGTTAATAAAGTGTTTGATGTATTAAAGAGGGAATAATTGTATGTAAAGCTTTCAAAGCGTGAGTTCAAGAAAACCTATTTGGTTTACCTTGGTCATATTGTCGGTAATGATCAATTAAAAATAGACCCCTCAAAAGTTGAGGTGATTGTAAATTGGCCTAAGCCTACCAATGTAACGAGAGGTCCGTAGTTTTCTAGGTGCAGCACGATCGGGAGAAGGTTCATTTCCAACTTCTTCATTATTGCATCACCTTTACATGCACTAACAAGTATCAAACAAGCCTTTCAGTGGGGAGGAAAGCAACAAAATTACTTTCGAAGCACTAAAAGAGAAAATCAAGCATCGCACTAGTCCCGGCTTTACCCGATCTCCACTAGCCTTTTGAGATAGAAACCGATGCCAGTGGGTACGCCATGGGAGCTCATACTTTTGCAGCGAAAAGAAGCTGATATGTTACCATTCGGAGAATTTCTCCCGAGGATGTAATCAATTACCCCACTTACGACAAGGAACCCGTATGCCTTGGTCCAAAGTGTGAAAAAGTGGAAACACTACCCGATCCGCAAGGAGATCATCATCCATACGGATCATCGACCCCTTGCAATACCTTCGATCCTGAGACCAAGCTATAATAGTCTCGTCATTTCGGTTGGATGGGGGTTTCTACAACAATTTCATCCGGTAATAAATTATAAGAAGGGCACTAGTAAAAAAGTAGCGAGATATGCTCCCTTGCGCTCCTATTTTCGCTTCTATTATTTTGCATAATGTGTCATTGTCTTTTGAAATTTATGTTGAACAATACGCTAACGATGATGAATTTAAAGAAATATATGCAAAACTAACTCATGGTTCACAGGTGGAAAACTATCATTTGCAGGGGGAAGTTTTTGTATCACCTTGGCAAATTGTGCATACCCATGACGAGAAAGGGTACATGTAATTTGACAGAGCGCATACCTCTCTTGTGTCCGGTCACTTTGGTGTCGAAAAAACCTTATGTCATTTGCAAAGGTTTTGTTTTTGGACCCATATGAAAAAAAATTGTAACTTCGTTTTGTAAAGGGATGTGTGATGTGTTCCTGTTTCAAAGCCCTCTAATAGAAAACTTGGGCCGTACACACCACTCCCTCTTCCCGGTTGTCCATGGGAAAGTGTGTCAATGGACTTTGTAGGAGGTTTTCCTATGTCTATAAAGGGTCACGACTATTTGTATGTTGACGTCGATCGCTTTAGTAAAATGTGCATATTGATGCCTTGTAAAACGCAAGCCATCGTCGAGCGATTTCTTGTCTTTTTCTTTCGATATGTTTGGGTCCACTTTGGGTTGCCCACGTCGATTGTGTCGATCCGGAATCTCACTTCCTTGGAGACTTTTGGACCAACTTGTGGTGCATGATGGACACCAAGTTGAAGAGAACCATGGCATTCCATCCACAACCGACGTACGGACAAAGTGGTCGTTAACCGTACCGTGGTACACTTGTTGTGGGGCTATTGCAACAAGAATCCCAAGTTGTGGGATGAGCACCCTCCATATGTGAAAAATGCTTACAACCGAGCAAAGTGCATTCCTCTACGCAGTGTTCACCTTTTGAGACATGATTTGGTTACTTATCAAAAGACCCTTTCGACATGCTCTATGGAAGGGATGAAGATTTCAGTGGATGTGATGATAGGGATAAAGCATAGTGGTTCATCCGACGGATACGGATAATTCGCCAAGTAGTGCAAGAGTAGTTGGAGAAGAGTCGAGCTCGATATAAGGCCCGACATGATAAGCACCGAGTCGACCATCAATTTCAAGTTGGTGACAAAGTGTGGTTCCACATCGACAAGGATCGAATGAAGGGGGAAGGCAAGAAATTGCGACCAATCCTAGATGGTTGATTTACCATATTGGAGAAGATTGGGAATAATTCTTTTCCGACTCTACTTGCTCGTATACATGCGGATGTACTCGATCTTGAATGTGAAAACTCGAAGCTTTATGAACCATGTTGGAACACATAATCCTCCATGGGTAGGTGTGGAATGCGAAAAGTCACAATGGAGTCCAAGTGACCTTGGAATGTGAAACCAAGAGTCACACCATTGTACTATAAATGTACATCTTTGTATAATGGAAAATAAGTGAGCTACACACTTATCATTCATTGTGTGTTGAGTCTCCTGTGTGTGTGTGTTTATTTTTCTCATACACCATGTGTGTGCTTAACATGGTGTTTAACATGGTATCGGAGCGGGCGATTGCTCGGCTCTTGCTCCAAATTGAGTGAGCCATTTGTGTTTATGGCTCGTGCATATTTGAAAAAAAATTTGATAATTTTTGACAGACTCGAGAGATTTACATGACGAATCATTTTGCCGCATTCAAAAGAAGCAAAGCATTCAAATTTTTTTTTGAAGAAGAGCGACATTGGTTTTGAGAAGGAGCGCACTCAAAATCCTTTAGCGGCATTCGGAAATTGGTTCGGAGAAACGCAGCTTTGTGCATCCGAAGGTTTTCTCACTCGCTCATTTTTTTCTGCAATCTCTGCATTTTAAATTCCGCACCATTTTGGAGCTGCTGGAAAAGTGTTTAAAATAAGTCTCGAAAAATTCGAGTTTTTTCGCTGAAAATTTCACCATTTTTCTGCTTTACGGAAAAAGTACATTTTTCACACTGCGAAAGAAAATTTCTGACTCTGCAAATTTTCCGTTTTGCCTCTGCTCGTATATTACTCCTCGTTGTTTTTACATTTAAAAATATATATATATATATATATATATATATATATATATATATATATATATATATATATATATATATATATATATATATATATATATATAAAATAAAAATAAATCAATTTTTGGCCTTTCGGCCCCCACGCAACTCGCAATTTTTTAACACTCGAATCAAATCTCCCTCCACGCTGTCCCCTTATCACTCCATCCCTCAACACACAGCCCTCCCCCTCACACGCGTCCGCTCGATTGATTAAACCCCTACACTACAAGGCACCACCGCACCCCCCATACCCGCGGTATACGCCCTCCCTTACCTCACAGCAATACATCTCCCCACGACTCTCCATACAAACAAACAAACAAACAAACAAAAAAAATAGAGAGAGAGAAAAGAGAGAAATGAACAGACTAGAATTGAAGAAATGGCATAATGAGAAAATGATAAATTGCCTACATAGAGGAGAAAAGAGAAGATTTGACATTTTATGATTTGTGGCATATATAAGAGGGTGATTTTTTTGAAGAATTTTACATGAGAAGACAAGTTTGCCATCATTGCAAAAACAGATATTTGAAGAAAAAAATTCAATCGCATAGTGTTTTCAAATTTCGCACATATTTTTGCGAGAGATATTGAGATTGTATTGCCTCTTCATAGTTGCAATCAAGATTTGAAGTGTATTTGAGTTGTTGATGTAAGTCATTGTTGATTGCCCTCCATCATTTGAGGAGCAGATTTTTTGCTTTGAAAATTCTTTAGAGTCATTTGTATTTGTTGTTGAATCACATTGTAAACGGGTGCATTTTTCGGTTGAATCCGACACCCTTTCATTTTTTTGAGCCTAAGTTGTTGAAATGGCCAAAATCAATGAGGCATTAGAGTTGTTGAATAACCTCATTCATTCAAATGTTGATGATATCATAAAAATGATCAAGAATGCTCTTTGTAACATTCAAAGTTGTTTACTAGATGCACAAGAAAAAAATTGAGTTTTTTGCATTTGGAATCTCAAAGCTCCAACAAGACGAACTTCAGCAAAAGAGTCACCATTACGAACTCGTTTGTTCGTAAGATTGAGAAGGACTCCCATCGAGCAGCAAGTCGATAAATTTGAAGTCGATTCCCATTCGGTTCATTGCACAAGAGCAGATTTTCATGCGGATGCAGCGAGTTCAACCTCGCACTTCTCAAGCCCATCATCGAGACCTTGGGAAGAGCTTGTCCACAACAAGCACGAATCGGTCTTGGATATGACAAGGATGTGTCCTTTCATATTCCGGACTACACCAAGCCCATCTTATTTCGTAGTGCTTGATTCTTGTATGACGATTCACTCGAGTGCTCCGGATCCTGTTCCACTTCCACAACAGATTGAGAAATGCCAACACCGTGATCGAGTTGGCCATATGAAAGATCACTTTGTTTTGATCTTCATCCATGCAAGCACTATGGTCGGCACACCCATTATTCGAAAAGATGCTTCGAAACAAGCCTCCTACAAGAACAAAGATTCATCTTGGATGGATCGCTTCTTAGCAATGGGCATCGACGTGCCCAAGAAGATGTTTAAGTCGCATATCGAACATGTTCACGAATATTGAGCAAACTTGCGGCTGAGTTTTCGCCATCATCTCACCTTGTCCCCCGATAGGGGGGAAAATGGTGGTCATGTACAAGCTTCGACATCGATCAAGCAAGCCCTCGAGCCACAATCTCTCATTCCATGTTCGGATGCCCACTGCATCTTCTTAGGAACAATCAAGGAGTTAGGAACAATCAAAGTTTGAGGGTTGACTTGGTGATGTAGCGACTTAAGGAGGCAACAATTTGGAAGAAATATGGTCACAAGATTCGGCCAACCTAGCCGGATTCTGGGAAAATTTATGGGACCGTTAATGACACTCCTTTGGTCAAAATTTGAAGGTTCGAAAACAACCATTTTGTATTAAAAACAATAAAATAAAAAATATATATATTAAAAAATGGGGTTGGTGGCCATGACCCCGCTGAACCCCCTCGCACGATCCAATTGCATAAACAAAAGTTGTTTTTAATATTAGGTTCGGCGGCCATGACCCCACCGGACTCTGCAACCATGCCTCCACCACCAAGTTAAATAGCGACATATATATATATAAGGGTGGGGCGGGGCGTCAACTCGCCGCCCCCAACCCACTCTTGACACCATACTACAAAGAGATGACAAGGGATGTGAGGGCGCGCCCCCCCCCCACCAACTCAATTTAATGCGCCGTGTTAAAAAAATATGCGGGCTTCCAGGCATGGGGTTTAAAAAAAATCAAAACGCAGATTTTTAATAGGTTCGACTTAATTCGGAGGGGTTGAGGTTTAACCACCTAACCTCCTCCCATAAAATTCGAATCTTTAACCAATTCGACCAATGACTACTTTGGAGAATCTACCCACACTTCATTACTTAAACCTTCATTTTCGCAGAGCGCAGAGGACGAGACAGGGAGAGGGCATAGAAAATGAGGTAATTGGAACCCTAAGCAATGTGCAGGAGGGGGCAAAACCATTATCTAAGCCATTTTTCCAGAGGGGCCAGATTTTCACTTTGTCAAATTGGGGCAAGTTTTATATGAATTCTGCACTACTCGATGCCAAAAATCCAATGGTGCTACCCATTTCGTCGTCATAGGTCTGCAATTTTCGGACAACTTCAAATTGGGCAGGTATAAGGGTGTAATTACTCATTTTGTACTTGTACTTTCATTTTTTCCATTTAATGAAAGTGGGGCCTCCCCACTATTTGAGCAGGGCTCGGAGACATAGTCCCTCCTAGATGAACTCCGATATCAACTCTTTTGTTCTCGTGCATGATGTTAATTTATTCTCTCTTTTTCCGCTTATGCCTTTAAAGTTTCTTGTTTAAAGCTACAATTTTCACATGTTAATTCTTCTATACATCTCAAGCAAAAGACCTTGGATCATGCTCAAATTTGATTTTTCCTCAGACCTTAGAGATTTTTAAATACTTTCTAGATTCTCTAATGTCTCTTAGCCCTGTAAATCCTTCTGCCTGACATTAAATAATGTCATATTTTCTTGTACGATTTTCCAGTGTTAACAGTTACCCCCTAATGTGTGAGGTCTAGGAAGAACTGTATAGCCGAAATGCATTATAGTTTCTTTTCGGTATATTGCGCATAGAGAAAGAGAAAGAGACCTGCCAATAGCTTGGAATTGGAGACACCCTGCACCGGTTTGAAGAACGACCGTGTCCTGTGGGACCCCTGTAATAAAATATAATACAATATATACAAATTTTCTACGAGGCGAGCATGTCCCATGCTCGTGATGTTGTGGCTAGTTAAACAAATCTATTTGACAAATACATGTTCTGTCTATGTCACTAATATGGTAGTGATCTGGTGGTTGATGATGACATTTTTTGACACCCTTAGGGGTGTTATTTATTTTAAAATAGGTGGAATACGGTACCCATATGTGTAAACTTGGTATGGCATATAACTGCTCATTGTAAGCATAGGTGTTGGCTGGGACCTTCCTGTGTAAGAATTGCTGAAAGAGATGCTTATGAAGGCATGAGTCTTCAACGAATTTGATCAAAGTGAAATGGTTTAAGGTACGATACCATCTTGACATGAAAGCTTGCATTGTAGTCAAATGTCAGGAGGATCGATGACATCTGTGGGCAATGATGTCTCCCATAGTGCCACCCAAGAATGCCCCTTTTATGGAGAGGGGTGATCGAAGGTACCGCTTCCTTTTTGGAACATAGGTTTTGAAGTCGACAAAAAGGAAGCCTCAACCGAACGAGGGGTCGCTGATATTAAGGGTCAGGGACCTGGATGTGATGGGTTTAACATAGGCATGGTGGTGAGGGGTGACTGAAAACTGATGATGGAGAATTAGTGGCCCAAGGTCGGAGTATAATAAGTGGCTTGGCGGCAATCATAACTATTTCTGATGGGAAAATCCCTGGAGTTGGTAGGACTTCTAGGGTGGATATAAACTAGTTATGAATGTCATGGTGGCTTTTGCATGAGGGTGTGATACTCTGACCAAGGGTGTCCAAGGACTACTGCCATGGTAGAAAATATGAATGATTGGGTGGGGGACGTAGTTCACCATTTGCGGTCTTTGTACACTTATCAAAAGAATAAAATAATGGGGTTTTGTTTGTACAAACCACAGAGACGGGTGCCCCAAAACATGAAAGTGTTCGCTCACTGATGATGTGAGGAAGGTGTTTTGCTGAGGGTGGGGACCCCATTGGTTGGCCTCATGTGTGCGGTTGATGAAACGGATGAAAAATTATCGCAGATGGGACTATGCTAGTGGAGGTATGGTGGGCCAAATGCAAGGCGCGGTAGTGCACTTTTGATCTTCTTGTTCAACCTAATCATCTGGGAAAGGGGTTTTATTTTCTATGGTAAAACTTGACCTTATTCATGGTGGATGGATGGGCATGAGGTGCTTCCTGGACTAAAGTGGTATGGCCATGGCGTCACTTTTGTGGTGATATATGGTCAACTCTAGGTGACGAACGCCATGGAGGGGAAGCTTTACCGACCAACGAGCTGTATTTTCATCATGTGCAGGGCGAGGTGATGATAAACACAGTCAGATATGTGGAACCTATAGTTGATTTCTGATGATGTCAGGATATACAGAGTTTTCTGGGGCTCTATCATGCTGGGGGTAGAATGATACCTGCTCTGGAATTTTCAGTGGATGGAGTTGTGGATGGTTTGCAAGCTTTCCTGCAAAAAACAAATACCTCAAGTGAAAGCATCTTCTTTATCAAATATTATTGAAAGCCATGAGCTTTAAAAAAGAAGATGAAGGAAGGCGTACCTGTCGATGCTGAAAATTTATTTTTTTGAGAGTGCGAATGTGTGGCATCATACCAGTTCTTTATGGAGTGTTTTTCATAGTGTTGCTTTCGGTTTGGAGAATGGACCTTATAATCTCTTGTTATAGTCCTCCAAATTTTTTGAAAAGGGCATTATATAGGTGAATATGGCCCTAATTCAATTCATTTTTACTAGTTGATTTTTTGAGAGGTCAGAGACTTGTGCAGAGCAATTCTTGTCGTTGCAGTCAGCCTGAGCACTAGGGATTAGCGATGTCATGCCCAGGTAACCTCCATGACGTCCTGCACTTTATTTTTTCAGTCTGAGTATGTCGGGATCTATACAAAATTGGTTTATACGGATTCTGAGTAATTTTTTGCCCTAGATTGCATGGGCGATCAGGGCAAGGGTGCGCCCTCTGTGTGCATTTCTGGGGATTTGCGTGCTTTAAGCACTCTGTTCCCCATTTTTGGCATGCCTTAAGCATGCCTATGAGAAATACAGGCGTGCATGTCTGAGGGACAGGCACGCAAAAAGGCCGAGGAAATTTTTTTGAGCTTTTGCCTAATTTTTGGTGTTTTTTCTATTACTGATGGGTCCCTGTTTGGATGACAAGTTGTTGTGGAGGGAGCGGGATTGGCCCAAGCTACGTACTACATTAGCCGCCGATGTTGGGGCGAGCTGCCAGCTGGTGCAATAGGGGCTCCTGAAGTTCATGGAGAACGAGCTTCTTCGGTCGCAAGACTGATTGCTACGTTACTTGATCCGGCATTGGCACAGGAAGCGTAACATGTTTGTATTGTGTGGCACTAACCTTGCCATACATCTTGAGAGAGATGTATACTTTGTGACCGGGTTAATGCCTCATGGTGAGGCGTTGCGCTATCCACTCCCTTCTGGGAGGGTGGATTTGGAGAGGTTCCAGGCACATCATTTCGGCGAGGCGCCCCTTACGGAGGGGTGCATCAACATTGCTTTGATGATAGACCTGGTTGAGCGGTACACTCTAGCAGCTAATTTGCGACTGCAGGGTCATCGACTCCACATCGGGCATCTGGCCCGCAAGTTGGAGTCTTGCGCCGGTTGAAGTCCGGGCACTTCTTTGATTTTTCCCACTTCTGTTATGACGGGATGGTGACGCGACTTAACAAGGTCTGGAGTGGATCAAAGCTATTTGCGTACGCCACTATTCTATGCATCTTTATGTATGAGAGGGTATTCTTGTTGATACCAGTGGTGGCAGTGCCTCCTGGGGGGCCACGGGAGCCTCACATGAAGAGGTGGGCTCCTGTGATGCCACGAGGGGGTGGGGGTGTGGTGGGGAGTTATTGGAATGCCACAGCGGAGGCCTAGTTTGAGGAAAACCCTTAGATGTTTCTGCCATTCCCATATGCAGGGATGGACTTTCGGGGGAAACCAGAGATGGGTCTCCCTCCTGGTTATGCTTGGGGGCCAACAAGTATGTTTTTATGTTTTTTGCATTTATTTGAGTATATATGTGCTTATGTGTTTTGATGGTGACACTAACATAGTTTTAGTTACTCCTGTAGATGTTGGCGAGGTAGGTCGCCCCATGGCTGAATTGGTCAGCCACAGTCCTCTTTAGAGACCTCGGGGCGATCGTGGAGGGTCGAGAGGAGATGTTGCACAATGTCAGGGTGGTGGACCTGGTGGTGGTGCTAGCCCTTCGGGAGAGGGCAGCAACTCACCTACTGCCGAGGCTACGGCCAAGCAAGCTCGTGCCGATGCAGAGGCGGCACGTGCTGATGCGGCGGAGGCTCGCAATGCTGAGCTGACTACGCGGGTGTCAATTCTAGAGGATGTCTGGGGTCGAGCGTACCACTTGACTGATGGGATGCCTTCTCAAGATTTTTTTTATAACATCGAGGAGATCTGGCTGGAGATAGTGATGGCCTAGTAGAGGGACTATCCACCTATTTTACGCCGGGTGGCAGTCTCAGTTTTGACGACGACTCTAGTAGTGGCACCGGGAGCAGTTGTGGGTCCAGGTTCCCCGCCTGGGGGAGCACCTCCGTAGAGTTTACTTGTACATGGGGAAAGCACCCATTATGAAGATGATTCCCTTTTTTTGATGAATTTCTGTGTATCTTTGGGCTGGCTGATGGATTAGTGACACTATTTTTTTGTACTCAGACATATACACATGATATATATATATATATATATATATATATATATATGAGAGATTTTTTTTTTGTGGCTCTACATCTTGTGTCACCTGTTTTGGTTTATGGATGATGTTATACTGATGGATATCTATGTTGTTTTTTATGTATGATGGTTTCTTCGAGATAATTTTTAGCTATGCGATCAACTATTTGGTTTTGACTCCTTGGTACATGTGTAAATGTGATGTATTCAAATTGTCTGCTTAAACTTTTTTCACGCAAATATTTTCTAAATAGACGTGAATATCTTGTCTCAAATGTTTGGTTAACTGTGACACTACTAACTGGGAATCGAGGAGACATGCATATGGTGTATGCCCTGATGGAGAGCGTCGCACATAATTCCGATGATGACGTCATATTCTTCCTGATTGTTTGTTGTTGAACTGATGCACACCATTTGTGTAGAGTGATGATTGATCAGGGTGATAGATGACCCAGGCAGTTGCTGCTAAACTTTAAGACCATCTTGATGCTCCATCGACAAATCCAAAATAAGGTTTCGTTTGATGATCCATGGTGGCACTTTGAGTGCTCTTTGTAATAAGTCTTTTGGTCAAAAATTTAAAGTGGTTGGGTTTGTGTACATTCACTCTAGGGCAGCGCCAACTTGGCCGTCATGGGTAGAAATTCTTGAGGTAAAGGTCGTTGGCGAGGTTGCTGAGGCATGTCCCGTTCAGTTCCGTCAAGATGTATGCCCCCTGGAGGAGGCAGTGTTTTACAATGTAGGGTCCTTTACACAAGGTTTCGAACTTTGCTACCCTAGGGCTTCTTTTGCAACATCATAGCGGAGGACTAGTTCTCCCTCGGTGAATGAACTAGGGTTTATGTGGCGATCGAATGATGCTTTTACCCTTTTATTATGGGCCTCGTTGTGTTGCAGTGACTACCGTCGGCTTTCGTCAACGAGCTCTATTTGTGCTAGGCGTTGTTCTAGAGGCTGGGTATCATCACGGAGTTCGAGTTATTCATGGATTTTGAGTCCATGTCATCTTCTTGGGAGAGGCAGACTATAGCTAAGCGTAAACTGGTGAGGGCTAGCCAAAATCGAGGGATATAGTGACAATTTTCTAGAAGGTGATTGTTGACGCATAAAGGACATTTGAATTGTGCTGCCCGCAATCCGACCTAGTAAACCCATTCTATAGGATACCATCTGTGGATGAGTTCCAGGGTTGTGCTTTCTTTGAGGAAGTGACCACGTTCATCGCACAACGTGCAGCGTATAACGGGAGGGGACATGACTGGGAGTCTTTGTGTTTCCCGTCGTTCCTCTTGTAGGTACGGGATGATACGAGGTTCATCTCCTGTAGACTGGGTGGGGGGATCCTCTTGATAGGATCGCTCGATGGCGTGTAAAGTATCCCTATATCGTGGGATATCTGGGCAATGATGGGTATAGTGCCCATAATTGCTATAGATAGTGCATGTGTGATTGGTACGCACTTATTTGCCTTTACCTTTGGTGGCAGGTTCCTTTTTATGAGAATCTGACATCGTTATATAACCGCTTGACAACGAGGAGTGGCTTTGACCACCGCCAAGTGTATATGGGTAGGGTGACCTATTACATCGCATATGGCACAGACTGGTGATTCCCTTTGAACGTCGGGTGTCACCATATTCTTTCCTCTCTTCTCAGTTTTCTTAGCCATAATCACCGATTTTGTAATGGGAATTTCCTTTGCAGGGGTGGTCTCAACTGTTTCTTGGACGGGTGGGAGCTCCTCGGGACTGAGGGGCTTCAACCCTTTGGAAGTAACATGGGTGGCTCCTGTTCTGGAAGGGGGAACGAGGTACCAAACTTGGAATTCCAACGATATGTTGGGTAACACCAATGTTACCAAAACCTCGCTAGAAGATGAAAACAAATGGGGGTTTAGAGGAAAGGTCAGGAAGCAAGCCGTAGGCTGTGAAAGGCCGTCGTGGCTCAGACTCCTGCAGTCGTACTCTCCTTGTGGTTCTGTGGTTCCGACTAGCTTCGGTGCTTGATGTGGACATAGTGCACAACCTGAGCCCTACGACATCGATTTATGATCGCATAATGGAGGGATTCCCTAGAATGATCTTAAGAATGGACGACGCTGAACTGCCAGCCCCATATTCCTTTCTGCACTGCAGTTGCGTATCCAAGCATGCATTCATTGAGGAAATGAATTACATTGGTGCTGCACGTGGTGGCTTCAGCCCAATCTGCTCACAAAGAATGATGTGGACCCTCGGGTGGGGGAACACCCGAACACCATAATGTGGAAGATAGGAAGATGGAGGGAGGCTGCTGAACTGGCATACATAACTCACCAAGGAGTATATTATAGTCCAAGTGAGCATCCAAGACTTCAATGTCTATATGGACCGTATTTCTGGCTAAGCAGACCGGGACATTTTGGTAGAGACCGACGAGGGTTGAGGGACAACCATCATATGCTCTAAGCGTGATGACTGATGGTTTTAGTTCGGGAGACCCTAACTTCTGCCAAACATTTTTTGACATGATGCACGTGGATGCACCATTGTCAATGACACATTGGTGAATGGTGATATTCTGGACCAACACTGGTATCTGAAAGGAGACCATCGAAGGAAGCCTAGGGGTGGCTTTGTCTAAATCAAGATCCATTAGGCGCGTATCGGGAGGGTCGATAGTGTCTAACACAGAAAGAAAAGTTTTTTGTTGTTTTGGGCATGTCTGCAATACTTCCAAATCTGACATAGTAGCAAGAGATTGGGCTATGTCGTCCATGATGCTATAATTATGGGCTGCTTTGGAGTAGTTTCCTGCTCGCGTATTTGGTCCCTTAGCCATCTTTGGCAATGGTTCAATAGGCATCCTTGAAATGGTAAAAGGTGCATTTGGTGCACTGGTACTAGCCCCTAACGCGTTGGTGTCTGGTGGGGTTTCGTAATTGCGATTTAGTGTTTGAAAAAACATCTCTTCGCTAGTCATGTAGATTTCGTGGTTGTTTTTTCCGGAGTCGTCGGGATTCTGTTGTTGAGTGCTAACTGTCCCTTAAAGGCGGAAAGGTTCCTGCATCACATTTGCTGGGAAGATCCTCCTTGTCCTCAGTTACTCAACAACTTCTTCAGCTCAGGGAGATCGGGACAGTGGCAAGTATAATGGTCGTACTCACCTTAGATCGAACAAGAGTGGTTTGTTCGAAGAGGTGGCCTTTTTCTCTACCATTGGGCATTGCTTGGCTCATGTTTGTGATTCCGGTTGGAGTTGCCTCCAGCCTGGGATCGTGGAGGGAGTTTCCGGTTGTCGCCCCCAGTCCAAGATTCCCTTTGGGCTTGTTTTTTACTTTTTTCTTAACCATGTTAGGAGGGTAGTTCTCCTGGTTATATGATTGGTGTGGTTGGTTTTGGGAAGGCTGCAAAAATTTCAACTATGCGTTGGTCTGCATAGGCAAGTCTTGTGCTGGCTACTGAGCATAACGTGGTCCCTGGTTTTCACCTGGCTGTTGGGGGAGCTATTTCGTTAGTATGTCTATCTACGTACTGGGTCCCTTGAGCCGGAGGATAGGGTCCTCCATGGTGATACGCTGGCACCCTACTGGTCAAATTTTGTTGAGGCATCTGATGACTTTAAAAACCGGGTTGTGGTACGTTTTGGGTAGAATCATACATACAACCAAGGTTTTGATTGTTGTTGCCTAGGTAACTTTGGGTCAATGACCCAATTAGACTGTCTATAGATTTCGACGCGCCTGGAAATTCTTTGTAAGTCTATAGGCACGGGGCGTTCAATAGGATATTGTAAATATATCTTGACTACGTATAGATCAGCTTGAGCTATTGGGCTTTGTTGATGGTGTCCTCTTCAAATATGGGCCTTTGTTGTGCCACATCCTTTGAAATCTCTACAGTGAGAGTTTCCGGGAAAAGGTCTAAAAGTACCCAATAGTTGAGTTTGGTTTTACATAAACTACGATGACGTCGCCATTCATGGAGATGGTCCGAGATATGGACGGTGGGGTTTGCCTAAAGTGCGTCAGTAGTTCCATTCCAAAGTCATGGTGAAGGGGTAACTAAAAATATATTAGGAATGTGGTGGCGAGGGTGCTAAAGGTTCCATGTGTAGCAGAGGGCTACTCCACATACCATTTCGTGGCTACTCCTATCAGAGTGCGTTGAAATAGTCTCAATAAAATAGTGTCGTCAATGAAACTATTCAATGAGAACCACAGGCGGAAGGTCATGACATGACTACCTGGATCTTCCACTTGCTTTCCTTCAAATTTTTGAATATTCGAAGGGAGCTTCTTGGGCATGGGAGGCCATGTAGGGTTGTGTGTAATGGCGTCATTCATCATCTTGGTTAAATCTAGTAGATTCAACGAAGCTAAAAAGGGTGACTGTGAGGTTGAAGCCATTACAACTTGTGAAGACACAAAGTTCTGGTTAGGAAGAGGGTTTTTCTGCAATGTACCTTGTTGTGTATTTGAATGGATTCCCTAATGGGTAGCACTCCTTTACCCCCTAGGGGTCATGGGAGGAGTGGTATGTGGTGTGGCATTGGGAGACCGCTCAGGGTTCCCAACTAAGGATGCCCCAACAAAGGACGAACCAATAATGTGGTAGTGTTCAGTCTTTGACGCCTAAATGGTGAAAGACCTGAAACCCCTCTTGGTAATGGTGGGAGGTTCAAAAGACGTCTAGATCGATGAGGTCCCATTGTGTTCGTTCTAGTTTCGACTAGGTATGGCTTTGGAAAATTTTGAGAGGATAGAGAATATGATCAAAGCAAAATTCTGATCGCATACATAAAACAAAGAAAAAATAAAATTAATTTTCCCTTTAAATTAATCCTATGTGATTAGTCAATCAAAAATATGGTTTTTGTTTGTTTGTGTATGATACTCAAATCCTAGAAGACCTATTCATCCTCACACACTCAAATGTAACTGGGCCTTGAGAAGATATATTGTGAGTGTTGGCACAACGTCCCGTAAGAGCTGGCAACGCCCCCAGTCAGCCAAAGAAAATCTACCAAGGTAAGGGTAGAGGATCTAGTGCTTGCCTGCACCGTTGCCTATAGGGAAAGGATGCCCTAATTTGGCCACTAAGTACCATCGTCCCACATGAGCGTTCGAGTCTTGGGCTTCTTGGTAATTCAACTAACAATACCGAGTATCAGCTGGGACAGGTAGCCCCAACTAATACCTGTCTGCACTGTGCCTAAGCCTAACCCCCTCTAAAATGGGTCTTTGTCCTGCTCAGATTTTCTTTTCCATGGGCAGATAGGTGGATTTAAAGCTCCCTAAATAGTCAACTTCTATGTTTCAAGATGAAGAATGATTAAGGCGGCTTATTGGATGCCTACCCCCTTGATCCTAACTTAGACTATAAATTCTTTTGTGGCCCCTGTGGGGAGAATTTAATGAGTTTTGTTAAGTTATTTTTAGGTGTCTTTGTTTTGCTTAGTGTGTGGATGTGTGTGAGAAAAAATTGGAAAAGCACATAGTTTGAACGTGTGGATATGCAACGATCCTTTTCAAAATCCCCTATTAAACTATCTTGTATTGTTCCTGTCTCAAAATAAAAACATGTGCGGATATGGGCCTAAAAGCAGTTAAGAGTGAGCTTTGGCAAGTTGTGGGGTACCTCAACCAGTGATGGCAGATGTATTATGGGCTGCCAGGCACTTTACAAGTATAAAAAGATACAAATATGGGAGAAATTTCTCATTCTGTATTTTGCGCGGGAAAGGCTGCAATAGGCATGATGTCTACGCGCAGGTCAGCTCAGAACGTGCGCCCTAAGCGCGCCTGTGAGAGGGAAAAGTGTGCAAATTATTGAAAAAGTAATTTTTGGAGTTTTTCTGCTTCAGTCTATCACTTGAGATGAACTAGGACTGAAGGAGAAAAAGGGGGCAATTTCAGCCCAACTCCACAGCACAGACAGAGGTCTCTACAAAAAGGCACAACCACATAAACTTGGAAATAAACGTTAGTGGAGTTGCCAATCCTGTGTTATTGTGTTTGGTGCATGCATATATGAAATCAAACTAACTTAAGGGGTGTGGTTTACCCTCTTAAGTTATTAGTCACAGGCAGAAAAATAAGTGGAGTCAAGCAAGTTAGTGGAACATGCTAGAACATAAACATACTAGATAGAGAAATAACATGCATATTCAAACATAAAACTAAACTAAAAATTAAAATAAATAAAACACAAGCTCTGAATAGAGTCAAACAATTGCAATAATCCAAACAGTGGCACTTACGACCCCTCTTATTGAGTGCTGGTAGGAAATGAGGGTGAAACTTTAACCCACTTTCCAAGGGGCCCTTAGAACCTGGGTTCTAAGTCTCGATGCAAGGATGTCTTTACTTCCAAGCTTGCCTCAGTGCAAAGTCTCCCTCTCTCTACTATGGTGGACTGAACTTGTTGGATGGCCAACAATTGAGTCCCCTCTATCTCAGCTCTGGATCACACACTACTAGTATTGCTTGGAGAAATTCTGGCCAGCATAGTAATGTGCTCTCAAGTTGTACATCTCTTGGTGGCCTTTTATAGGAGAATTCAAATCCTCCTTCCCTCCCTTGGTACATTGTGGATGGTGACCCAAGAGAGGGGCATGATTCCATTGTGTTCCACAATTATTTCATTACGTGATCCCTTGATGTCTAAGGAGGCTTTTTTGGTTATCCTTAGGCGGCTTCAAGTGTGAAATCAATGTCCTAGAGTGTGCTTTTTTTGGTCTCGGAAAGTGACTTCCGCGACTCCCAGGATTGCTCGCATTTCGGGTCAAAAGGCACGCAAAGGTGCTCTTCTTGAAGGCTTTTGCATGCAAAAGAATTTATGAATTGCTCAAATTTTATTTTTCCTCAGACCTTAGATATTTTTAAATACTTTCCAGATTCTCTAATGTCTCTCACCCCTGTAAATCCTTTTTCCTGACATTAAATAATGTCGTCTTTGCTTGTACGATTTTCCAGTGTTAATACCCTCTAACCACCAATTTGTTTTAATCGATATATTTTGGAGAGGTTGTATATTATGCATGTAATTTAGATTTCCTGACCTCCATAACATTTCTCACTTGGATAATCTCATGTGTTTGTGTGTCATCCCTCAATGGTAAAATTTGAATTCTTCATCAAGAGGTGATAAAAGATGGAATTTGTGGTAGACAGATGTCAAGCTGAGATAGCTTTGTTTTAGGGGCTTTGGGAATTATCTTTAAATAAAATTAATGTGAGAGAGAAACTTCAAAATACTCAAAGTTGTTATAAAATGATGTAACTCAACCCTTTCAACAAGGATTTATAGTGTCACATGGTCGCCAAAATTACACACAACATGGAAGTAGCAAAGACAAAGAAAGCTAAAGGCACCCAAACTAGAACCTAAATTCGTTGGACAAGAATTAGGCATCCATATCACAAATTTATTTTTGGCATGATGAAAGTGTGTTCTCATTGATGGCAAGGTCTAAAAATTCTCCTTGGTGTTAAGCTCTCATTAGTTTGATATAACCAATTCAATAAAGTAAGTGGGGAATCTCAAAGCCACTCAATAAATCGATTAGATGTACATGTTTATATTGTTACTAGAAGTAACCATATGCCATAAATATTATTGAGTTACTTTTTCTTAATTTAACCTTTCATTTCCCATGATAAACACTTACATTCTTTGATTTAATTTGAAACGGCATAACTTATGGATAATCATCCTTAGAAACTTAATAAATCATTTAATGATTTTAATATAGTTTTTCACGAAAAATGAAAATGCAGTTTGAGTGTTCTTTATTAGCTATATTTTAGAATGAATGTTGGGTGTTTCTCTCTAGCCACGGAAAACCCTAACTTCCATGGAAATTTGAGTAGGCTAGCTAGAGTAGTCTCATTGTAGTGTAGGATGTCCCTAGATGAACAACATGTATGTTTGAATTGGTGTATGTGCTAGTGAATTGAGTTATTCTCGATGATCCATGCCTTTGAAACAATGGAATAAAGTACAAAAATGGGAACCATCACTCCAATGTATGAGCTCATTACTTTCAAAGTGTTGATCACTATGGTATTTAAGAAATGAAAGACATCCTATTATTATACGAATTTTGTAAAAATACTTAAATTACTCCCCAATTTCTGCATTCCATTTGTAGGACCAAAGAGAAAAGTGTTATTATTTGCTAATCAAATCTTGATTGATAAATTCATGGCATGTGGTCAAGCTTCAAAAATATTGAACATTGGAATAAAAGTAATGGCTTCTTTGTATGGAGGGCAGAAACCAATTTTACATTTGAGGTATGGGGAATTTTGGCTTTCATTTCAATTTAAGGAAGATTGTGATTTAATTTTTTGGAGTGACCTCTAGTACCTAACATCTAGTAGGTTGTATTTAAACATACTATCTCTTCATGCCGATCTAGAAGAGGATTTTCCTTCAATTGTTTTATTCTA
The DNA here is from genome assembly GCA_034641835.2 of Pinus albicaulis. Lineage (NCBI taxonomy): Eukaryota > Viridiplantae > Streptophyta > Pinopsida > Pinales > Pinaceae > Pinus > Pinus albicaulis. The sequence goes on from CM076570.1 coordinate 1,004,555,710, forward strand.
GGCCCTATTCCCCCTTTCCTCTATAAATATATAAGACAGTGAAATCTTCAAAATAATCAATAACAAGCTTGGGAAATTTTTGGAAAAAATGCACCTGAGGTTGGGATGTGTTCTCCTTTGCTGAAATATGTGCATAGGTAAACCTAGAAGAAGGCTTCTTTTAGGATTTAGAGATATTAATATATATCTAGACCCACGTGAGCAATTGGATAATGAACAAATTTCTTTGAGGATTGGAGATCATGACAGATAACTAGACCCATGTGAGTAGTTGGATTATGAACACCTTTATTTAAATTACAATGATTGCCATGATTACGACAACTTAAATAAAAACTTTCCAAAAAAATCCAAAAGATCTCCCTCTCCAATCCTCCCAGGAAGTGAGTAGATTTTTATAAGTCCCCAAGCTCTTAAGATAAGAAAAAAAACATCTGAACCCTTTTCTTGGCCACAAGATACCACAAATGCTAATTTGAGTCAAAATATTATGTATGCTTTGGCATTAGCTCTAGACGGGATATTTTCCTGAAATAAAAAAATTGCATCCCCCCTATAGAGGAGAAAGGAGAGAGCTATTCTCCTCAAGAACAAGAGAGAAGTGTCATTTTTGTCTCAACCAACTTTTGGACAACATAAAATATGATAAAATATCATAAATGATCCAAGATCATCATGGAAGCCATATAATCCTCCCCTCCCAAGCTCAAGCCTCATTCCACCAAAAGAATTGTTTAGATATCTAAGAAGCTCTAAAAGATTTTAATTGTCTTTGTTTTCAAGGATTCTACGGAGCCCCAAAATGAAAAGAAGCTAGAAAGTATAAAGAACCAGTGGGAAGAGCAATGGAACCCTCTCTACACAAAGTCAAAAACAATATCACTCCACTACTTCAATCCCTCTCATGAGTGAGAAAAACAAAATGATACTAAGAGGAAAAGATACAAAGATAAACAAGGATTTGGGGCCCAACCCAATATCTAGCGACATCTTTCAATTAATAAAAAAATTAATTTGTCCACTTTTTTTTTTAATATTTATTTACAGCTGGTTTATAACAATATTTATGTTGGTGCAATGCCTAACATAAAAACAAATTGACATCAAACTCTAGGAAATTTTTTTTCTTTTAAGAATAATAATATTTTTAAAATTTATACTATTTTCTTATGAGTAAGATCAACATTTTTTATGCTTTAAAATAAAGCATTTTAAATATTTGTTTTCATATGGAAAAAAAAAAAAAAAAATTTAATACAACAAATAAATAAATATAAACTATAGTTTTTGTTTATAATTGTTTTTTTGGTATCTAGACGAATCGATAATTGGACCAGGCTCGTACTTGAGTAACAAGAGGTTGATTCCACTATCACTATACCTCTAGATGAATCCATGCACGCCTTAACGATTGATCCACATAGTTAGTAGGGGGATTTGAACCTTGACCCGTATATTTCACAAAGACTTCATATCACGATAATCGCCAGTCACACTATCCCAATAGAAAATAAATATAACCTAACATTAATTTTAGTAAATATAGACAATTATCATCATTATTATTATATACACATAATATATATATCAACATTATATATATCCACTCAAAACTTTGGACATAATCCTTGCACCAAGCACACAATGCCAATACTTATAACGTCGAAGGAATGAACGATTGTGAGATTCAACGAATGGGTTTGGATTTTTCTTTCGTTGCACTTTCATATAGATAGCACAGAGCAAGGTTTAGTGATATATTCAACTTCGGTGGACAACCAACAATTCCCATAACAGACACAACAGAGAACAGACAACCAATAATGCCCATAACGTTCCAACTGCTTGACATATACAGAGCCCTCGTTTGAGAAACTTCCCACGATATGATCGCAATCCTTCTTCTCACTTCTTCAAAGAGTGGCATGTTGGAGCAATCACTTGTTGAGTCATGGAAAAAAAATCATCGGGTTCAATGGTGGTTTCTATAAGCGATGTTGATGTCGACCCTAGTTCAGTGGGTGGTTATACTAGTGATAGAAACACAGATAAAGACAACATTGGCTTTAATGGTGGTATTTATGAGGCGAGGGTATTTATTATTTTGATTTCGGCAAGGCCATTTACGAAAGAAAAAAAAATTGAAGTCTATTCCGGATTGGTTTTGGTTCTGATTTTTGGCGTTGCAGTTCACTGTTACGGTTTGGGTTTGGGTTCGAGAGAGACACGATTCAAAGCTGAGTGGAGGAATTATGAGTTTGGCACTGCAGTAGTGAAGGGGTTGGAGCTTAGTGCATGCAAACATGATAACGGGAAAAGAAATTCCAAAACCCGTGGAAACAAATGATCTAGGACAAGTGAAAATTACCTCATCAACAAAAGCTAGGAAGTGGGTTTGGGTCAATGCCAAAAAATATTGGGGCATTTTAAAACAAAGACTAGCCCGTCTAAAATGGGAGCATCCAAAAAAAAAATGGACTCAAAGGAAAAGTACTCGAGCCCTTTGCAATAAGAAATATTCAAATAAGTCCCCTTTGCAAGCAAATGGCAACAGGCCCAGAGGAAAAGTAATTGATGATTCTTCCTTGTACAGTCACACATCCACACCTCTCACCTGGTCATCTAATATATATGTGACAGAATTTTTGAGTGCAAAAAAGAGGTTGGAGGTTCTAGGAGCTAAAGAGCAGGAAAAGGATCATACAATTCACGTAATAACAGTTGAGAACCAGGCTTTAGCAGAAAGAAATAAAATTGTGAAGGAGAAAGTGGAATTGCTACAGGAAGCTCTCCTAGTAGAGAAGACAGAATGGCAACGCATGAAGGCAAATGTGAAAAACATGAAGAAATTTGTAGTGGAGAGTACATAGGTGATGAATGCAAAGTCATCCTAGGATAAAGGGAAACTAGTTTCCCAAATAGACAACCATGAAAAGACACTAAGGGAAGAAAGGAAAGAAGGATCCACAAAATTTTCCAAAACTTGGGCTGAAGTTATTATAAATTATGCTAATAGGGAAGGAGAAGCAAAATTTCGGGTTGGAAACATGTAGCATAGAGAAAGCAAAGAAAAACAAGATAGAGCAACAAACATAATTATTAAAGGGGTGAAAGACTATGGGAAAAATGAATCTACTTTTGACCTTGCAAGGGACTTCTTGAAAGACAAGTTGTTATGGCAAGGAAAAATATTCCAAGCATGGAGGGTAGGAAAGTTTAATGGTGAGAGGGCCAAACCCATCATCATGCCTAGTTTGCATGATAAAGATATCATTATAAGCAAGAAGAAACCATTGAGGGGTTCTCACTTTTTTCTAGAAGAAGATTTAACTATAAGAAAACAAGAGGAAAGTGTGAAATTTTCTGAATATGCTCAAACATAAATCGTACTATTGATTTTTTATTTACTTCTCCTACTTACATTAAGCTATTAATCTGAAATTATTCAACATTAACATCGAAGTTAACACATTAATGGCCTACACATACAGATCTAAATTGAATAACATGCATAGTGACAAAGTGACACACAAGGATTTTCTGGACAACTATCCCCGGCAAAACCCAATGCGGGAAAATCGGTCTTCTGGCTGATGGAGGGTTTTTATTATTAAGCATAATCTAAGTAAAACAGAGTTGGGCACCAAACTGGTTAACTAACTGATTCACACCCTCAAACGGGATTTACAGAACTCAACCCTTTTCAGTCTTCAGAAACCCTAGCGCTGATCTGAAGCCCTCTATGTTAGCCCTGATGGCCTGCGTCAGCCCCTGCACTGCTCAAGAAGGGACTGCATCACCCCAGACTGGGTTATGATTCCATTACACTGCCCTGGTTGGGCTTGCGTTAGCCCTGGGGGGCTCCTTCTACTCCTGCGTTGCACTTTCTAGGCCTGCATCAAGCCTGCGTAGCTCTTGAAGCCTCTGCGCAGCCCCTGCTAGGCTCTTGGATGAGATGCATAGCTACTGCCTTTACATTGCCTCGGTCTACTGCTTCTCTACCCTCGTTTCACTCTTGGCCTGGGATCAAACCATCCCTCTCACCAACACTTCCCCTCCCTGCAGCTGAAACACTTTTGAAATTCTTAGCAAACCGAGCCCTAGAATTCCAGCTTAGTTTTAGTGCTCTGCCATTGTGTATGTTCTCCAACTAACCCCAAGCCCTCTTCTTATACTTTTCTCTTTGAAACTTCAACGACCATGATCTAATATTGAATTGACGGCTAATATTAGAAGATGCTTGATCCGCGTCACTTAAGTCATTCTTATCACATGTTTAATTTAATTAACTTTAATCTTTTAATTTTCCTAAGTTAGACTTAGGGTCCTTAATTAAAAAATTAATTAAATATCTCTTAAACAAGATGGAATTTCCCAAAACACTTTCTGGGTCTCAAAGATCTTATGTACTCTAGTTCCTCCATAAAGGTTGGGAGCTAGAGCACATCTAATGCTACCCCAACACTCCCTCTTAGCGAGGAATGTGTTGTAGCAAAACACTTCACCCCAAAGGCTGCATTGATCTCTGGTGTGGGTCTTTGCGCTGATGCTTGGCCTACTGCCCTTCATCACTGCACTGCTGCTTCTCTCCCATAATTATGCCCATGATTTTGCCACTTCCACTTCTACATCTATACTGCAGCTCCCTCTCAATCTGTTGCATCGTGCTACCAACTGCTGCACTACAATTTAGTTGTTAATAGTAAGCAATTGAAGTACTCCTACCCAATCTTTGACAAACAAGTCAGTTGGGATACATCTCATCACTGAAGCTCCATAGGTTGTTGCTCCATTCTGTCATCTAGAGGCTATTGTGCTGCTATAACTCTGCATTGCGTAAGCAATCCTCCTCTGCGTTTCCTCTGCGCTGAAGTCCCCTATGTTGTTGTTGTGTTGCGTTGTCCTCCTGAAGCCTCTGCGCTACTGCAACTTTGCACTGTGTAAGTAAGCCTTCTCTATGTTGTTGAATTAATTTCGACCCCTCTGCGCTACTGCTTCTGCATCTGCAATGTGATGCTCCCACTCAGCATCCAAATCTACCTCTACTCCATCTGTGATCTTCTCCACCCATTGCTCCACTTGTCCCGCTACCATCTTAAGGCTCATGTAGCTCGTATGTGATCCAAGAGTTGGGCTACTCAAGGATCCTACCCTCACTCTGTAGCTGCTCTATAGATCAATGTCACCCCACTTTCGTGGTTCATGAGTATTCATGGCTACATCATCTTCGGAGCCATCTTCCACCACAACAGGCTTGGAGCTAGAAGCTTCCTTGTCCTTTTTCTTTTGAGGACAATTGCTGGCAAAATGTCCTAGTTCACCGCACTGGAAACACTCAATCTTCGACAGATCACACTTCTTTATCCCTTACTTCCTCTTTGATGCCAAGGCTACATCTTCCTCTTTTTCCATATTCACTTTGCTTGAACCGGTGTTGTTTTGTCTTTTGGTCATCCAGCGTATTTCCTCTTGTCTGAGGATAGCCCACATGTTGTCCCAATTGGGAAGGTCCACTCTGCCCAAGGGACTTTGGACAAACATTTCCCAGTCCTCTGTGATTTCATTGAGAACAATCTTCACCATGACATCGTCACCTACCTTGACCCCCATGCTAGTCAGTTGATCCCGGATTGATTTTAGTATGGATAGAAAAGGGTTGATGTCCTCTCCCTTGGCCATCATGAATAACCTCAGTTGGTTCTCTAGAAGCATCTTCCTCTAGACGAATATTACTTCATATAGTTTGGTTAAATCTACCCACATCTCATGAATCATTGCCTTCTCGGCTATGTTTGGAGCCACATGATATTTTACCCCATCCATAACGAATCACTTGGCATGTGATGTTGCTTCTTCGTGCTTCTTCGGGAGTTCCGCATCAGTCGGTGTGGTCAAGACTTTCTCTGCATGCTCCCTCAAGCCGTATGCCTCCATGAATACCAGGATTTCGGCCTTCCAGACTGCTAATTTGGACAGTTCGTCCAACATATTCTGATCACGTAGTCCATGGGGTGCCATCTACTCAGAAAATGTGTCGAAACAAATCCTCATCTCTATGCTAGAGACTCGGATCTAGGGTCCTTGGCGAGAAAGGCAGCCTCTTCTCCCTTTGACAACTGACTCCCTCTCTTGGAAGTCTTCCAAACAAAACGAATCAGCTCTCTTCGATCCTCGGATAGATCTTTAGACTTATTTGGTAGGAAATATTCTAAGAAGTTGTTCTCCTCCCGCTCTTCATCAACTTAGCTTAGGCTAAATTCTGCATCGACATAATTTTCACCCCACCAGCAACTGTTGAAGGCCCATAACTCAGCTTTCGGCACTCTAAACAAAAATCAGCTTCTGGACTATGTCACCCGAGCTGGCCTCTGCATGAGCAGACAGTCTTAGCACAATTTTTGCATTGCCTCTATGCAGTAAGTGCGTGGGCCTACGTGGAGACTGCGTCACCCTTGCCTCTGCTTGGCTCTGTTTCCTTCTGCTGTTGCGCAGACTTCTATGGTCTGGTTTTTTTGTTGTTGTTGCTGCTCTCTCTACTACTTTCTGCAACACAGATTCTTCAACCTTATTATTGGAGATCCAGGCTAGATTTTCACTCCCTCTGATACCATGTGAATTTTTTTAAATATGATCAAACAGAAATCCTACTATTAAATTTTCGATTTACTTCTCCTACTTACATTAAATTACTAATCTGAAATTCTTCAGCATTAACATTGAAGTAAACAAATTAACAGCCTACACATAAATATCTAAACTGAATAACATGCACAATGACAAAGTGACACACAAGGATTTTTTGGACAACTTTTCCCGGAAAAACTCAATGCGGGAAAAATGGTCTTCTAGTTGTTGGAGGGTTTTTATTATTAATCATAATCTAAGTACAATAGATATGGGCACTAAACTGGTTAACTCGACAGAGAAATAAAATAAATGCAACTATACCTTTGTTCTTGAGACATAAAAATTAACTGATTCACACCCTCAAACGGGATTTACAGAGCTTAGCCCTTTTCAGTCTTCAGAAACCCCAACACTGCTCTGAAGCCCTCTCTGTCAGCCTTGATGGCCTGCGTTAGCCCCTAAACTTCTCAAGAAGGGCCTGCGTCACCCCAAACTAGGTTATGTTACCTTGGCTAGGCCTACGTCAGTCCTATTGGGCTCTTGCTGCCCCTTCGCTGCCCTTTTCTGGGCCCGTGTAGCTCCTGAAGCCTCTGCGCCGCCCCTGTTGGGCTCTTAGCTGAGCTGCATAGCTGCTACCTCGGTCTGCTACTTCTTTGCCCTTGTTGAACTCATAGCCTGGGATCAAACCATCCCTCTCGCCAATACTACCTCTCACTGCAGCTAAAACACTTTTGAACTTCTTAGCAAACCACACCCTAGAATTCCAGCTTAGTTTCAGTGCTCTACCACTATGTGTGTTCTCTAACTGACCCCAAGCCCTATTCTTATACTTTTCTCGTTGGAACTTCAATGGCCATGATCTAATCTTTAATCGAATGCTAAGATTAGAAGATGCTTGACCTGCATCACTTAAGTCATTCTCATCACATGTTTAATTTAATTACCTTTAATCTTTTAATTTCCTAAGTTAGACTTAGGGTCCTTAATTAAAAAGATTAATTAATTAAATATCTCTTAAACAGGTTTGAATTTCCCAAAATGCTTTCTGGGTCTTGGAAATATTATGTACTCTAGTCCCTCCACAAATTTTGGGAGTTAGAGCACATCTGATGCTACCACAACACCCCAAAATCTCAACAGAAAGGAGGGAGGAAATGTCAAAGGTTAGGGAAACAAGAGATGAGGGAAAAAGAGCATGGATTTATAAGGGTAAAGTTGTGATAGAGAGATTTGGACCTACTTCCAAAACATGGTAGCAAGATGATAATAAATAAGATACAACAAACTCTTTAACAGGAAACCATGAAGCAAGGTCAATATGGGAAAACAGGGACAAAGACTAAAATGTGAGTCTAGCATGTCAAAACAAATAGCAATCAAGTCATACCTAGGTTTCCTTAAGTTTATTTTTTTGGAACTACAGAGGTTACCCATGGAGACGAGGACCTGGGTTAGGGCCTATTGCAGAAGATAGAGACATAATTTTCCTCATAGAAACACATGAGCATGAAGGGTGCAAGACACCTTTGTTTGAAGGGTACTAGAAGATGGGAGTGTGAAATAAGACAGTATGGAATGGAAAAGGACATAGGGGTATCATGGTATTAGTGAAAGAAAAATAAGGTTGTTTCATTCAGCTAGAAAAATAAGACTCGAATAAGTAATTGATTTGGTTTAAAATATCAGAAAATGGAAATCACATAAGAATTGCAGCATGTTATTTTGCGCCACAAATTTCAAAAACATACAAAAGTAGAGGGATTTACCACAAAGATCCATTTGCATCCTTAAAGGCACATATTGCAACATATTCTCAACTCGGTGAAGTCATTATAGTGGGTGATTTAAATGTTAGGACTGCAAGTGAGCAAGCTAACATTCTTTGATGTAAAGAATATTGTGACCCTATCTAGCTTACAAAAGAGAGTAATCATCATTGGGAAATAATTTCAAAGGACAAGGGTTGCAATCTCTTTGGTGAAAAAATTCTTACTCTGTGTGGAGCTTTCTATTTAGTCATTTGTAATGGTTTGAATAGATGGGATAAGTCTAGTAATTTCACTTGCAATACTTACAATGGAGCAAGTGTAGTAGACTATGTAATTTTCTCACATAGTTTGTGTGAGAAAATGGAGGAAGTTTTGATTCGAGATCATATTTGGGACTTAAAATCAGATCACAAGCCAATTTATTTAAGCTTCTCTTAGACTGGAAATAAGTAGTTAGGGTCAAAAAATCAGGGTGTTCAACAAAACATTCCAAAGGGCAGAATTCTTTTGACTCCAGAAAATTGTAATACATTCAAATTAGCACTAGAGAGGCTCTTCAAGAAGGTGAAAACAACATTTCACGACCTGCATAGTCACAAATTAACACATTTAATTCAAAGCGCACTTATAGAGTGAAAAAGATCAAAAAGTAAGAAGTCTGAAAAAAATCGCTTTCCGGTCAATGCTTGGTTTGACGAGGAATGAAAAAAGGCAAGGAGAATGTGGAAATATTCAAACAAGGATAACATAAATCTCAAAGCTTACAAGCAGATATTAAGAAAGAAAAAGGTTGATTTCATGGTTTTGAGGAGAGAAGAACTAACCTTCCTTGGGAAAAATAACACCAAATTATTTTGGAAGTAGCTCCAACCGAGAAAGATGCAAACTAAAAACAATATTACAGCTTCTAAATGGGTTGAATATGAAATACAAATTTATGATCATGATCCCAAGGTTTACCCTCCTCCCTTGGTCAACGCTAATACAAAACTCTTCACGGTGCAAGAAGAAGAGATGGGTATCAAGAAGTTGGGTGTTGGAAGAGAAAAATACTTAGTTGAACTCCAAGAATAGTATCTAAAGTGGGGCTTAAAAATTCTTGCACCTCACATTACAAAAATTTTCAACAACATCATACAACTCGGATTCCCCACTGATTGGAAAACTAGTTTGGCAATACCTATTTTCAAGGGTGGTAGCGTCAATAATACATCCAACTATAGGACCATAATGATAAACCCCTTGTTTGAAAAGTTATTTGGAAGCATTTTAGAAAATAAAATCAACAATTCAGCATAAGAAAGAGATAAACATGCTAAAGGGAAATCATGTTTTATACCTAAACATTCCATAGTTGATCATGGTATAACTTTAAGGCACATAATTGAGAAAGTTTGGGAGAAAAAGGAAGAAGTATTTTGTTGCTTTGTTGATTTCATAAAATCTTTTGACATGGTTCCTAGGGATAAGCTTTGGCCCAAAATGGAGGAACTTGGGGTTCTCGGGCATTTGAGAGCAACAATGCATAGGCTATACGAAGAGGTGAAAGTCAAAATTAGAACTTCAACAGGAATTTATGAAAGTTTTAGAAGTGATATCAGTGTCAAACAAGTTTTCCCATTGTCTACTACCCTCTTTGGTTTATATATCGATAAGCTTGAAGAGTATATAAATTCGCAAGGGGGTGACGATATCGATTTGGGAAAGTTTGTTATAAGGCTTCTTTTGTATGCAGATGACCTTATTCTAATTGCTAAATATTCTCTTGGTTTGCAACTTTTCCTTGAGAATTTTTGTAGAAATGTGGGGATGCAAGTCAATATCAGCAAAATGAAAGTAGTGGTTTTCTCTAACAAAAGAAAACATAACCAACATATGTTCTACTTTGAAGGAAATATTATGGATGAAGTTTCAGATTACAAATACCTCAAAATTGACTACAACATAAATATAAGCTGGGATGGATGTAGAAAGAAAAGAACTTTGGGGGGTTGGAAAGCATTTTACACTTTTTAAAATAGGTGCAGAAAGGCAGAGTTATGGGACTGGAAAACCACTCTAACTCTTTTTGGGCTTTTAGTGATTCCAGTGATTCTCTGAGGTTGTGGACTATGGGCCAACAATACATCCGACATGTAGTTGAAACAATTTGAGAAAATTCAGAAGCGTTTAATTAAAACAAATTCAAAATTAAAAGTGCAATTCCTTATGCTCTCTTGTTAAGTGAAACATGGGTTGTTCCTATTGAAGCAATAGTTATGGTGCGGGTGATCTAAATGAGGTATGTTAGTTATGTTGTGGTAATTCATCTTTCGGATTTTGAAAACAATGTCTTATATGTGCTTAAGGATTCAAGTTCTCTTGCAAGTGATTGAGTCTCATGAGTGTTTTTTCATGTTATTTTATGAACAAATTAACAAAAAATAAAGACTAGACAATAGCAAATAAAAGTACATTACATCACCATACAACACATCAACACAGGGATTTGATGAAGGATTTTACCCTTCCTGGGCTACATCTCCTTGGTCCAGCTTCCACGGATTGGGGCTCTATATTATGCTCAAATTTACAAAATGACGTGTTTACAATGCTTTTTTTCTCCTGAAACATGCACCAATGAGTTCAAAATGCCCAAAAATGGTACCTTAGGCTCTTTCTGCTCATGATTTGGTCGAAAACTGACTCGATTATGACCTTCTCTAGTTTTCCCACAATTTCTCGCCTAAATTTAGCTAACTAGAGCTAAATTCAGTTAGCTGGTGCTGAAACTGGTAGTTCCGCCGAATTTGGTGGACCGCTAAACTAATCTGGATTAGTTTAATTAAATGCAGTTAGAGCTAATTCAACGCATTTATCCACTAAACTTGTGCTTAGTGGTTAATCGGGATTAACACAAATTAAATGAGGATTAATGTAATTAAACATGGATTAGCGTGTTAACTCTGTGCTTAGTGGATAGGCCTCTGCCAGTGGTTTTGCGGTCACGGTCGTATACGTTGGGGGATGGCCCCCACTTTCCATGCCGGTGATGTCTAATATACGTGACAATGCATACATATTAATTTCTATTATTGTGGCGTATTGGTAGTTGGTGTTTTTGTTGTCTGGGAGGTCGCGGGGTCGAACCCCTGCGCCTCGTTTGGACTTGTAACAAAAATTTTCTATACCATGGAGGGGGCACGTGACATCCCCAGGCCAAGCCACGTGTCTCCTCCACATTGTTCCACTTTCAACAAATGTTAAAATTCCAATAAAACATAAATTCGAACCAGTAAGATACTGCCACTTGGCAGTCCCTCATTCGACAAAGAAAATTGACCATCTTTGACCTTGACCAGTCAGCATGCCATGTCAGCAGTACAGACTATTGACTGGGCTACCGGTCTTCATTTTTTTTCCAAATTTTTCCACTTTATGCAAATGAACGGAAATCATTCTGAAGCCATATGGAGTCTATTTCACGTGAAATGAAGTGTTTCGAGTTCAGAACGATGAGCACTACGTTGTTGTTTAGGTTTAGATCCACTCTAAGAACCTTGATTTTTGAGCTTAATTCTGAGCACCTGATCATTCCTCCCAAATGGAAGCCTTTTTAACTCAAAAATATCTTTCATTACTGAACGTGTGGATGAGGGTACATTTCCCTCACCCTTCTAGTCTCAATCCACTGGAATTTTCCTAATTTCGACAATTTGAGATTTTCATAAAAACTAATCTTTTTCCTTGATTCTGGAGATCATGTGTTACACAACATTTTGTCACTGTCCCTGCAATCTCCATCCCACACATTGGAGGGTCATTTATGTGACTTTTGAATAGTGTCATGCCTTGCAAATAACATCATTGCATCCCTTTTGATGAAGGCAACATTATTCTTGTTGACATTTCCTTGAGCAGAGCAGTAAAAATCCATGTTTTTGCCTTGGCGCGAGTAGCCAGTTCTTCCCTCGCGCTGAAGTGGAAGATTAACACTAGGGCCTGCACCACCTGGCACTTTGTCCCAGTGTAATTCCCACGCTAAGCTATTTATGAAGTTTTTTTTTTTAAATAGAGGCGGAGGTTCCATTCCAACCACCTCCGGGATGAGCCATTGGGAGTGGTTGAACTGAAACAACCACGAGCCTCCTCCTTTAGTTAGTAGTTTCCACCTCCCTTTGAACACTCCTAAAGGATAGGTCTCCCTTCCACCTTTGTAGGGATTCCAACCTCATCTTTTCCCTCTATATAAACAAGCCTTCTCCCTTTATGAAAACTAGCTGAACAAAGAGAAATATACAGCTGAAAAGCTGAACTTGAATAATTGAACACATTATACTTGAATAACTGAGTTATTGAGAAGGTAGAACAAGGAGGAATCCATCAAGAGGTCCCTTATCCTGTCGGAATTCCCCGACGAGCTTTGAGACATGCTTCACCCGAGCCCCACTGGAGGAGACCGCAATGGCAGATCATGGTTGTATCTCTTCCTTCTACCTATTAATATAAGTGACTATTGTCTGGTCCCATCTTGTGTTTTATATTGAACACAATATGCTAATATTCTCTGAATGATTAGTAGCTATTGGATGAAATTAGTATGTGGTATGTGGTTATCGTTTTCTGATCTATGTGCAAGTGTCCAAACGTGGTAAGCGGAAGGGTTGTGATTTGCCTTCGATCAAGAGCGGGAAGTTCTCATCATCACTACGAGTGTCGATGACAGCTTTGGACCACAGGTAGGCCATATTATTTGCATCCTCTTTCATTCAAATGTCTAGGAACCTACACTCTAGCATGATTCCTTGTTACTAGACCCACTCTAGGGCTAGAGGGATCGTCTCTGTCCGCAGAGAGGATTTACCTACATAAAAAGTTGGCGACTCCACTAGGGATAAGTGTGAGTTTGTCTTTGACCTTGTTGGGTAATTTTTTGGGTTTTGGCCTTGTTTTTCACTTTTCTGGTTGTTTAACTGTGTTTCAAACCCCTGTTTAGCCCCAGAGTGTCAAGCTTGACCTCTACCCTGTTGATTTTTTCCCTTTTTCCTTGGTTAACTAGCTTGGCATGGTTTTTCCCTTGACATTCGCGCCAATTGGCGCATGTTGCTTTTGTAACACTCGCGCCATCACCTGTTTAGCACTGAATACCGCCTCACAGTCGCGCCCACCCCCCCTGTGAGTTTTTGGGTGTGAGATTTTCATGAGTTTTTGGTCACTTGTCTTTATTTCTGGGTTCTTCTTAAAGAGTAATTGAAGTGTTTTTGAATGTCTTTGATTGCTGGAGACTTGTTTTCCGCAGTTGTTTGTCCATTTCTCATCAGTGTAGCTTGAGGTCTTAGGGTTTCTGAGTGCCTTGATGCACTAAGCCTTCTGTGTGGAGATCGAGTTTCTTGATAAGTTGTCGAATTCATTCCCTGTTAATTGCTCTTGGTCACTTTGACCCTGTTGAGTACGTTCATTGGTTGAATGGTCATTGCCTTTCTCGTTTTGATTTTTCTTCCTCTTACTCCAAGCACCGGTTACATTGCTTGTATGGGTCATTTTCGATATTTCTCTTTGATTTGAAAAGTTTGTATCATTGGTTTGAGTGTTGTTGTGTTTGTTTTATGTTGGAGGAGTCATTCCATTTAACCTTTTGCATTCGCTCTCTCAAGCTAATGTTTATTTATTTTTTCATATCATTTAGTGCATTGTTTGCCCTATTGCATTGAAAAATAAATAAATAAAATATTGCATTCTCTTCGCTTTGAAAATGAAACGTTCATTCGCTTAGTTTGCATTGTATAGGCTAGGAAAGATTTTTTTTTTCCACAGATTGCATTAGATGCATTAGTGGATGTTTTCTCATGATTTCATTATTTGCTACTCCTTGAAAGTTTTCTTTCCTTCTCGTAGATAGCTTTCATTGAACGAAAATGGTATCCTTTTGCGTGTAGTTTTGCACTTAGGAATATTTTAGATCCAACATACGTTAAGGCCTGGAAATTAAAACTTAATCCAAGATCAACATTAAAATTTATCTCAATTAACCTAAGGAAACATTGGAACCTAACGAAATATTTTAGTGGTCTAAGCTAGAGACGTGTTCCGGCGTCTTAAAACCTAGTAGTTGTTGTTCGCCATCTGGCTTTAAACAATGCTACTACGGACTTGTGCTCCCCGTACCGTCGAGTATATAAAGGGAGACCCCTCTAGGTTGCAATCCTTTTATCCATAGGAAGGTAAGTTGCCTTACACCCTATAACCATGATAACCGAACACGGCATTTGAGGAGAAAATGAATTCTCCACCGTACGTCGAGTCCTTGGTCATTTTTATATGTATTTGGTCACAGGTGTATATGGTAGTTCACGAAAACTTCAACTGTCTACCTATTTGCTTAGATTACACGAGCGGTAATATTTTTCTTCTTGACTCTTTAAATTTGAAAAGGTCATCGAGCACTTGTCCTTTCATGCTCGTTTCATACTGAAAGTGATAGAGTCACCTTTTTCCTGTTTCTTGACTCTTAAAATATGAAACGACAAAGTTTTTTTTCAATGTCTTAAAAATTAATTGCCCATGAAATATTCCTGGTTAAAGTTATCATTCTTGGGGTGTTTTTTTAAAGTTGTTTCTGATGGAAACATTTCCGGAGTTCACTAACCAAGGAATCCCCTCCGAAGGGAATCCTAGTCCTTTTCCTGCTTTTGGGAATGTTGGTGCTCCTTATTTGGCGACATTTTCCCTTCCTGGGTTAACTGTTGGGTTGCCTGTGTGGTTATTTTCAACCTCGATGGTTCCAAGTGCTCCGACCTCTGTTAGATCATCGCCTCCACCTGAACAACATCATGTTGATTCTAAGGTGGACCTCTCCCCTTCTTTGCCTATTTCTTTGTCCTCCTCTTCTACTTCGCCTGGTGAAAGTTTGGATTCTATTAACCAAGTGACTAAGAAGAAGAAGAAGAATAAAAAGAAGAAGAATTCAGATAAGCGAGAGGCTAATGTTGCGTCTATTGCGTCTCGGACACCTTCCATTGATAAACCATCCAACCTTCCATGAAAAGTCAAATTCCCTTGTATGTTGTGCAAAGGTAACCATCTGCTTTGAGACTGCCCTGGTATTCCCAAGGTACTTGATGCATGGTCTGACAACCGTCTGCTATTGCCTTTGGCTTCTGGAAGTCATATTGGTAACAATCTTCAACTAGCTCTGAGAAGACTCATAAGAAACAGGGTACGATTACCAATCCTTGTAAGTTGTGTGAAGGGCATCATCCCATTCACCTTTTCCTGTACATGGATGAGGCCAAGAGAGTGTTGGACAACTCTACTATTTCTGAACCCTGCCTTCCAGCTAGTTACTAGAAGCTTTCTTTGAGTCCTCTACTGGTTGATTCAAGGATCAGTCAAGATTCATCCTTGGTTGATCCAGTTCCTTCGGAAATTCAAGTTCACAAATCCATTACCCACCAACCATTATTCGCAGAACCAGTCGATTTGACACCATCTGTGGTTCATCAGGTCTTTTCTGTTGAGATTGGATCTCATTCCCCTCATGTTCTTCTTGTTTCTTCATATTCTTCGAACTTAGAGAAAGATTCTTCCATCCCTGTAGTTCAATAAGCTGCTCCTCCTACTCTCGTGATGGAAGTTTCAGAGGATGCTCCTCTTGTTTCGATAACACCAGGAGACGACCATCTCAGTTCAATGGTATCTCCTCCAAGTAGTTTGATCGCTTCCTTCGATTGGAGTCGATTTGCAGGATATTGCCTTCCTTCTTATGTGCCTTTTGAGATCATGGTGCAGATCTTTGATACGGTCGTACCTAGCACGATTATAGATGAAGGTGAATCTGTTATTGTTCTGTCTTCAACTACTTGGCAAGCTTTTGGTTCTCCCCTGCTTATGCCTGTTACCCAAAATTTGTTGGCTTTTAATAGAGGAACCAGTCAACCGTTAGGGATCCTTCTGAAGTTTCCTATTACTTTGGGGAGGAAAACCATCTATATAGACGTGATGGTTGTTCCAGGCCCCTTAGATTTCAATTTACTCTTGGGGCACGACTATACTTATGTCATGGGGGAAGTTGTCTCTTCCCTCTTTCGTGTGATATATTTTCCACACAAAGGTCAGATCGTGACCATTGATCATCTTTCATTCTTTGGTCCTAACGCGACATCTGGTCCACCATCGTCCCTTCTAGGTCTTTATCCGTTGGCTTTATCTTCCCGGCCGCAGGTTAATTATCTGCTACATGTCCTATGCCTACATTCAGTGATAGTGCCATTGTGCATCGTGTGATGGGGGCATTGAGTCCTGATTTTCAAGATGTTGTTCTCCCATTAGAAGCGAACCTCTTGGAATCTATGACCTCTTATTCGTGATAATGAAAGGTTGTCGGAGCAGAGTTAATTTTCTTGTGTCAAGCTCCTTAAAAAATGAAACAAGGTTGTCAAAGAAGATTTCATTTTCTTGTGTCAAGCTCCTTAAAAAATGAAACAAGGTTGTCGAAGCACAGTTTGTTTTCTTGTGTCAAGCTCCTTAAAAAAAGAAACAAGCTCTTTGGATCACAGTTCGTTTTATTGTGTCAAGCTCCTTAAAAAATGAAACAAGGTGTCATGAGGATAGTTCCTTTTATGTCAACCTTGTTAAAAAATGAATTTGTTCATGAGGATAGTTCTTTTAATGTGTCAAATTCGTTAAAACATTGAAACACGTTCCCGTTCAATTCGTGTCTTTGCCAGATCTCGTAACATCCCAGTCGAGTCTTTCTATTGATCTCGTAATTTGAACCTTCACTCCATCTGCCTTTCATATGGACTGAAGCTTGGGGGGCATGTACCTCGAATTGAGTCACCATGCTGGGGGCATGCAAATCATTTCAAGCATAGTTTGTTTCTGTTTCAAGCTTGTGTACAAATGAAACTGGTTTCAAGTAGAGTTTCGTGATTTCAAGCTTGTGTAAAAATGAAACCATTATTATTTTACCTCTCATGATTGCCATCTTATCAGCCTGTTTTTCCAGATGAGCCTTGGTTTTTTCATTCCATCGTCACTGTTTTCTTGGCCAATCATACGCCTTCACTTGATTGTTTTACCCATTCCTGAGGAACCGCTGCAATGAGTGGTCTTGTTAGCCAGCCTCTTGACCTTTACTTGTTCTGAGAAGTTCCACCATCACCAAAACCAATTGCTACCCTTTATACCACTCGTTCCTCCAGGAGGAGTCAACTTTCAACTCTTTTTTGACTCTTAAAAATTGAAAAGATTTCCAAGACGCTTGTCATTTTGAACTCATTAAATGGCTACGAAACGATATCTACCCAGTATACGTTTAACCCTTTTTTGGGCTAGGATATATTATTTATGAAAAAGGAATACCTTAGCCTATCGTGACTAAGAGGTTATCTCAGACACAATTTTCTACCTTTTCAGATCTGTGAGACTACCTACGAAAAGGGATTGCTGGAGTTTTCTTTTCTACCTTCTTTTCAAACTCTCTAAACATGAAAAGATGTCGAGTTCTTCCTTTGTCAGACTCGTTAAACTCTGATGACATCGGGCTCCGTCACCATGACGTTATTCGAGTTCCTCCTTCCTAGGGCTCGTAAAATGTACTAGGATGGATTTGTCCGGAGGAAGAACTTACAGTGCAAGCATATGCTATCCCCTTCAAGCTTGTTTTCAAAAATAATTGGGGTACTCACCAAAAATGGTGGGGGAAATGGAACCAGATTGTAGTCGTGTTGACAGTTTGTCGCTCTTGAACATGGCACTTGTATGCATTCGTGTCGGGTTGGGGACATATCATTTCGTAATTTTTTGCCTCCATGGGTTTGGGTAATCTCTTTTGACCTCTCATTTTCTCTTTGCCACATCATCATGACCTCAGATCCTTTGATGTCAAATACTGCCAAATCCAGTGTCGTGTTGCTGATATGTTCAAGAGAAGTTTGCCTATGAATTTTTCAACCTCCCTCTAATTCTTTGTTGGTCCTGATTCACAAACATCATATTCCTCTATCTCGTGTCGATGATGTGGGAAACATTATGGCCCACCTTCGATTAGATCACTTCCTGTCGACTTCAACTCATTATCCAGAAATCTGATCTAGAGACTCCTTTTTGGTACCTTGGAGCCTGCATGCCTCAATGGCAGGTTCTTCGCATTCGACGCAAGGTCCACATCATTGGCCTTTGATCTATTGACTCTACGGGTGTTCGACGCCAGATCACTGTTCACATTCCGTGGATTGTACCTTTCATACCTTGAGAGCCATTGTCATTATTGGTGGTTTCTCTCGCGTTTTTTAACAGCTTTCATCATTGGTGGTAATCAGACAATTTTCTTGCATGTTTGAATTCAACTCACATATTCGCATGCCTGAATTTGTACTTGTTCGGATCGAGATGGAGTGCAAGACCCTGGGTTTTGTTTGATAAAATCTAGGCTATGGGTTCTTTGTGGATTATCATGACTTATTGCATGACTCTTTGATTGGATGGCTGCGACCATGCCTGAGTCTATTTATTTATCTTTGCTACTGGATGGCTACGTCCATACCTAGATCTCAATTTTTATATACTCTTTTTTGGATGGCTGCACCCATGCCACATGATCATGTATTAGAAATATCAGTTGTATTTGTAATTGCAGGTTTTCTGATAGCGGTGTTTGGTTCAAACACATTATCATAAAGCATTTCACCCCTCCCTCTCCCTCGGACTTCATGCTTTAGCGGGCATCTGTTACACAACATTTTGTCACTTTCCCTGCAATCCCCATACCACACATTGGAGGGTCATTTCTGCGACTTCTGAAGAGTGTCATGCCTTGCAAATAACATCATTGCATCCCTTTTGATGAAGGAAACATTCTTCTTGTTGATATTTCCTTGAGAAGAGCAGTAAAAATCCTTGTTTTTGCCTTGGCGCGAGTCACCATTTCTACCCTCGTGCCAAAGTGGAAGATTAACACTAGGGCCCGCGCCACCTGGCGCTCTGTCCCAGTGTAATGCCCGCGCCAAGCTACTTATGAAGTGTTTTTTTTAAATAGAGGTGGAGGTTCCATTCCAACCACCTCCTGGATGAGTCATTGGGAGTGGTTGAACTGAAACAACCACAAGCCTCCTCCTTTAGTTAGTAGTTTCCACCTCCCTTGGAACACTCCTAAAGGATAGGCCTCCCTTCCACCTTTGTAGGGATCCCAACCTCCTCTTTTCCCTCTATATAAACAAGCCTTCTCCCCTTATGAAAACTAGCTGAACAAAGAGAATTATATAGCTGAAAAGCTGAACTTGAATAATTGAACACATTATAGTTGAATAACTAAGTTATTGAGAAGGTAGAACAAGGAAGAATCCATCGAGAGATCCCTTATCCCGCCCGAATTCCCTAACGAGCTTTGAGACATGCTTCACCCGAGCCCCGTTGGAGGAGACCGCAACGTTAGAGCATGGTTGTAACTCTTCTTTCTACCTATTAATATAAGTGTGACTATTGTCTGGTTCCCGTATTGTGTTTTATATTGAATGCAATATGCTAATATTCTCTGACTGATCAGTAGCTCTTGGATGAAATTAGTATGTGGTATGCGGTTATCATTTTCTGATCTCTGTGTAGGTGTCCAAACGTGGTAAGCGGAAGGGTTGTGATTTGCCTTCGATCAAGAGCGGGAAGTTCTCATCATCACTATGAGTGTCGATGACAGCTTTGGACCACAAGTAGGTCATCTTATTCGCATCCTCTTTCATTCAAATGTCTAGGAACCTACACTCTAGCATGATTCCTTTTTACTAGACCCACTCTAGGGCTAGAGTGATCATCTCTGTTCGCAGAGAGGATTTACCTATATAACACCATGTTTTGTTGTTGTAGACACCGTGATGCTGCAATTTCCCAGAATTTACAGAACAACAAGCTGTCCTTGAAGAAACAAACTTGTTCCCACCTCGGTCATCAATCAAATAAAACTTGAAAACTGTCTCACCTCGAACATTGTCGACATGGCAATTTTTAGCTTGTTTTCCTTGTACTTGCGTCGAATTTTGACCAAGTGTTTGTGCCATTGCCACGTACCATTTTGAAGCCAAAAAAAATTACTTGTGGAACCTATTGTTTCTTTGTCAAAAATTTATGGCGCTTTCTATTTGACCTTTGCACTCTCTTGCACCGACATCTTGTTTCCAGCACTATTCAACAGTGATGTGGACTGTTGCAAATATTTCACATCTTGTTTACCTCTTTTTAAAGGCAACATGTTAGAGCCTAGAAACATCTTATTACAAAAATTAGCAACTTCAATGAAATCATCTTTTTCATTTGACGCATCTTCTTGAAAGGTCTCATTCAAAACATCACTATGCTTGAACATTAACAAAGCCAAATTTTGACTTTCATTCACTTTACTCTTCATTTCTCCTGCATGTATAAGAGACAAAATTCTCTTCTTCTTATGTGCTCTAACTTGAGATTAATTTTGAGCACCTGAGCATTCCTCCCAAATGGAAGCCTTCTGGACTCCAAAATCTCTTTCATTACTGAACGTGTGGATGAGGGTACAATTACCTCACCCTTCCAGTCTCAATCCACTGTAATTTTGCAAATTTCGACAATTTGAGATTTTCATAAAAACTAATATTTTTCCTTGATTTTGGAGACCCTATCTTACTATTGTAGACACTGTCATGCTGCAATTTCCCAGAACTTACAGAACAACAAGTTGTCCTTGAAGAAACAAACTTGTTCCCACCTCCATCGTCAATCAAAGGAAACTTGAAAACTTTCTCACCTCCAACACTGTCGACATGGAGATTTTTAGCTTGTTTTGCCTTGTACTTGCGTCAAATTTTGGCCAAGTGTTTTCGCCATTGCCATCTACCATTTTGAAACCAAAAACAAGTATTGTTCAAAAGTGATGTGGAATGATGCAAATATTTCACATCTTGTTTACCTTTTTTCAAAGGCAACATGTTAGAGCCCTGAAACATCTTATTACAAACATTAGCAACTTCAATTAAATCATCTTGTTCATTTGATGCATCTTATTGAAAGGTCTCATTCAAAACATCACTATGCTTGAACATTAACAAAGATAAATTTTGACTTGCATTCACTATATTATTCATTTCTCCTGCATGTATAAGAGACAAACTTTTCTTCTTCTTATGCACTCGAACTATGTAATCAATTCCATTCTTGAACAAGTGGTACTTATTCTCATGGCGATGAAATACTACCCTCCTATCATAAAGATAAGGAATTCCCAAAACAATACTTGAAATCTCAAGTGTAACTACATCGATCTGAAATTCGTCAAGAAAGTTTGAGTTGATTGCAAACCCTAGGATGCACTTCCTTGTTACCTGCAAGTTTTCATTCTTGCATATCCACCCTAAAGGAAAAGGTCTTGGATGTGTAACAGTTTCTAGATTTAACCTCTTAACTAAGTCTTCAAAAATCAAATTGGCTTAAGAACCACTATCAAATAGTGTGTTTATTTCGGTATGCTTTGAAACAACTCTAATGTGAAAGAGTTAAATTCTCGTATCTTCATATTGAGTTACATTAGAACAACTTGAATAACTAGTGCTTGCTATGTTCTTACCTTTCAAACCCATTGTTGTAATCTTGGTTTCATCTCCTGAATATGAACCTAAGTCATGTTCAATGATTGCAATAGTTTTTTCCATCTCTTTGGTTTTAAGTTTGTTTGGCTTCAACTCTGGATGGAGTTGCCAATAATGGTCTTCATGATGGCCATTCTTAGAACAATGTTTACATGTGAGTTTCTCTTTCTCTATTTTAATAGAACCGTTTTTCTTTCTTCTTTCATTAAACTCACCCTTTCATTTACCTTCATACTCAAGGAAACTATCATTTTTATCATCTGCACTATGTTTCCCTCTTGCTTCTAGATGCGTGGCTTGAACACAAACCTCATCTAAGTTTGTGGGATTGAACATGAGAATAGTATGTCTAAGATAGTTGTGGTAACCCCCAATATACTTTAAAAAAAATTCTTGAGAAGATAATTTAACACCCAAAATAAGAGCTCTTCTCCTAAATTCACGAGTGTAATCTTGCACACTTTGACCTTTCAATTGTATAAAATTCTTCTAGTCCATAATGGATTTTTTCATGTAAGCTAGAAAGTAGAATTTCCTTTTAATGGCAACAACAAAATTAGACCAAGACATCGAGATATTACTGTGGTTTTTAATCTCATATTGTTTCCTTGCTTCCCACCATACAAGTGTTGTGCCCTCCATTCTCAAGGAAGCCAATTGAATTTTTATGTCATCCTCTTGAAGGTACTAAATTATGCAATAAACCTCTAATTGACGAATCGAATTATCTAGCTTCTCTACATTCACTTCTCCATTATACATTGGTAACTCAAATTTGACATCAAGTTTAAGGGTGATTAACTAGTTCCTTTTGAAGTATGTGGATGAAGAGATTGAAAGGTTGTGGTAGTGGAAGATGATGAAGAGGAAGGTGTAGATGGTGGTGAGGATGATGGTGGTTTCCTACCATATCCATGGCCTCATCCTCCTAAAGAAACATCTCCTCTTGGAGGCCTAAGACTTTCTCCTTGCATCCTTAAATTCCTCTCCTTGTAGGGGACCTTAACCATCTCAGTCATATCAAAAAATTCCTTTCTGAATTCTCTCTCATATTTTGTCACAGTAGGTTCTCCTTCATGAGACATGCTCACTGAAGGTTCAAATTCAACTTGAGGATGTGTTGGTGTTGAAAAATTTTACAACCTTTCCCTTGTTCCTCTTGACCCAACTGCAGGGATTTCAACCAACTTCCCTTCTCCTCCTTTGAATTTTAACCCTGTAAGCATGACACAAACTTGCAAATGATTAGATCCCTTCTTGCACAAAAAACCTAAAACTATGATACCAAAAATGGTCTGGATGAGGTATCTTAGTTATGTTGTGCTAATTCCTCTTTCATATTTTGAAAACAATGTCTTATATGTGCTTAAGGATTCAAGTTCTCTTGCAAGTGATTTAGTCTCATGAGTGTTTTTATGAACAAATTAACATAAAAGAAAGACTGAACAACATCAAATAAAAGTATAGTACATCACCATACAACACATCAACGTAGGGATTTGATGAAAGAGTTCACCCCTCCTGAGCTACATCTCCTTGGTCCAACTTCCATGGCCTGGGCCTCTATATTATGCTCAAATTTGAAAAATGATATGTTCACAATGCTTTTCTGCTCCTCAAACCTGCACCAATGAGTTCAAAATGCCCAAAAATGGTACCTTAGGCTCTTTATACTCCTGATTTGGTCGAAAATTGACACAATTATTACCTTCTCTAGTTTTTCCATAATTTTTGGCTTAAATTTATATAACTAGAGCTAAATTCGATTAGTTGGTGCTAAAACTAGAAATTCCGCCAGATTTGGCAGACTTCCAAACTAATCCAGATTAGTTTAATTAAATGCAGTTACTGCTAATTAAGCATGTTTATCTGTTAAACTCGCGCTTAGTGGTTAATCGAGATTAACACAAATTAAATGAGGATTAATGTAATTAACCCCAGATTAACATGTTAACTCCACGCTTAGTGGATAGGCCTTCATTGGTGGTTCTGCGGTCACGGTCATATGCGTTGGGGGTTGGCCCCCACTTTCCCCCGCCGATGATGTCATTCAAACTTAAATATATGCGGCAATGCATACATATTAAGTTCCATTGTTTTGGCGTATTGGTAATTGGTGTTTGTGTTGTGTGGGAGGTCACGGGCTCGAACCCCAGTGTCTCCGCCCGGACTTGTAACAAAATTTTTCTATATCGTGGAGGGGGCACCTGGCGGCCCCAGGCCAAGCCACGTGTCTCCTCCACATTGGCCCACTTTCAACCAATGTTAAAACGCCAATAAACCACAAATTCGAACTCGTAAGATACTGCCACTTAGCAGTCCCTCATTCGAAAAAGAAAATTGACCATCTTTGACCCTGCCCAGTCAACATGCCACATTAGCAATACGAACTGCTGACTAGGCTACTTGTCTAACTTTTTTTTCCAAATTTTTCATGTTTGTGCAAACTAAGTACGAAGTCAATTTCGCGTGAAACGAAGTGCGACAAATTCAGAACGATGAGCACTACACGATCGTTCAAGTTTCGAACCATTATGAGAACTTTGATTTTTAGCTTAATTCTGAGCACCTGATCAGTGGGTCATAAGGAATTTAACAAAAAATGAGCAAATGGAAGAGGGAAAATGGCCTAAGGTTGTGTTTAATGACATAGTGTGCACAAGAAAGAAGACTTGGATGCGACAAAATAACAAATGGTTTAGAAAATGGAGCATTTTCTTGAACATGTGTCCCACAAATAGTAAAGAGATAAAAGGTTTTTTATGGATAAGTTCCACAAATTTACTTGGGAGAAGGAGCTAGGGAGAAAGAAAAAGTATTATATTGAAGAGTTTAATCCCTCTCATAATCATCAGCAAAAAGCATACATAGGGGCCAATATTTCTTGGAGAGCCAAAATTCTTATTGCTCAATTAAGGAATAATTCACATCAACTCCGTTGTGAAACATGGTGCTGGAAAAGGCCAAAAGAAGTGTGGGAGGAAATAGTATGTATTTTTTGCTCTGCCGGAAAAGTGGAAACAGAAAAAATTTTCATTTTAGAATGTGAGGTCTTCAAAGACAACATGAAAATTGCAGATATTTTGACAGCGAGCTCTTGGGATACTCTATTCAGCGAGGGCTTTGTCGAGAAGTTGAGAGAGTTTATTGTGAAACTTCACAGGAAAAGGGCAGAATACAAGAGCCAGATAGAAAAGAAATATGTTCCATAGGCTATCTTTAACCTCCTGAGCGTTAAAATAACTTCTTATTTTTCTTCTAATATACTTTTTAATTAAAAATCATTTATTTAATTAATGTTATTAAATTAAATTAAACCTATGAAAATCAAACTGGGAATTTTTAAAATGTGATACGTTTCCACTATCTTCTAGTGAACATAATACGTTGAAAAAACTCATACATTATACCCTACAATTAAATAATAATACTTTTATTCAAATAAAAATAAACTTTTATATACATTTAAAAAATTGATGCCACTTGCTCTGCTGGAAGATTACGCGTTGTACACACTTTTGTTGACTTAACCAACCTTCGAAGTTCAACTACCCAAAACGTGGTTAGATTTTCGTTTGTTTATGATGATTTTTAATAAGATAATAGCATAAAAAGTCTAAAAATATAGCATTTATTAGATGTACATTATATATATATATATATATATCGCATATCTAATATAGGCGAAGTCTAACTTATAGACGAAATGGCATTTTTTAGAACATTTTTTCTGGTTAATTTTAACCAAAATACCCCATAAATTTTTAGAAACTCGAGTTTATGTTGCTTACCCTGTAGCATTCGAGTGCCTCGGGAGTTTTTCAGGGTGGATCTATTTATGCATTCAAAAATGTATTTTAAATAACAAAAAATCACAATCTTGTTTGAAATTGTATTGTCAAATTCCGATGAAAATGGTTATTTCCTCTATAAGTTAGACTACGCCATATATATATATATATATATATATATGTGTGTGTGTGTGTGTGTGAAAATGTAAATTTTTATTGTTATTTATAATGCTTGTATTATTTTTGGAGAAATAAATTATGTACCACAATTTGAAATGTCCATTGTGAGTGGACACTCCACCCGTAATGAGGGATAATAAAAGTTATAGAATGATATCAAAGGAAAGTGTTAGAGTTTGAATTTATAGAGAAATTTTAATAATTTTTGCATCTATTTTAACTAACATATGAAATTCCCCTTGGTAAACCCCTCTCTAACACCCTCCCAATATGTTCTACCTTTTGTTCCTACTACTGTCATAAATATATCCTATGCAAATTTAGACCCTCCAACCATCCAACTCTTGGAGAAGGGCTTTAGTTTTTCCTTCTCCCCTCATTATGTTTCCACGGAAAATGTTCTTTGTTCTATCAAGTCTATAACTCATCATATTCCACTACATGAAATTGAAGAAATTCAACAAGAATGTGTTAGAATCCTTTGTTGTTCTAAACCCCCTAAATTAAACCTTTCCCAAGAAGAATTTCAATCCATTTGTCATACAAGTGACAACTCCAATATAATTATATTAAAAGCTAATGAAGGAAATGCTACAATTGTGTAATGTTCCCAAAATTAGCATGGAGCTAATTGGAACATTAATTTTTCTTATATCAACTAGGAAGTGAATAAATGGGTAAGGAGGCCCATGAGTAGGAATAAAATCCCTCATAGTGTGAAAGGGATCATCAGAGTAGCTATATTTTGCACCCTCAAGTGTGAAAAGGGGAAAATGCATGAGGACAAGGTCAAGTTTGACCAAGTCAACAATGCTGCCATGGAGGGAGTGGATCACTTTAAAAGACAACACAGTGTGAAAGGGGGAAAGATCACTTGGTGGAGGAAACCCTAATGTGTGGGGGCCAAGGCAAGAAGGCTTTCATTTGTATAAAGGGAGGACAAGGCGGCCATAGAAGGATATGTTATTGAATATTGATTTTGGTCTGTATGACTATTTTCTTTCTTCAGTTGTTTAACTGAGATTGTTGTGTTGCTTAGCACAAGGATTTCCTATTTAGGAATCCTTCTCCCTTCTTGACAGGCCTCTTGAGGGACTTGTACTTCATTCCTCCACATTCAGGCTCAAGGCCAAGCCACCTCCTTCAGCTACAACGTTATTCCTGTAGCAGGAAACGTTGTGTTGCAAGGTGTTCCAGTGGAGGGTTCCACAACACCACTTCTAGAGCTTATCTTTCAAAGGAGGGAGCTTCTATTCCTCTAGGATGTCAGTGAGGAATATTCTGGAGCTGATTGCACATCTTTGGCATCAGGCCAAGCATTTCACATCACTTGCAGCGCAATCCCTCTCCTTGACTGCATCATTTCTGAGAGCATTTGCAATGGGGGTTTGCATTGCTAGTTTGGAGGGTAAGATCTTCAGTGTTAGGATCAACCTTTCACTTGGAAGATCCATTAGAGGAGGTCTATCTTAGATTGGACATTATATTTAACCATCTCCATCCATTTCATGAGTTACAGCTGCTATTCAGTCTTGCCCTTGCAACTCCGACATTTTGTATTTTTTCATCTTTCAGCCAATCCTTCCAAGATTGTCTAGAAATTTCTTTTGGGATTCTATATCTTTGCTCCCCATATTGTATGAGTTTTATATTGACATATTTATGTATTGACATCATTTTGCAGCAGTTATTCCTTATAGACTGCACATTCATAGCCTTGGGCTTTCTTCATGTAGCAGTGTCCTTCAATTATCATGTATATGTTCTATTGAGGGTTGAATTCCCAACTTGAGTGATTGTTTCCTCAAGGGTTTGTATACATTTGTTGCTATGATATAATATGATGGATACTTGGATCTTCTGGTATTCTATGTGTTAATGTATCATTGCTATTCCATTATTGTGTTTACATATTGCTTTATCTCCAATCTTGGGATATTATAAGATATTCCCAACCTTGTAGATTTTCCCTATTTTGGGATATTATAGTGGTATCAGAGCATGATCTTTGGCTCAGCGTGTGAGTTTCAACCATAAGAAAACATAATATAAGAAGAAAATATAAAGATGATGAAGAGAATGAGCTTACTCTCATCAATTTTCAGATCCAGAAAGGACCTCTCCAAGGAGGCTAAGAAGATGGAAGAAGGAGAAGAGGAGGGACCATGCACTTCCTACTGTCACAAAGAAGAATACATGAAGCATGAAGAACACTTGGAAAATTGAAGTTCCAAGTGAATACCTTGATGAATAATGAGCTAAACCTAGAGCCTTCAAAGAGACTCTATCTTTACCACAATTTATTCAGCTAGAGGAAGAAAGAAGACCCTACAGCTATGGGATGATGAGAGGAAATAGATTTATATTGTCCACTTTTGATGGATCACTCAAATGTGCAGCAAAGGTTTGGGTAATGAAGCTAGAGGCTTTCTTCCTGCTACATCGAGTAGTATAGAGAGAGGCTGCAAAAATTGCAGCGCTGCACCTTGAAGGTGAAGCAAATACTTGGTGGTTCAACCATTTAAGCCATGCAAGAGTGTCAACTCTTGTTGAGTTTTCTCAAAGATTGACCAGGAAATTTGGCAAAGGGGAGGAGAAGCCCCCACCACTAGTTGAAGAGGCATGTACTAGCGTTGTTGTAACCATGGAGGAGCAGCCTTCATCTTCAGCAGTTTGGGAAGCCAACACATATGAAGAGGGAACTCTTGCAGCCCTGCAAAAAGCTTCCAAATTTCACCAAGGTATGATTAAGTTTCCATCTCTTGTCATTTCAGCAAATATTATGGAGGGATCTACATTATTGTATACTACTGATTTAGAGCAACAAAGTTGCACTGCGCTGTATAACAGCAATGATGAAGAGAGGAAGACCCATCCTTTATGGGAGCATTCAAATGGCAACTTCATTCATGAAGCAATGGTGGATGGGATGATAGATGGTAGACATCTTGAAGTGAGAAACACTTTATCCTTTCTAGATGAAACTTTCTCAATGAGCACTCCCCATCTCAAAGAGAAACTTCTACCTGCAGGAGATCCAAAACCTCATTGGTTTTGGAAGGCCATTGATGAAGAGGAGGTCTCATGGAGAGATCCCATTAGAGATGCACTTCAACATGTCATGGAGTGAAAGGTTAATCAACACATGAATAATGGTAGCCCTCATGGGATGAGTACCAAGATGGAGGATGGAAGGAGACATCCACAAATTATTGAGTGGATTTGGATGAAGAGCAAGAGGTTAGTAAGCCACTTGTAGGTCTATGACACCGGGCAACAGGAGGCTTGGCTGCGCTGGTCACTCTTGAAGGAGTTTTTCCATCACTTGGCATATACTATTTCTAAGGGTGTGTGGATGGAAGAGATGTGGCAGGATGCTTGCATCATTAAGCAGCAAAGAGTATGGATGCATGATGTTGATATGATCTTCATATCATTCATTATGTTTTCATCACATGATTTGTATGATGGAAGTATGAGGAGGCAACAAAAACTTTTGTTGCTTGGGTTGTTCTTGGGAGAGCAAGGGCAGATTTTCTCTCACACTTTGCATGATGTTGCAGGAGTAGGATATGGCACTATCATGGTGCAAAGGGGCTACTCCTTAGCCTTGGATGATCTGGAAGTACTTCCACTTTGGAAGGAGATTCTTGTTTGTAGCAACATTATGGAGAATGGCTTTGACAAGGATCGTGTCAAAGAAATGAACTATGAGTTGGCAGGAGCTTATCCACATAGGCCAGCAACGTTGTTCCTTTGGAGCATGGGCTTATTCATGAATTCATGCATCACTTTAATTTTAGCACATGGTGAGAATGTTGTTTTTTCATCTATTGATTATGTAACACAATACTTGCATCTTCTTACCATTATCATACAATGCATTGCTCCAAAAGAGGGCAAGTTTATTGTTGAGCCCCATAAACAAAATTTTGCCAACTATTATGATGGAGACATCCATCATTTGTATAAAATTGGGCAAGTGTTTGATTAATTCATGTATGCTCAGTTGAAACATTCAGCCATTTACTATTCACTAGTAGATGTGATGATTCACACAACTAGCCATTTTTCAAAACATCACTTGCCATGCTATTTTCTGAAGTTGTAGTGGGAGAGACTGCATTGTGTCCACTTGAGACATTGTTTGTATCATGTAGCATCATGTAAAACTTTCAGCAAACTTCTCATTTGGATACCCTATGATGATCATGTCCTATTCATCATGGATGAGATGTTTTGGGCCAGCTTGTTCTTCAATGTTGGAGAAGAGATCATTGGAGGATTGTTCTTCATTTTGCCACTTAAGGGCAATACTATTGCAGCCCAAGATCATCACATACTCTACACTTATCATGAGTGGAGAGAAGGACAGCGTGGGGTAGACTACATTGTTTGCCATGATCAGATTTTCAACCCACCTACTTTGCATGAGCCAAAGGTGGAGGAAGACTTTCAGGAGTTTCCATGTTGGAGGGTAACTCATTTTGTATGGATGATTGCTTGGGGATGGCAGATCCAAATTCATTTAAGCCCTCATGCCTCAAGAAGGCCCTTCAGTTCTATCCTTGCAGTTGCTTGAAGACAAGCAACATTTGGGAGGGGAGGACTGTAATGTTCCCAAAATTAGCATGGAGCTAATTGGAACATTAATTTTGCTTATATCAACTAGGAAGTGAATAAATGGGTAAGGAGGCCCATGAGTAGGAATAAAATCCCTCGTAGTGTGAAATGGATCACTAAAGTAGCTATATTTTTCACCCTCAAGTGTGAAAAGGGGCAAAGGCATGAGGACAAGGTCAAGTTTGACCAAGTCAACAACACTGCCATGGAGGGAGTGGATCACTTTAAAAGACAACGCGGTGTGAAAGGGGGAGAGATCATTTGGTGGAGGAAACCCTAATGTGTGGGGGCCAAGGCAAGAAGGCTTTCATTTGTATAAAGGGAGGACAAGGCAGCCATAGAAGGATATGTTATTGAATATTGATTTTGATCTGTATGACTATTTGCTTTCTTCAATTGTTTAACTGAGATTGTTGTGCTGCTTAGCACAAGGATTTCCTGTTTAGGAATCCTTCTCCCTTCTTCAGAGGCCTCCTAAGGGACTTTTAATTCATTCCTCCACATTCAGGCTCAAGGTCAAGCCACCTCCCTCAGCTCAGCGTTATTCCTGTAGCAGGAAACATTATGTTGCAGGGTGTTGCAGTGGAGGGTTCCACAACACCACTTCTAGAGCTTATCTTTCAGAGGAGGGGAATTCTATTCCTATGGGAGGTCAGTGAGGAAGATTCAGGAGCTGATTGCACATCTTTGGCATCAAGCCAAAAATTTCCCATCACCTATAGCGCAGTCTCTCTCCTTGACTGCATCATTTCTGAGAGCATTTGCAATGGGGGTTTGCATTGCTAGTTTGGAGGGTAAGATCTTCAGTGTTAGGATCAACCTTTCACTTGGAAGATCCATTAGAGGAGGTCTATCTTAGATTGGACATCATATTCAGCCATCTCCATCCAGTTCATGAGTTGCAGCTGCTATTCAGTCTTGCCCCTGCAACTCCGGCATTTTGTATTTTTGCATCTTTCAGCCAATCCTTCCAGGATTGTCTAGAAATTGCTTTTGGGAGTCTATATCTTTGTTCCCCATATTGTATGAGTTGTATATTGACATATTTATGTATTTACATCATTTTTCAGCAGTTATTCCTTATAGACTGCGCAGTCATAGCCTTGGGATTTCTTCATGTAGTAGTGTTCTTCAATTATCATGTATATGTTGTATTGAGGGTTGCATTGCCCAACTTGAGTGATTGTTTCCTCAAGGGTTTGTATACATTTTCTGCTATGATCTAATATGATGGATATTTGGATCTTCTGGAATTCTATGTGTTAATGTATCACTGCTATTCCGTTATTGTGTTTACATATTGTTGTATCTCCAATCTTGGGATATTATAAGATATTCCCAACCTTGTAGATTTTCCCTATTTTGGGATATTACAAATTGTCATAAATACTTCTCACTATGAATCCTAAGTCACTGACCTTCTCTCAACCCCTTCATATAAGCCCCTACTTGAAAACCCTATCAACTCCATTACCACTTTAGTTGATGATGCATTCATTGCTTGGCCTCCGAACACCCTTCCCTAACTTCTATCTTCAACCATCATCTAAATAACATCACCCCCCACACCCCCCCCCCCCCCCCACATCCAATTTATTATGGAAATAAAGAAAGATAACTTCCTTCCCTTTCTTGACGTCCTTATTATACGTCAACCTAATGGTACCCCAACTCATCAAGTCTACAGAAAAATACCCCCATCGATAGATACCTTCATGCCTAATCACACCATCACCCCAGCCAAAAATCTATAGTTCTTAAAGCTTTGATCATTTGTGCCATTTGAATCTTTTCCCGTCAATTTGTTGAAAAAGAGAGCCCATCTTACAAAATCCTTTAAGGAAAATAGGTAGTCCTCATCCCAAATTCATAAATATCTTCAATCCACCAACAAATTCTAAATCTACTAAGTCCCCTCAGCCCCCAGCTGCCATCTCTCTTCCCTACGTCCTAGGAACTACAAACTAAATCTTCAAGATCTTAGCTAAAGGGAATATCCAAAATATATTTAAACTCTACAAAAAATTTAAATATCTTTTCAAAACTGCTAAATACAAAGTTGACCCATGCTTGGCCCTAGTGTTTACCAAATTCGATGTTCCTGTGCCAAATCCTACTTTGGAAAATTTGGAAGATGTTTCAAATCCCACCCCAAAGAACATATCACTTGAATTGGTCATAACCATATCTCCAAATCAAATATCCGAAAATCACTTGCATAACTCCAAACACCTTATTTGTTTTGGTGAAACCAAAGTTCTCGCTTCAGGAACTTACTACTCTACCTGTATCATTTGAGAAGTCCTTAAAATTGAAAAGAATCATAATAATTTCAATAGTAAATATAATTATAAACATGGTCACTCCTAGAAACCTGTTATTCATCAACTCAATAAATAAAATAACCCCTCTCATTATGTCCTTTGATTGATTCGCTTATAGAATTTCTAATTACCTGCTTTATCCATCAATCTCCTTTCCTTTGTTTCATCTCCTTTTTTCCTCATTACTTGTTTTATCTACCACTCTCCTTTCCTTTACTCTTAATTATAATTATAATTTTTATTTTTATGTAATTTGACTGAGTCCAAATACTAATTAATAATTATTTTATATTTATAATTATAATTAATTATAATCAATAATTAAACTGACCTAGAGCCATTTTCACTCCAAATCTACCAAGCGACAAGAGAGATCAAATCTCTTGAGGTGCAAAAGTATTCTAGAGTCGAAAGAGATTTGATCCCTCTTGGCACTTCGTAGATCGAGGGTTAAGATGGATCTAGGTTGGTTTAATTAAATTCTCTTCAATCACAAGTTGTTTTATACAATTCTCATTTCTCAAGTTTCTATTATTAGCACAACCATATAAATTAAATGCTTGGTAAATGTAGATAGGAATCAATCCATAATAAGCATAAAAACACTTATGTGATACATCTCACATTTGCTAAAATTAAAAAATCATAAAACTTAACTAAATTCAAATTTTATTATTATTATTATTAAAAATAACTAATATTTGAGTTCAACATATATAAATTTAAAAAAATATGTAACAAGATTCTTAACTAATTCAAATTTGTGAAGGAACGAAATGAAATACATATTTTAAATAGAAAAATATAAATACGATTATACTTTAAATAGAAACACAGAAATACAACGAAACTGAACTTCAATTAATAAATAACAAATGATGAAAATTGTTTACATTCAGAATGAAAACAAACTAGCTCGGGTAATGGAAATTTATCTCTGAGAAGAGATGTGATGGCTACATGCTTTCTGAACTGTGTTACAATGAGGCTCGAAGGACTTTTTATCATGAAGAAACAATGAGAAAGCTGAAACATCCAAAAACCTAACCCTAGGAAATGAAGGACCAAAAGCTATGATCCCTAAAGGGATTAGTTGGAACGTCAATCATGAAATCTAATATGGGTAGTCTAACTTATAGATGAAATGACATTTTTTCAAAGCATTTTTAAGTTGTTTAATCTATAGAGTTTGTGTGTCTCAAGGCTACAACAAAAAATTAAAATCTTGCTTGAGATTGTATCACCAAACTCCAGTGAAAAAGTCATTTCGTTTATAACTTAGACTAAACCAATTTAATGTTTATAATTCTTACTAATCATTTATAAACATAATTTTTTCAAATCATTTATAAACCAAATTTTTTAACTTAAAAATTATTTAAGTTTCACATTCAAACCAATTTTTATATATTTATTTATTTTTACAATCAAGGTGATATTTTGGATTCATATATTGAGTTAACCATAAGTTGTTGAGGGAATTACCTAATTCCTTTGATTAACTTATGATTCATGTGATACTCTTTTTTCTTTGGCTATAAATTAGGATGAAAATGGTGTAATTACATCTAATTAGTTGAGAACTATAACCTAAAATTATATATATATATATATATATATATATATATATATAGTAAGTTTAGGATTATCTCTCTATTCATTCATTTTAACAAAAATAACATGTTACATCATCAAAATTCAATACTTGATATCTTCTGTTAGCCACCTATAAATTTTTGTCAAGCAAACAGGTGGCTAAATTTGTTTCTGAGCCTTCAAGAGATACATTTCCTCTGAAAATCTCTCGTTCTTGAAGCCTCTATGTGTCTTTTGCCTTCGAAAATATCTTCATTGTTGTTTCCATCAAGAAAGCCTCACTGTTTTGTGAAAAAGAATGCTTCAAAAGGCCTCTGTAATCCCCATTTTCACTCATTTCCTTTCATGTTCATTAAGCCTCCTTTTCCCATTTAGAACCTCCATATCCCTCTAAAAAATCTCCAAAATCCTTTTAAGCCTCTAAAAACCCCTTTTCCAGGCTTAAATCACCCTTTTCCCCTTTATCGGAAGCCAATAAAACCATTAAAAAACATTGATTTTGGCTTAAAAATCCATTTTTTCATAACAGGCTTAAGCCCCTTTTCGGCCTAGCCCTTAACCCCTTCTCTGCATAGGACCCACGCCCAAGACCAGGTGCTAAGCCCCATAGAACTAATCGCAATTGGAAGTTTGTTGCGAGCGCAATTCTTTTGTTAATTGAAAACTTCCGATGCGAGAAATATTTGTTCTATTGGCTACGGATGCAATACGAACCGTCGATTTGTAAAGATCTAACGACCAGCACTGACTTCACACTGCGCCCCGTCTCATCCCTTTGTCAACCTCCGATTGTGATCTCCACCGTTGATCCTTAAATGATCCGACGGCCTGCGCTAACTCGCATGACCGCCAATCACAAGGATTCTTAAGTGCCACCGTGTTTCCTCCAATTGGCGATCCCCGATTGAATCTCAACCGTCCATTTGTGCAGATCCGATGGTTGGAGATGAAGCCGATAACCCAACATCATCGCTCCGCCGGTTGATCTGGACCGTTGAATCCACAAGAACCAACGGTCCAGATTCAATATTGCTCCGCTCATTTTCCCTCCATCGCTCTCCCTCTGATCAGATATCCACCGTCGATCTCCCTGTGATCCGACAGTCCACGCGTAATTGCAAGTTCAAATCTTGAATTTTTTGGCCCCCTGCCATCCTCTGTTGCGATTGGATCTCAGCCGTTCAATTTGATAGATCCAACGGTTCTCCTTTCTCCCCGCCCATGCATTAGCCCCTTTTCCCCCCCTTCCTCTTTAAATCCTCGCCGTCCATCCCCATGGATCCAACGTTTAGGATTCGTTCCACCTGTCTATTATAATATTTTCCCCTTTGGAACGTTAGCGCTCCTCCTTTTGATCCCGACCGTCCATTATCAGATTTGACGTCCCACATTAAAACCACCACTGACTTTTCCCCACCATACCAACCGCGCATCTCTCCAAATCGCGCTCCATCCTGCACCGTCAGATCTCCCAGTCCCACATCCGATGGCTAAGGTGCATATTGCTTTTTTTCTGTGCCCGAAAGTTAACACTTCAAATTTACGAGATATAAGCGGTTTTAAAAGGACACATGTCGGGCGGCAAAGCATATCGCATTTTTTCAGCAAAATTTCAATACCACTTTTCTCACTTGCCCATTGCCAAAAATCCTTCTTTGCTCACTTATTTGTCTTACATTGAACCCTTCTTTCATGTTTCCCAACAACCAAACAAACAAAACAAAAACAACAACCCTTGTGCCTTATAACTAGCCTAATACATTAACATTGAAATTCAAATACATATATTTATTTGCCTTTATAGAGAGATCCCTCTCTGGATCCAGGAGGGCTAGATCTTGAGATCCCAAAGTGGTTTTGATGTTGTCTTGTCTTTTGGTAGAGCCAAACCTACCAAAACACAGGAACCCCAACATAATGGTGACTCCGCTCGGGACTTTGAGTAAAACACACCTTTAAACACTTCCAAGAACTCAAATAAGACCACAGTAGCCTCCGTTTGGTAGTTAATCACTGTGGTGGACAGTAATTCTCCTTTAAAACATTCTAAACCTTCCACCTGGCGACTCCACAGTTCCTTAATGACTAAAGACTTCACTGGTGATCAGTAGGCCGCTGATTATCTTTGTTTTCACAAGACTCCACTGGGAGACCAGTTGCATTACAACATCATTCCATATTAGAAGAAACACATAGGTAAAGCTTCTTGGTGAAGAGACAAACTTACTGGCTTCAAGAACCATTCATACTAGATCTTATCCTAATCCAAACCCCCCTGAAATAGTTGAAATTCCAGAGAACATCCTTAGAAAATCTCCCACCCCTAGAAATCCAACTATTTCCAGACCCGTCCATAGAGCTAACTCTTTACCTGAAAACTTTACAGCTCTATAAGACATTCATTTTGACTTAGACTTACCAAGCAGTTTAACAAGAACTAAGTCATTCAGTGCTATAGACCAGGTAGACCTCGAGCCTCCAGGTTCACCATCTCACAGTGGTCAACATATTAGGGACTGAGAGACCCCTCCATCTACACCTCCTGATATTCATTTCATTCAAAACTTGGGCCTCTATCACCCTAAATCAGCTCAACAATGTGTTGCTGGTCCTAGCATTTCTGTCATCCATATACCTGTTGCTCAAGCCAATCCTTTACCTCCACATAACACCATCATGGCAGCATGGTATGCACCCTTGGTGTTACCACAACCTTTGGCTCCACTACCAAATGATTATCAGTCAAAAATCCCTCACTTCACTGGAAAAGAGTTTACCACAGCTCAACATCATGTAGATAGGATGGAATATGCCTTTGACTATATGGAAATTGAAGATGAAACCATTAAGATGAGGATATTTGCTCAGAGTTTAGGAGGAGAAGTGAAGAAGAGGTTTAAAGGCCTACCTCCTAATAGTATCAATGATCTTCCCTCTTTGCACCGAACATTCATAAA
Source organism: Pinus albicaulis (assembly GCA_034641835.2). Taxonomy (NCBI): domain Eukaryota; kingdom Viridiplantae; phylum Streptophyta; class Pinopsida; order Pinales; family Pinaceae; genus Pinus; species Pinus albicaulis. Next base: position 1,004,593,166 of record CM076570.1, read on the forward strand.
CAAATGGGAAGTCAAAAGTAACCCTCTCCAAATTAAATACTAGCAGAATACAAGAATCTGAAAAGAAATCAGGGAGAGAGTGTCCATGACTATTCTACTAGATTTAACAGTGTCTACAACGCTCTTCTTCCACACATGAAGCCTCCCCAAGGAATGGCCTTAGTGAAATACCTGAAGGATTTGATGCTGACATGGCCTACCAGCTTAGGGAGAGAGATTACAACACATTGGAAGACATGCAAAAAGGAGCCGTAAGTGTAGAAGCAAACCTGATTGAAAAACGAGCTAGAATGAGGGCTGAGAAGAAGGTAACATATAGGGATGACACGTCATCTTCCACATCTGATCCCAAATATGACAGTCTAGCCAAAAACATGGAAAGGCTAGAGAAAATGATGGAGAAAATGGTTGTCACAGTCAGTAATCAAAACAGAAACCAAAATTAGAACCAGAACTTTAGGAGAAACAATCCTCCAAACAGACAGATAGACTCTGATCAACAAGTCACACCCCCATTTCAAGAAAATTTCCTTGATGAAGATGAGGGGATAATAGAAGAGTCTGAGGGAACCACAATAAACATGGTGGAAGTAGACAACCAAATTCACACCTTTTCCACAGAAAATAATCAGACCTCATACTCACATTGGAAAGAGGAAGAGTTAGAATCTGAGAATTATAGGTTGGGATTTGAAAATGCCATTATGCAGGTCAAAGAATAGTATGAACTCGGGAGAAAAAAGAGCTTAGACACTCCCAAACCAAAAGCCTCTGATATTACCATCAAGAAAAGACTTGAGAAAACTCCTAAAGTGACTGCTGAAAGTAACAAATCAGCAGCAGAGAGTTCTGGGAAAAAAAAATATAAGGACAGCCAAAACACTGATAAACAAATTCAAGAAACTAGCAGCACTAGCATTGCAGCTAATTCTCTTGAGAAAACAACTTCAAACATTGTACATAGCGAGAATTAACAAGATGATTCTGCCAATAAAATGGTGGCCAATAGAACATAATTGAGCCTTTCTAAGAGTCAATCTCCTTTCAATTTGGAAAGTGAGATAGCCAAAATAAAAATTTATGTTCCTCTCACTGAGCTAGCTACTCAGGATGCATATAAAGGCCAAATTTTGAAAGCTCTAAATCTATGAGAAGATAGTGACACTGTCAATTTAAGTGATGATCAACCAGCCCTTCTATTTGGTCCAAAGATAGAAGGGAAGTTTCAGGAAGGGGTAGTACCTCCTTTTTATATCAGCTTCAATATCCATGACAAAATCCTTCACAACGTAATGCATGAATCTAGGGCTTCACACAACCTTATGCCTAAGGTAATTATGGAGAAGTTAGGCTTAGAGATAACCCGACCTTACAAGGATGTATATTCATTTGACTCTAGCAGAGTGAAGTGCCTTGGCCTAATCAAAGATCTTTGTGTGAATTTGACTCAAATCCCAGCCAAGTGCATGGTTATGGATGTTGTAGTGGCATATGTGCCTCCTAAGTATGGAATGTTACTCTCGAGGTCATGGGGAGCCAAGCTGCAAGGTACAATGCAGACGGATGGGTCATATGCCACAATCCCTGTCTTTAGCCAGCTTAGGAGACTATATAGAGAGGCACAGATGAATTTTATGGTTAGCAGCCCTGAAAAACCTAAAAATTCACCTATGTACTCTGTCCATACAAATCTAGACTCTTTTATCCTTTTCAACGATGAATCCATTGATGAGCCAGAGCTAGAAGACGGATATTCAAACAATAGAGTAGAGCCCACATATCTTAACATAATGGCCACTCTAGATATAGAGGGAAATGAGAGAGAAACGTTAGAATAGTGCACTGAATCAGAAACTCAAAGTGAACAAAACCAATACTGCAAACCGCAGATTACTCATCATTCTGAACTCCATGCACGTCATGAAGAACAAAACACTCCACACCACGGTGCAGACCCCATAATACAACATAATAGTGAACCCAACATTAGGGAGGAAAATGATGATAAACCTAAAAACAATCCCTTATGGAGGATGAACTTTGATGGGTCTTGCACTAGGAAGAATGCAGGAGCTGGAGTGTGGTTGAATAATACTGAGAGTGACTATGCTGAGAGTCATGCCTTCAAGCTAGATTTTAAGTGCACAAACAACATCGCAAAGTACGAGGCTGTCATCCTAGGATTGAATCTATTGAAAAAACTAGGAGCCCGAAGGATAGTTGTACATGGAGACTTTGAGTTAGTCATCAAACAAGTGAACGGAGAGTACACTGCGAAGCATCCTAAATTGAGGGCATACAGGAATGATGCTATGGATTTATTGAAACCTTTGTAGAATACGAGCTTGTGTTTGTTCCTAGGAGTTAGAACATTATTACAAATGGATTAGCATGTGTCGCTAGTTCATATCAGAAATCACCTAGTGACAAACAGATCATCATTCAAACAAATTATAGGCCTGCAGTGCCAGATAATGAGAAGTATTAGCAGGTCTTTGAGGGCGACAAGAAGATAGAGGATTTCTTGCTTGGCAAGAATGAGTTTGAATTATCTGATTCAGACTCTAAATCCGATGAAAACTGTCTGGGTGAAGAGACCCCCGATGAAGAAAAATCACCCCATAATGTAGAAATAAACGTGTTAACTAAAGAACTTGGAACTCAAACTAAATAATACAAGAACGCATAAAAAGAAGACATTGAGGTGCTGCAGTCAAAAGACAAGAACATACCTAGAGGACTAGCACCTTTAGAGGACCTTTTTTATTTTAACGATGTAGCAAAGAAACCCACTATAAAACACACAAATTCTGATGTCGAGGAATGCAACATAGACACTGAAGATAAGCCCAAGATGATTAAATTAGCTAAATCCTTGCCAGCAGACATGAAAAATAAATACATTGACTTATTTAAAGAGTTTGTTGATGTGTTCGCTTGGAGTTATAAGGACTTAAAAGCCTGTGATACATAAATCATCCAGCACAAAATCCCACTAAAAGAAAACCAAAAACCCTTCAGGCAGAAACTTCGCAGAATTAACCCAGTAAAACTGCCTCTAGTTGAAAAGGAAATCAAGAAAATGTATGAGGCAAGAATCATAGTGCCTATGAGGTTTTCCAATTGGGTCTCCAACCTTGTAGCTGTGAGGAAAAAGACAAGTGAGATCAGACTGTGCATTGATTTTAGAAACCTTAACAGAGCTTCACTTAAGGACAATTACCCCTTACCCAAGATGGAACACATCCTACAAAGGGTAGTTGGCTCAAAAAGGATCTCCCTGTTAGATGGCTTTTCAAGGTATAACCAAGTTTTAGTACTCCCAGAAGATCAGCTTAAGACAACTTTCACCACTCCATGGGAAACTTTCATGTACGTGAAAATGCCTTTTGGACTAATGAACGTTGGCGCAACCTTCCAAAGAGCTATGGACATAGCCCTTTCAGAGGAAATAGGGCACTTCATTTTCATCTATCTTGATGACATAACAATCTATTCCAAAAGCGATGAAGAGCACCTTAAACATCTAAGAAGAGTGTTTGAGAAGTGTAGAAGGTTCGGGCTGTCTTTAAATCCCAAGAAGACTGTATTTGGCCTTCAAGAAGGTAAGCTTCTCGGCCATATTATATCATAAAAGGGAATTAAAATAGACCCGAAAAGAGTTGAGGGAATAATGCAAATTAGCCACCCGAGAAATATAAAAGAATTGTAGTCATTTATTGGGAAAATCAACTTCTTAAGGAGGTTTGTTCCCAACTTAGTTGAGCTCCTCAGAGATATCACAAACATGCTGAAAAAGGAAGTAGGGGTCAAGTGGACTCTAGAGGCCAAAAAATCTTTTGAGTTAGTTAAACTTGTACTTACCCGGGCACCAGTCCTAATCAGCCCTGATTTTTCAAAACATTTCCTGATATTCTCCTTTGCCTTCGAGCATACAGTGGCTACAGTCCTGCCGCAGAAAAATTATGAGGAACAAGAACAGCGTATTGCTTTCTTCAACAAGGCGCTAAGGGATGCACCCTTGAAATATAACATAATGGAAAAACAAGCCTATGCCTTGGTAAAAGCCTTGAAAGACTTCAGGGTGTATATTCTGCATTCTCACATCATTACCTACGTGCGAAACATAGTGGTAAAAGACATTTTGTCCCAAGAGCCAGATGGAAAGAGGGGCAAATGGATTGTTGTAATACTAGAGTATGACCTGGAAATAAAACCCACAAAACTCATCAAAGGTCAGGGCTTAGCTTAACTGATGGTCGAATCTAACTTGTAAGCCCTTGACATAAACATGGTAGATGCCTTGGATGAGCATGAAGGATTACCTGATCCTACTGTTGAAGAACAATTTCAAAACTCTCCTTGGTATTCTGACATCCTGTATGTGCTTACCAACCTTAATGCTCCTCCCGATTTATTAAAAACTAAGGCAAGGTTCCTAAAGTTAAAGGCTAGAAACTATTGCATTTTGAATGAATGTTTATACTGGAAAAATGAAAATGGTTTGCTGCTTAAATTTCTGCCTGAATCTGAAGCAAAGAGGATTAAACATGAGTTCCATGCAGGAGAGTGTGGATGCCATCTCAACCGGAAATCCACTGCTAAAAAAATACTTAGCTTTGGCTATTACTGGCCTACCCTTTTCAATGATATCCACAAAATGATAGTTGTCTGCCATAAGTGCCAGATCTTTGAGGGCAAAAGAAAGCTCCTCCCTTTACCATTACAACCTATAACTGTTGAAGCTCTCTTTCAACAGTGGGGCCTAGATTTCATAGGGAAGATCCATCCTGCTTCATCAGCCCAACACAAATGGATTCTCACAGCCACAGACTATTTCACAAAATGGATAGAGGCCATCCCTTCTAGGAATGCCACAGATTTTGTTATCATTAATTTCCTTGAAGACCACATCCTATCTAGATTTAGATTCCCTAAGAATATTATCACTGATAATGCTGTTGCTTTTGGTTCCAAGAGGATGATTGATTTTTGTCACAGGTATCAGATTGCACTTGGTCATTCTACTGCTTATTACCCATAGCAACGGGCTAGTAGAATCATCAAATAAAAGTTTGGTGACCATCATCAAAAAGCTACTTGAAGAGAATAAAAAATCATGGCATAACAAATTAGTGCATGCTTTATGGGCTGACAGATTAACAACAAAGAAATCTATCAGAATGTCCCCATATCAGTTAGTCTATGGAGGAGAGGCAGTGTTTCCTACCAGCCTAGGGGTACTAGTGATTAAATTGGTCCAAGAAATACAGTCAGAAGAGGATAGCATGGTAAGGAGGATAAATCAAACCATACATCTCCAATAGAGATGAGAAGAAGTCTACAACAGAGCTCTAAAAGTGCAATAAAACATAAAAAATTTGTTTGATAAGAGAACAAAGGCTTGTGACTTCAAAATTGGAGATAAGGTACTTAAGTGGGACTCTAGGAGAGAGGAAAAAGGAAAGCATGGCAACTTTGACATTTTTGTGGCAGGGTCCTTACATCATCCAATCCACCATTGGTCCAAATTCCTTTTTTCTGCAAGAGTTAGATGGTACAGATCTGTTTGGGGGTCTTGTCAATGGCAGGATACTCAAGCATTACTACTATTGATTTCCAGTTCAAATTTTTCACTTCCATTGTAAATACCATTGATGTGTTTTGTTTTAAAGAAAAAGAGAAAAAATGTTTCAAAAAAAAAAGAAGAGAGAGAGAGAAAGAGAGGTTGAGACATGCTCAAAACTTGAACCTCTGAAGTTCCAAAATAATGGCTCAAATTAGCTCAAAACCTAAGCCAAAAAGGGTGAGAGCCTGGTTCTAACATGCCCAAAATCTGAACCAATAGAGAAAGAAGAAAAATCAGCTCTAACAAGCCCAAAACTAGAGCTGAATGAAGAAAGAAAGTGACTCTAACAAGCTCAAAACTTGAGTCACAGGGAAAGAAGGATGCTTCAAAATTTCACAATTTCAATCCTTCACATTTTGTTTTCAAGTTCCTGCAAAGTTCAGTTCATGTGCAACTGTCTTTATGCCATGGACCCATAGCAAACCAGACAGTCTAATCCTGGTTTGACTGTTTTTAAATTTCTGTTGTAGAATGTAGAGAATGAAATATGCTAGACAGTTTAATCCTAGCAGATATTAGTGTAGGTAGAGAAGCTATGAGGCCATCTGTTTAATCTGGTCTCATGGAGGAATAAGGGTAGAATTAGATTAGTTTGTTTTCTGCTTTCAATAAAAAATGATGAAGAAGGTCTACAAATTTAAATGCACTTTGAAGAAAAAATGTTAGGATTGTAGGATGGGTAGGTAGATTGTTTGGAAGAATGTTTATGTTGATATGATGTCTTCATGAGTTGTGGCAGCTGATTAAAGAAAGAAAAATGTGTCAAGTACCAGGCATCTGGCCTACTCCAAAGATTGTTTTCTGAGATTCTTGACACCTTCAAGAAGATTCCATCCCCATGTGGAGCCACTATTAGCCACCTATAAATTTTTTTCAAGCAAACAGGTGGCTAAATTTGTTTCTGAGCTTTCAAGAGATACATTTCCTCTGAAAATCTCTCATTCTTGAAGCCTCTATGTGTATTTTTCCTTCGAAAAGATCTTCACTGTTGTTTCCATCAAGAAAACCTCATTGTTTTGTGAAAAAGAATGCTTCACAAGGCCTCTGTAATCCCCATTTTCACTCATTTCCTTTCATGTTCATTAAGCCTCCTTTTCCCCTTTAGAACCTCCATATCCCTCTAAAAAACCTCCAAAATCCTTTTAAGCCTCTAAAAACCCCTTTTACAGGCTTAAATCACCCTTTTCCCCTTTATCGGAAGCCAAGACATTGAAAAACACTGATTTTGGTTTAAAAATCTTTTTTTTCATAACATGCTTAAGCCACTTTTCGGCCTAGCCCTTAACCCCTTCTCCGCAGAGGACCCGCACCCAAGACCAGGCGTTAAGCCCCATAGCGCTAATCGCAATCGGAAGTTTGTTGCGAGCGCAATTCTTTTGTTAATTGAAAACTTCCGATGCAAGAAATATTTGTTCTATTGGCCGCGGATGCAATACGAACCGTCGATCTATAAAGATCTAACGGCCAGCGCTGACTTCACACCGCGCCCCACCTCATCCCTTTGTCAACCTCCGATTGCGATCTCCACCGTTGATCCTTAAATGATCTGACAGCCTGTGCTAACTCGCATGACCGCCAATCGCAAGGATTCTTAAGCGCCACCATGTTTCCTCCGATTGGCGATCCCCAATTGAATCTCAATCGTCCATTTGTGCAGATATGATGGTTGGAGATGAAGCCGACAACCCAACATCATCGCTCTGCGGGTTGATCTGGACCATTAAATCCACAAAAACGAATAGTCCAGATTCAATCGTGCTCTGCTCATTTGCCCTCCATCGCTCTCTCTTCGATTAGCTCTCCACCGTCGATCTCCCTATGATCCGACAGTCGACGCGTAATCGCAAGTTCAAATCTCGAAGTTTTTGGCCCCCTGCCATCCTCCGTTGCGATTGGATCTCAGCCGTTCAATCTGATAGATCCAACGGTTCTCCTTTCTCCCCGCCCATGCATTAGCCCCTTTGCCCCTGCTTCCTCTTTAAATCCTCGCCATCCATCCCCATGGATCCAACGGTTAGGATTCATTCCTCCCGTCTATTATAATATTTTCCCCTTTGGAACATTAGCACTCCTCCTTTTGATCCCGACCGTCCATTATCAGATCTGACGGCCCACATTAAAACCACCGCTGACTTTTCCCCACCATACGAACTACGCATCTCTCCAAATTGTGCTCCATCCTGCACTGTCAGATCTCCCAGTCCCACATCTGATGGCTAAGGTGCATATCACGTTTTTTCTGTGCCCGAAAGTTAACACTTCAAATTCACGCGATATAAGCGGTTTTAAAAGGACACAAGTTGGGCAGTAGAGCATATCGCGTTTTTTCAGCAAAATTTCAAAACCACTTTGAAGTCGCGTGAAAACAGTTGTTTTCTTCTAAAAACCACTTTCCCCCTTCTGCCTCTGAAAGCTCTTCCCGAAGATCTCGACCGTTGATCTGATCTAGATCTACGACCCTCATTCCATTGCGTTTTCCATCCATATTCTTTCATCAGACCTCCCAAAGGATTTCTTCGGGCAATATCCACCATTGATCTCCTCTTAAGATCCAATGGCCCACAGTCAATCTCCCTCCACCCTCCGGTCCCACCATCGAATCGCCCTGATTTCATTTGATTTAACTTATTTTCTTTTGTAATTCGCCCAAGGTTTAACTTTTATGTTTTACATTAAAGGTTAATTTCTCCGCCTAACTCCTCTAAAGCATCTCCACCAGCAAATCTCCCTCGTCGATCATCATCCCACAGTCTTATCCAACGGTCCAGAGACGTCTTTCTCACCGAGACCTTTGTCAAACCAGGAGGTAACTCCTCAAAACTAGAATGTGTATTAGCTGAAGAATGTACATGCTTATATAGATGGGAGGTGAGGCTATTGGGATTCATCTCCCAATGAATCTTGGCCTTCCTTATTTCCTAATAATAAATAATATACAAAAATACAAATGCACACCCATCCATAGGATTAGGTGTCAACATTCCCCCCTTTAATCCGAAGGGATGTTGGTGAGTCCAAGCATCGATCCGAACTTTTCAAACTTTTCTCTTCCAAGTGCTTTGGTGAAGATGTCAGCAGTTTGCTCATTTGTGGAACAATGATGTAGATGGATGGTTTTGGCCTGAACATGATGTCGAATGAGATGGTACTTTGTATTGATGTGCTTTGTTCGATCATGGAACTTTGGGTTCTTGGCCAACTTTATTGCAGAAGTGTTGTCGATCATGAGTGGGGTGGAATACATTTGTTTCATCTGCAAATCTTCCAGGATTTTCCGGAGCCACACAATTTCCTTTGTTGCTTCAGCTGCTGCCACATATTCTGCCTCGGTCGTGGAATCTGCTGGAACTGACTGTTTGCGTGATCTCCATGAGACAAGATCCTGATCCAAGACTCATGGTGTAACCTGTAGTAGACACCCCTGTTTCTTTGTCGCCATCAAAGTCTGAATCAGAGTATCCGATCAAGCTGAAGTCGCCTACCTGTGTATATTTGAGTCCAAAGTCTCGAGTCCCCTTCAAGTACCTTAACACTCTTTTTGCAGCAGACCAATGTCCTTCACAAGGTTTTTGCATGAACCTTGAGAGGATTCCAACAGCAAATGAAATGTCAGGTCTGGTGGTGGTCAGATAGATAAGACTTCCTACAAGCCGTCTATACTTAGTTGCATCCTCAAATTCCTTCCCTTCAATAGATGTGAGCTTCAAGTTTTGTTCCATTGGAGTGCTTAAGGGTTTACAGTCATCCATGCCAAATTTGTTCAAGAGATCTCCAATGTACTTCTTTTGAGAAAGAAATATGAATTTAGGATGTTGAATTACTTCAATACCCAAATAGTAATGAACATGACCCAGATCAGTCATTTCAAAACCTTTCTTCAACTCTTTCTTCATGGATGCAATATAGCTCTCATTGTTTCCTGTTATCAAAAGATCATCTACATATACCACAAGATATACAACTGCTTTTCCAACTTTCTTAACAAACAAAGTTGCATCATCAAGATCAAAATGTTTGAAGTCAAGTTTCAGAAGATGCTCGGTCAATTTCTCATACCAGGCTCGTGGTGCTTGCTTGAGGCCATACAAGGATTTTACAAGTTTGCAAACTTTGTGTTCTTGACCCTTTATCACAAATCCTTCTGGCTGGGACATATAAACTTTCTCTTTTAGATCTCCATTCAAGAAGGTTGTTTTTACATCCATCTGATGGACTTTCCATCCATTCTGAGCTGCTAAGGCAAAGAGAGTCCGGATGGTGGTCCATTTTGCTGTGGGAGCAAACGTTTCTTCATAATCGATTCCTTCCTTCTGTGCGAATCCTTTTGCCACAAGCCTGGCCTTGTGCTTGTCAAGTGAGCCGTCTGCTTTGTACTTGTTCTTGTAGACCCACTTACAGCCAATTGGTTTCGCTCCCAAAGGCGGATCAACCAGCTTCCAAGTGCCATTCTTTATCAAGGCATCATACTTCTTCTGCATCGCTTCTTTCCATTCATCATGAGAAGCGGCTTCTTTGAAGGAAGTTGGTTCATGATCTGTAGACAAACTCATTTCACAGTTATAAGCAATATCCATATCAACAGGGGAATCAGAATTATGTACATCACCTTCGATTTCTTGAGTGGAACTTCTTGTTCCTGTTTTTCCAACCTCATCAGGATGAACATCCTCCAGTGTCTTTGTCAGCCATTTGGGGGGACCTTTCTGAGATGGCCCTGGCTGGTCACTTGACTGAGTTGGGATTGATTGAAGATTCAATCTCCCAATTCTGTCAATCACATCATCCAATGTGTCATCCATGGTGGTTTCTTCATGTGGGGCAGAGAGTGCTTCAGGATATGATTCCACAGTTTGATTCAATATCGGAATCCCCCCTTCAAGGTGTGGAATCACATTATCAAACTCTTGGAAAGACTTTGCATGTGTGAATCTGTCCAGGCGATCAAGTTGCCGCTCAACAACCTTGTCACTCTTGGATGATTCAAGAAATATGACATCTCTTGCTATCACAAACTTCTTATTTGCTTCATCATATAGACGATATCCTTTGGAGGTATTGGAGTACCCCAAGAAGATACATTTTCTGCTTCTAGCACCAAGTTTGTTCCTTTGACCCTTGGGTATCAAGGCATAACAGGTGGACCCAAAGACCCTGAAATGCTTTATCGAAGGAATGTGGTCATGCCACATTTCAAAAGGAGTTTTGTTTCTAATTGAACTTGAAGGACACCTATTCTTTATGTAAATAGCACATAGAACTGCATCAGCCCAAAACATCAATTTTACATTCTTGAAAAATAACATGGAGCGGACCATATTTAAAATAGTTCTGTTCATTCTTTCAGCTACACCGTTCTGTTGTGGATTATATGGCACCGTTGTTTGATGTTTGATTCCATGTTGACGAAGATAATTTTCAAATTCGTTTGAAGTGTATTCTTTTCCATTATCAGTACGTAGAGAGCCAATATGTTTTTGTGCATCATTTTCAATCCATGCATGAAAATTCTTGAAAGTTTGAAAAGCATCAGACTTATTCTTCAGTAAGTAAATCCAACACATTCTGGTGTAGTCATCAATAAATGTCATCATGTATTTGTTTCCATTTGTAGAAGCAATAGGCATAGGGCCACATAAATCTGAATGAACAAGTTCAAGTTTCCTATGTGCTCTTGAGTGTGAATCATGAAATGGCTGTTTGCTATGCTTTCCTAGAATACATGCATCACATTCCTTAGGTTTTCTAGGAATTGTAGGCAGTCCATCAACACCATTTTTCTTCAACAAACGAAGGCCGTCATAATTTAAGTGTCCAAATCTAGCATGCCATAAAAGACTTGATGGAAATGTACCTTCATCATGATGAACTTGCAAAGTTTTCAAGAGCAAGATGAACTCACTCAAAAGTCTCCTTCTTCTATTCCCTCCATGACAAGTGAGTGATCTCATGCTGATCCGTCGACCTTCCGCCTCGCCATCAAACAAGTGAACCGAGTGTCCTTGTGAGTGTCCTTGTTGCCGTATTTCGACCGTGACGCAGTTTCTCTTCAACTCCGGGAGGTATAGAACCTCATGTAGGATATGATCAGAAGACCAGGCAGTTTAAGCCTGACTGTGCCAAGCCCTGATGGCTTGAGTTTGGATTTATCTGCGAAATATACTGCTCCATCAACTTTGTCAGTGAAATCTTCAAAAAAATCTTTTCTAAATGTCATGTGACATGTTGCTCCTGAATCTAGCAACCAATCATCTCTCCATGAAGTAAATGAAACATCAAAGGGGTTTTCAGTTACTCCATTGTTACAATGTGCTAGAACATAGTGAGCGGATTCAGGTGCTTTACCTTTGTCTTTGTCATTGGTTTTACCTTTGTCTTGATTTATGTGCTGCTCAATTTTGTTCCATGGTGTTCTGCATTTGGATGCATCATGTTCATCTCTATTGCACCGTGTGCAATGAAGATTGGATTTGTCAGCTTGTCTGCCCCCCCTTTCTGTGAAGTTCCTTCTTCCTCTTCCTCTTGTGCCACCTCTTCCTCTGGATGAATCTGGAGTATGACTCTTTTCTCTATGTGCCAAGTATGCAGCCTCTTCGGAAGATGAAGGGACTGTCATCTTCCCAAAAGCTTTCTCTCTTTCTGCAAACTTTTTCTCAAGTTTATCAAAGGTGATATGCTCAAGGTTTCCACTTGCTTGCAAAGACTCAAGATAATGTGAGTAAGTCGGATGTAATGCCTTAACATATGCTATGAGAGGTATGTCCATTTTTACACCAGTGTTTTCAATGTCATGCATTATAGATCTTACTTCTGAAGCTAAAGCAAGGGGATAATCATTCTTCATTTCAAGACTGAACAGCTTAACCATCAATTGAACATTTTCTAATTCTGAATGTGATTCATAGAGTTCTTTTATTTTCTTCAAGGCTTCATAGGCATTTGAGAATGATGAGATATGGCGACTCACCTCTTCACTCACTGAGGCTACAATCAAGGCATAAGCCTTGCAGTTCTTTTTTTCCCAAATGGCAAGCTCTTTGTCTGAAGTGGGCTTCTCTGGTGGATTTTCTGCTTGTCCTTCACAGATTCCTTTCCACAGCTCATTAAAAATGAGTGTGTGTTTAATATTCCGCGACCATTCAAGATAGTTCTCTTTGCCGGAGAGAACTATCCCAACAATTGAGATGAGAGAATGCATTAGACTGCTGGAAAAAATCTTCTGAAGAGGAAACAAATTCTGCTATAAAAACTTCGAACTCTTGAAATATTTCAAATAAGGGGGCAAAAACTCTTGCTGGAAAAATTTTATGAGTTTAAAAACTCTTTCTGGAAACTAAATCTGCTCAAAATACTTTTGCTGAAGACTGAATTTTAAAAAAGACTCTTTGCTATAAACTGATTTTGCATAAAAAAAAATGTATTTTTTTTTTGTTTGGGGAAAAAATGTATATGAAAAAAAATGGAATTATGAATGGGAAAGGGGCGGAATTGTGAAAATTAAAAGTGGCGAAATGGAGGGGAGCAATGTGGGATGGGCGGAATTATGAAAGGGGAGAGGGGCGTTGTGATATTATGGAGGGGCGGTGCATTACAACGCATAGCATGACTTGCTTATTAAAATGGTGGTGACTTGCGCATTATATAAAACAGACTTGTGTATAAATGACAACGCATTGTATAAAGGAGAGTTGCGTTTGAATATAGTGACAACGTTTTAATGTAATGACACGACGTTATATAACACAACGTTTATACCACGGCGTTTTAATAACGCATATATAACACAACGTTTATAACAAGTGTTTATACCACAGCGTTTTAATAACGCATATATAACACAGCGTTTAAATATAAAACGGACAGACCAAGTCAAACGGCGTTTAAAACACAGCGTTTATTGACTGCGCGTGGTATTAAATGGTGTGACTGTATCACAATACAACCAGTGATGACAGCGTGGTATATACAAGAGGCGGTGGTATTATAACGCAGAGAACTATGTTTAAGAGTCGAGTGGAGTATGCAGGCACTGGTGGAGGGCCGACAGGCCACGTATATGGTGAGTCGATGGATAAGAGCGCTGTTGATATATGGAGGCCGAGAGACCGGGTTGAGGAGTGTTAGAAACACTGAACGTTGTATTCAAATGTGGAGAGAGTGGACTGTGTATATATGCAGAGGAGTGGTGTTATAAAATATGGAGGTCGATATGTATGACAGCGCTGGATTATGTAGCGTTGTATGTTATTGAACGCTGGAGGGGCGAGTGAGGGGAGGGGAATGGGAATGCAGGCAGGGAGAGGAGTGAGGGAGAGGGCGTAGGGCGCAGAGGGAGAATGGAACAGGGATGAATGGAGAGGGCGCAAGGATGGATGGAGAGGAGGAGGCCCAAAAGGGCGTTACATAAAAAAAATTTGAAATTGAATCTGCAGAAGACAGAGTTGCAGGACTGCTGGAATGGCAGAGCTGCAATTTGCAGATTGACAGAGCCTGCAGTCTTCAGGAGCTGCAGGAGCTGGAGCTGCAAATGTCAGTGCTAAATAGGGAAAAAAAATGCAGAAATATGACTGAGCAAAGGATAGGGAGTTACACCACAGGGCAGAAATGCCAATTGTGGGGCTGGCTCTGATACCATGTCAAACCAGGAGGTAACTCCTCAAAACTAGAATGTGTATTAGTTGAAGAATGTACATGCTTATATAGATGGGAGGTGAGGCTATTGGGATTCATCTCCCAATGACTCTTGGCCTTCCTTATTTCCTAATAATAAATAATATACAAAAATACAAATGCACACCCATCCATAGGATTAGGTGTCAACAATTATTATTAAAAAATTAATTAAAATTTGGATTTAAAAAAATAAAATTTATTTAAAATTTAGATTTAAAAAAATAAAATTTACTTAGGATTTAGATTTAAAATGAATTTGTTTACAAATATAAATATAAATTAAAAACATAAAATTAAAAAAAAATGGATGTAATTCAGAGGTCAGAGCTTTCCTGACCTCCCAGCCTCCCAACCTCTCGACTTCCCCCTCAGCCCGACTATGTTGCGCATTGGGCTCATGCTATCCATTGCAATACATATTATATCAAGACTGTCTCGACTTCCAACCGCCTTTTTGGCCACCCCTTTTCGAGGTCGGGGGTTGGACCTTTGTATTTCATAAAAACTATAGACATTCCCAGCCTTCTCACTTCCATGTTAAGCGGGGTTGCACTGCACACCACAACAGAATGAAAGAACAATATTCTGTCTCGACCTTTGAACTCTTAAATTCCCTCTTTTTTTGACTTCTCGACCTCTCAACATCTCGACTTCCATCTTAGCCTGACAACGTTGCATGTTAGGCTCGTGGTATCCACTATAATAAACATTATATGAAGATCGTTCCGACCTATGACCACCCGACTTCGCTCCCCTTTCCTAGGTTGTAGGTTAGGCCTTTCTATTTCACAAAAGACACATCCTAACTTCCCGACTTCTCAACTCCGAACTACAATGGCATGGGACAACATACTAAAAAAATATGAACTTTGTTGTTCCCCACTTGACCTCTGCCATACCCCGACCACGCCAATGTTCAGCATCGTGAACCCATTCACACAAAGTCCAATTTAACAACATAGCGACTTCCGACTACCCAACTGCCCTACGTTATGAATACCAAAAAAATATTTTATATTTCGGTGTGCGTGCCAATAATAATTATCCTTCAGGTTTTTATAATTTTTTGTTTAAAACAAACTCAGAAATAGGAAGTTGTCATTTAAAAAAAAGAATTCCCCCAATTCCCACCACACAACCTCACCTCGGACATAAGTGGTTGAAACGTCTCGTCACTTGAATGAATAATTAACACAATTAATGTGAATTTTTTGTTGGACATCCCAACAATTTCAACAAAATATAGCAACTTTCCTTCTTTGCCTATTCTATTTTTCACTCTCTTATCCAAACCTTGTTTACAATGGTTCTATGAAACTTATCCGTCGTTACAAACTATTAAGTTCGAATTCACTAAAACCCTTCTCATTTCTGGTAAACATATAGTGTCATACACAATTGCACCAGTAAATTTGATATGTCATGTAGAAAGATCTTTTTTTTTTCATTCATTTACAGGGCACAACGTGGGAAAGAAAGGTTAATCCATGACATCAAAGTAGCCCATATAAAGGTCTATGATCTCAAGACAACTCTCATCTCTGACACCACCTTCAAAACACAAATGGAAAGTATGATGAAGTGGGAAGAAATATATAATTTATTTGAGAATACAATCTGGTTAAATTCCGAAACTTCAACTCAAGACAAAAACACTTAGTTTGAAAAAATTAGAGGAGAAAGATTGCACGAAGTTGCTGCTAGAGCCAAATCTTTTCCTTATTACGATATGGTTGCATGGTTCATGCGATATCTAGATTTTCCTACCCGTAGTATACTAGACTGTAACAAAAATGTTATAGGGTCTTGGAATCCGCAAGTACTTTTAGAAATTTACCAGCTTAGTCCTCCCAAAGTCTTCTTGAACACCTAGTTTCTCAATAACTTCAACAACACAATGTTCAAGAAGTGTAAAGGGAATTATGACAAAATTTTGAAACATTGGTTATGAGAAGATAGAGAAGGCTTCAAACTTAAGGCATCAAAAGAACATCTGGTCACCATTTTCAAAAGACCCGTTAGGTTCCTCGTGAAAATGTTGTCCTGTCTATATGGAGAGAAAGACCCTAAGAATTGCAAATTGTAATGGATGGCTTTAATCCACAACCTACTCAATGATTCGAAGTTTTTCAATTCGACCAAAATTCTTTCTCAAAATTTAACATATGCCCTTATGTGTTCCATTATGTCTCCTCCAGGATATGATCACCTCTTTTGCATGCCAGGTTACATTATTGATATTATTATTGCTTTTGTTTTGTTTCCTTTAATGAAATGGAATTACCCAACTGAGAAGGAACTCCATATTCGGAATTACACCCTTATCTTGTTGGAAAGAAACTTCAAATTTCACTTTTATGACGTTTGTAATTATGTGATGACTCCTTTCCATCATATTCTTTTTGGAGAAAACACTCCCAGGGTTAGTGAAGGCATTAAAGAGGCCTTACAAGAAATTGGAGCCTGTTTCATGGAAGAATTAGTCACATATATCAGAGTCTATGGAAGTGAAGTTGGCCCTCATATATTCCTAGATATATTCCAAAGAGGATAGCTTTATGAGAGGCAACCAATAAAATTGTCTTGAATTTACAAGCTCGGAAATTGAGCAAACTTCAAAAGAAAATTTGGCCAAACTTCCCAATTCACTTTGGAAAAGTTTTCCTCAAGGTCCGAGGACATGCATTTAATGAGGCCAAATAAATCAACCATGTTTTGTTTTATTAATTTCCCCTTCATCAGTATGACCCTCATGGAATCATCAATGATCATTATAGTGTTGTCAGCTACATCAAAAGCTACACACACCACCAAACCCCCTTTGATGAAATTTTTGCTAATATTGACAATTTTGACCAGTATTTTCAAAGAGTTCAATTGTTGAGTAGCGAGGATAGAAGTAAAATGAAAGATTTTAGAGAAAATATTTATGAGGAATTAAGTTAACCATAAAATTCTTCATACAAAAATGCAATTGTACATATCAAATATGTTGAGATTCTGAAATACAATTTCAATGACATTATTTCAAAGCATGTTTCCTCCTCTGCAAAAATAGAAGAATCCCAACTTGAGAATGTTCATGATGTTTCTTTTATAGCTATGGAGACAAGCACGGAAAAATAAGACACTCCTAAATAAAAAGATATGTTGGGCACCGATATATACCAATAGACTGAAAGGAGCATAGAAATCGGAGGTCAGAAATAAGAGAGACCACAGAAATAAAAACCAACAGGAAAAAAATTTCCTCTGGCGACTGTGTCATTATTATTGATAGCCCAAATGACACCACAAGGTGAGATGATGCGCAGGCAGGCACGGAGATAGAAGAATGAACTTGCGTGGGAGTGGATGGGTCAAGTGTACAAAAGCGTCTTCTTCCCTACCCCTCTCTCCCACACACACATATATACTATATAGAGCTTAAATTCAACTGAAAATATTGAAGTAGAAAATTGAGGGATGTGATGGCTTTGAAGTATTGTTAAAAGAAATTTTAAAGAAAATATGCAGGCTCTGGTTAAGAATGAAGGAAAGGGTATTTTAAACTTTAAAAAAAATGTCTAAACAAGTGAGAGATTCGTGTAATTCATTGGCCTCAACCAATACACACATAATCAATTTCTATCTAGAATTATTTAGCAATGTATTTCTTATTTCAGAAATTTGATGGAAATGTTAGAGGCTAGTATAACCTTCAATGGCCCACTTTCTTATTCAGTAAATTTATAAATAAAACTAAAAATTTATATCCCTTATAAGTGTCTATACATGTGTAATATAACTTAGCCTCAGGTCACTATAAAAAATTTCTAAAATATAAATGTAACAAAACACTTTCACACATGCTTTATAACCATAAACCAATGTATATGTTAGCTCTTTGCTAAATTCTAGACATAGTTACTTTAATATACATATTTTAGGATTTATAACATAACTATAATCTAGATAATTTATACAATTTCATGTAGGAATACAAACAATAATATAAAAAAATATTGTGGGTTCATAAAACAAGTTTGTTCCTACACCTAAACTTGTTCTTGATAAGTAATATGGATACCTAATACCTATAAGATTCATGCATATCACTACAAATATAGTTTTATGTAAATACCTATTATTATATCATCATGTCAAGTATAGGAAACTTTTTTTTTTTTTTTTTAAGGTTTAACAGCCAAACAAAATGACAATTATTGTGCTCAAGGAACATGACAACATTCTCTTGTCATCCTTGACAACCATTCATGGGTTATAGAAGTTGAACCTTTATATTTATATGTTTAAAACTTCTTTGAACCTATACCATAATTATATATTTTTCATACCAAATAATCCAAGAAAAATATGAGACTTAACCCAATGTCTTACATTTTCAAATAAGTGTATACAATGAAGCCATCATTTGTGTGGAAATGTACAATTAATGTGATCATTGAATGTGGTTTATCTTTTTTTTTAAAGGAGAAAAAACACTGCACTTGTATTAATATATTACAAAACAATACATATTATGAGGGATATATTCTCCAATATTAATCAATTGCCAAAATATCAAAATTAGTGGCAGAAGCTCGACATAGAGGAGGCGAGAATGATGTAAGTAAATAGATTATACAACCATTTTCTCCTGACTAATCAACAAGGTGTAACATGAAATAATAGTCAACAAATATATACAAATGTACATACATTGAATATGGAGATTTTGACTTAGAAGAACATAAGCAAAAAAGGAGAAAACAGAGAAACAAAAATAACTCAACCCATGTTGCTGTGTGATCATGGAAGTTGTATGGAGTTGACTTTCAGCATTTGTCCATCCTTGTAATGCTGAACTTGCCTGAACTTCTCTTTTAAACCTGGCTTTGAGAGCGAGTCGGCCCTTGTATTGACTTCCCTGTAGATGTGTTGGATTTTTGGAGCCTGTAAACGTTGAGGAAGGTTGAGGAAGATACTGGATGCGATTTATCCAAAAGTGAAGAGCGGAAGGCTGGAGTTGGAAGAACCATTTACCCCATCAATGACAGATTTAGCGTCCCCATAAATGTGTAAAATCCTGAAATGAAAATTATAAGCGATCGAGAGCAAACCCCATAGAGTGAGGATTTCAGCCTTTGTGTTCGAGTCGGGGCCACCGCTCCAAAAAATATGGTATTGCTCCTTGTGTTCAATTTTGATCCAGGCCCCGCAGCCACAAATAACCTCCTGTTCGGCACCATCAAAGTAACCTGTTGGAAATACAATTGGAGGAGGACGAAGGTTGAGAGATAAATCCTTGGAAGAAGGAGAAGTTGCAGTGTAACAATCAAGCAATGACATAATTGCACTGTGGATCCGGGAGTGGACAATCTTAGTGCCTTCAAAAATACATTGATTCCTGGCGAACCAAATCTCCCACGAGAAGAAAAAAAGGAAGAGAGTAGAATTTCCAATCCATCCTTTCTGAGAAATTTATGCCTTAAATGATATTGAGAAGCTACCAATTGGAATCGTGAATGTGGTCTATCTAAAACAAATTCTATGTAATGGAATTTCCATCTTCACTTCCTCCACTCTCAAATAAGATAGTTTTTATTTTTAAATAAGTCTTTAACAATGTATATTTAATTTTTCGAACTATATAAATACCATTACTTAAAAATATAAAATAACTTGTTAAATCATATAATTGTAAAACTCATTATAAAATACAAATTTATATAAAATGATGGGATTAATATACAATAAATATAATGATAATAAATTCACACATATATCAAACAAAAATATAAAAATGTTTAAGGATATAAAAATAAAGATGATAACTATATATAATTTAAATAAATTAAACTTATTTATAAAATTTTAATTAAAAATAAAATTTATTTAAAATTTTATTTAAATCTCTAAAAACTATAGGATAACGTATACATATCCAACTTATCTTATAACAAAGGAGTGTGTATCTTCTTCAATATAATATGAGAGATCTAAGTATTCATTTTGATGTGAAGTGTTAAAGCGGATTGAGGACGAGTGTAAGAGATATTTATTATTTTGTTTATATTGATCTTAAAAAATTATAACTAGCATTTGCCCCTAAGGGTGCAAAGGTACACCGAAGGAGTAGACTTTGTATTAACTCTTGTGCATATCAAAGAGTTCGGCCTCGTCGTGCGTGTTTTGATTGAGATTAACAATTGACATTTTCGAATAAATTAAATGTTAAGAATAATGAAATACTATTTATAGTTTAAATATATAAAGAATTATTTTATTTTTAATAATTATATGTTAGTTGATTCAAAACTCATAACATCAGTTACCTTATTTTATAAGTAATTTTATTTAAGCTTAATTTTTTTTTAAAAAGAATAAAAAAATTAAAAACATAAATAAATTAAAATTGAATAAATTAAAAATATAAATATAAAACATATAAAATATAAATATAAATAAATAAATAAAATAAATAAATAAATAGATAAAAATAAAAATAAAAACGAATAAAATGAAAAATATAAAAATAAACGAATAAAAATAAAATAAAAAATAAAATCAAAATCAAAATCAAATATATAATCGGTCCATATCCATTATGCATATTTGGTCACATTTCAAGGTTTATGCTTTGATTAAATCCAAATGTAAATCTTCAAATAGCGGCCACGTGGCCAACTTGCCTTATCCTTCATCAACGCTCATATACAATACTCATTCCAAGCCAAACATTAATATGATCTTTATTATTTCATTACTCTTCGACTTTGGTTAATAATGTCAAATGTTGACATAACATTATATCGGGCCACAATTTACCGCAAGTTTTAATTAAACTTCTGCCAACATGATATTAATGTTCTATCCACAACAATTATAACACTTACCTTTGATGAATCGGATGGTTGACGCATTAAGACATTCAATCCGATGATCATCGCGTTCTGATGGGGTCAAAACCACAGTCCCTGGTTTCTCTTTTGTTCAATCTCAAAACTGTGTCTAAAATGCATTTAAGACCCTTTGTCCAATCTAATCCACCACCTGGCAATTAATTTAATAATAAGTCTAGAGGCTGTAATATCTCAATTCGGAGAACTGAGATATTAAATTAAGCTCTTATCCCTTATAGTTATAAACCCCCAACATCGCATCAACGTTCAAACTTTGGAACATAGCCCCTTATAAAATCACTATACATATATATGTATGTCGCAACCAGACCATACACTCACCTTCCACTAATTGGTAACATTAGAATTGGACACGCATGACATTGTGCTAAAATCCATAACACAAACCTTAGCCCAAATTATGGGGCCTACCATCAGCGAGCGTTATTAGTAATCCCTTATAATAAAATGCTCCATATTATTGAATGACCAACAAAAATCATATATATATATGTATTGATGATTCAACTCACCATATATATTAATACCATTCTCCAAATCAGAGGTTACAATGTTAATACAATGCCCACATAATTGACATTCGGCCCCACCGATTAACATGTCTTTCATATCGACGGTTGACCTGTTCTCGCATCCGTCTTGACGATCCAACGACCCCAATCAAATCTCGCGCAGACTATTATGCATGGGCGTTAACTCGTGATGAGAGTGGGTTTTCAAAACTGCTTAAGGCTATGTGTCAGCCTATGGCATTGATCGCGTTAATTTATTAAATACAGCTTTCCACCATTCACTTGTGCAAAAACCACCGAGTTGAACTCCAACCCGTCGTTACTACTCTTCCCTCGTGGTTTCGATTCCCTTACTCCCGATTCCGTCTAACTCCTCAATGCACCGTTTCGCCGAACTCTGCCATCAACCATTCCATTGGTCGATCCAAGGGTCAATCTGTTTAGTCTTCCACTAGTTCGAATAGACCATAACTCCTCTGCTTTCTAAAACTCCTTAGTCATTTTATCAACGCATTTATACAGCCCTCTTATGAACCAAACCTTTCGATTTGGTTTCATGCTCTAGTTGCACCAAACGCACCTTCGATTTTCATATTCTTGTGACCTTAATGTAAATCCCATTACAATAAAAGCCGTATATAACTTCAACCCCAGAACTTCACGGTAACGTTCTATTCCGAGTTCTAGTTTTTGAGACAGAGCATTACAAACAATCAAGCCGTCACACCATAAAGGTTTCTGCTCCCGTGCCTTTGATGCATCGTTTCCCCAATGTTGTTCCGTCGATCTAATTTCACAATCTCTACAATGTGATATTCCAAAAGGTTAGGCTCGCATTTGGGTTATTTAACGAAAATGCCAAATCGCATTGCAGACCGTTGATTTGGGGTTTTTTTTTAAAACAAGAAAACAAATTCTGCCCTTCCGCCTTTGCGGTTCCACTAACAATTCTCGACCTAAGATTTTCAATTCAATCTGTCACTATCCAACTGGCACTTTCGTTGGAGTTTTTGGGTTTAATTCTTCATCAAATTTTCAACAATGCCACCACCGTTCCCTTAAAATTCAACTCTGTTAAAACAGAAATTGACAGTGACAGTGAGGGTGTGAGCATACTACACCAGAACCTCACTTCTACTAGCAGTGCACTGCAGGGTCTTCTTAGAAAATTGGGTGCAGGTCTCGGTGATCTCTTGCCCTCCTCTGTGCCGTCTTCACACCAGATCAGCCGATTGAAGAGAATTCTGTCGGGGCTTCGGGTCGATGGGGAAGAAGGCCGACATTATGGCGCAGTTCCTCGTTTCTGTGTCTGTTTTCTAACTATTGAGTACATGGATCTCGCAGAACAGGTGTGCAATTTAACCAAAATGAGAAATCGCATTGCAAACCGGATTGAGGCTTGTTGTGTTTGGGTATTTTGGGCATTTCCTGCAAGAAATTTTCTAAAAAACCAACGATCTCAGGCGGCCATGGATTCCCTTTACTGGCAAGGCAGGGGGCCTTGAGCGCGCAGCCGAAGTCATGAGCTCCTGCAATGATCTGCTTCTTGGTGTCAGTGGTTACAAAGCGTACAACAAATCATGACGTAGCACGACACTGTTCAGATTCTGTCAAAACGACGATTCTCTACAGTGTCACTACGAAAAACTCCACAATAGATAACACCTTCGGTGTAATTAGGTGGGTTTGACAAAGTCACAATTAGGTATTAATGTGATAGAGTATTGACTTATAGATATATTTTAATGGGATATTGCCTTTATTTGATGTGATGTATTTTTAAAGAATTTTCTTTTTTTAGTGGTGGCGAATTAGCATATAATTTATTCATTTTGTTTTTTGTTTATTCATAGGGTATAGAATAGATTTGGCTTCGTATGATGGTCATAAATATCTAATTAGGTATAGATGGGATGTTTTTTTTATGGGATATCATTTAAAGTAAATTTGTGATTTTTTTATTATTTTTTAATATATTTTTAAGTAAATTTGTGATTTTTTAATTTATTTTTTAAAATACATTTTTAAATGTATAAATAGATTTAATAACTTGAAAAAACCCTAATACATTTTAACCTACATATTAAATAATTTAAATTCTAAGTTTTTTTAAAAAGTTGTCCCAATATAATTGAGTTAAAAATAATTAGAAAATGCCCTAAAAATTCTATTTCTTCTATTAATTAGATTGCACACTTTTTTTATATAAAACTTAGAATTTACTTAACTTGGTAAAATGACCACAATCAATTAAAGAATCTTAGTTTAAATCCAAAATTCAATATAAAATAGAATAATCTTAACTTCCAATAAATTTTCTTTATATATCCATTTCAATGTATTTAATATATGATATTGATAACTAACACAACTATAATAATAAAAGTGGTTGTTGATATATATTCATAAATATTATTAATTTTCAAAACGAAAAGTGTCCCCTATTCCCTACACTTTTTGGCATATACATCGATAAGCTAGAGGGGTGTCTAGAATCTGGAATCTGCGGGGTGCAAGGGCACCGAGCTTACTGGTGTTCTCATTACTCTTCTCCTCTATGCCAATGATATCGTTCTTCTTGCAAAAATCCATGATGACCTTGATAAGAAACTCCAGATTCTTCATGACTATTGCTCCAGGATGAGTATGACAGTTAATATCGACAAGACTAAAGTCATGATCATTAAATCCAAAAAGATTGCCCATAGTAGTTTCGTGTATAATAACTAGTGCTTAGAACAAGTTTCTTCTTATAAGTATTTGAGCATTGACTTCCCTCATCATCTCAACTGGAATTATAGCATTGAGAAACGGATTACTGGGGGCTGGAAAGCTTATTATGAGCTTGAAAATAATTGTAAGTCAATCGGTCTTTACATTTGGAGTAAAAAGAGGTTCCCTTTTGAAACACTTGTCGCCCCTATTGTCTTATACGGATGTGAAGTTTGGGGTTGTAGTATATTCAGAGAGTCATGGAGGAAGATTGAGATGATTCAAAAATAATTCATAACATACAACCTTAAGATCAAGGGAAATACTCCCTATCCTATCCTCTTGATCGAATTTGTTTTTTCCTCCATTGAAAGTACAACTATGTTTAGATATCTCATGTATAAGAAGAGACTTAAAAACATGGAATAAAAAAGGCTCCCTAAAATTGCTTCTAACTATAGTCAAAACCCTCACCTTTGCCTCAAGCGCAGGTGGCATAAGGATTCCCAGTCCTGGCTCAACCATTGGGGAATTAAGGAGGAGCTCAATATGGGAAGAACTTATAATATCATAAATACTATTACCTCCAAGTTTAAAGACAACTTGTGGGAGGATCAAGAGCTGGAGGGTAAAAGGAAGCTAAGATACTATAAGGAAGTGATCAACCCCACCCTTGATAATCAAAATTATCTCTCTGTGTTGTCCAACAATAAGAAAAAAATGAACATCGCTAAGATAAGAGCTAATTCCCATGAGCTTCGGAGTGAGACCGGGCGGTTGTCGATTCCCAATACCCTTGGAACGATAGAATCTGTTAGATTTGCGATTCTAAGTACGTGGAAGATGAAAAGCACTTCCTTTTAGACTGCCCTGCTCTTACTCACATTCGCTCACAATTCCCTACCATCTGCCACATTTCCATTCCTCTTGACCTATTAAGCAAACCCACCTATAGCAATCTTGGAACACTTATTTCCAAGATTTTGAAGAATTAAACTTAGATTCTTTCTCACAGCAAATAATTTGTTATTTGTTATATTAATAATAGTATATCTTGGATATCACGGATGGGCCACGATGGTATGCATATAGGATTTTTTTAAAGTATTTTAATGATGCAAACTTTTTATTTCCTTTAGAGAGAGATCATTATCAATGAGCTGCAATGTTTATTCGTGGGACCTTGGTATTTTAAAATTCCAACCTGCATTATGCATTGGTGAAATGAGTGTTTCATAGTAAAGTGTCTGGTTATATTTAATTATGTTTTTAATACCTTAATAGACTCCATCATCTCCTCCATCCACTACAATCAAATGTGTGTTTGAGGCGATGGTAAAGATGGTTGGCAAATGTTTTTTCTTTTTAGCATTAATATTAATAGGTAGCAGTTGTTTCCATCTACGATTAAGGTAGAAGAAAATACCATGGAATGCAAAGTAATAAAGAAATATTGCTATAGGTGGGTATGAAGGTCTAAATAATTTTACAAGTGGGTATGAAGGTTTAAATAATGCTACAGGTGGGTACGAAGGTTTTCTTTTTGACAACGTACTAATATACGTAGATGGGTAAGGGGTGTACCTAGATGTTATATCTCAAAAAAATGAAAAATAAAAATATTATTAACAATTAAAATTAAAAATAAAATAAAATTTATTTTATAATATTTTGAATATTGAATTCTAAATAAATAATGGAGTGTTAAAATTATATGCAAAATAAAAATTTTACAAAATGATGTTAACTAGCAATTGCACTACATGTTGCAAAAGAAACGCTGTAAGGCAGTATCATAGGAAAGAGTAGTCTAGAAGAAATAATTTGTTGGAGAAGGAGCCATCGTGAAGGAATGAAAGGCAATTTTTGCTTCCATGGAAGTAGGCCGTGGAGGTTTCAAAGATATTGATGATAAGAGTTATCAACCAGAAAATTTTGTTATAGATATTGAAATATGGAATTGTGGGTGAAAAAATATATATAAAGCAACATAATATGTTCACATATATAAAAATTTTGTTATAGATATTGAAATAGGAAATTGGGGGTGAAAATCCTTTAGTGATTAATAATCCTCTGAAACAAGCATGTAACTCAAATAAGATATTTTAAATACATTCAAGTACAATATATCTAGCATAGATATAAATAAAGAGAATTTTTATTAACAAAAATAGAGTTTACTCCAAGTTCATCTACATATTAGAGCACTAATTGCATACTTGTCAGAAATTGTATATTGTATATGAATAACTATAGTCTTGGTATACAAGAAAGTGAATGTCATTTTAATATGGAGACATTTTTGGAAGGAGATATTGTTCTTTATGTTATGGTTTATTTTTTTAACTCCAAACTTGGTTTATTCTTTCTCTATACACATAAGAAACAAAAAATACAAAGTAATTTCAAAATTTTAAGTTATAGTTTTATATTTTATAATTACAAATCTAGTTTCTTATTAAACTATTTTACACACATCTATTTATTCAAATAAATTATATTGTGAATATGTTTTCTCCTATTATTTGTTTGCAAAATTATTGTACTCCCTACTAAGTAAAACAACTTTATTAATAAAGAATTGAATGCCAAGTTGAAAGATTACTAAAGCGAGAACTACTATAATATATAGAACTGGTTTTTTGATATATAAATTATTTGTTTTTATAT
This sequence comes from Pinus albicaulis, assembly GCA_034641835.2. Taxonomy (NCBI): domain Eukaryota; kingdom Viridiplantae; phylum Streptophyta; class Pinopsida; order Pinales; family Pinaceae; genus Pinus; species Pinus albicaulis. The sequence continues at coordinate 1,004,620,267 of CM076570.1, forward strand.
GTCGTTGAATTTCCATTACCTATTATATTCAAACCCCATGGGGAGGTATTGAACATGGGAGACAACTTTAGGTAAATAAACTTTCACATTGTCAACTTGGAAAAAAAATTATAATCCTAAAATTCTCTTACCTAATCATCTTTTTAAATATATAATTGAGTTCCATTTATTAAAAACAAATGAAATACTAAGAACCCCCTAGAGTTATAAAAGGTAATTGACATGAAAAATAAAAAATTTCCTGTACCTTTTTCAATACCTAATGTTTGTAACTTATTCTTATTCACATAGTGTCAATTTTGTAAAACTATAATCTACAAGTCTCACTTTTTATAGTTTTGGTGGAAGGATAGAGTATTTAAATTCCCTTACCCTTTAAGAAGCATCCTCAATTATTGTACCACCCACCTCGACATCCAATCTAGACATCTTAGGTTATTCTAAATTGATCAAGAGTATAGAATTTTTAGGGTGGTGTTCTATGTTCACTAAAATTCCCATGATGTTCATCACTATGTATGGGGTTCATTGCAACCTTGGATATATTTTGTGAGTTGTTGTGATTTTTTTTCTTGTGGCTAAAACTTATTTTTGGTTGTCACCTAGTTATCATGATTCAAAACATTGTTATCATCTCATATCCTTATAGCATTAGATGTTTTGATCTATGAGCTAATGTGATTTTTTGTTTGTCACAATGATTCAAAAATCACTTATTATACCACAATATTGACTTTATCATTGCCAGTTTTGTTTATGAACCCTTTAAAAAACCGCAAGAACATTTGAGTTTACACTCTGATCTCCCCAACATGGGTGGGAGTTTCAAAAATTAGAGAGTAAATTGAGCAATTTTGTGAGCTAATATGATGTTTTGTTTGTCACAATGGTTCAAAATTTAGTTATTATACCACAATATTGACTTTATCATTGTCTATTTTGTTTATGAACCCTTTAAAAGAACCATAGGAACATTTGATTTTACACTTTGATCTCCCCAGCATGGGTGGGTGTTTCAAAAACTAGAAAGTAAATTTTGTGGTTATTGTTAGAAATTGTTGTATAAGATGGGAAATTTGGATGGTTTGTAGAGAATATGGATGTCATAACAGATATCTATTTTGATTAGTATCTCTGACCACCATGCATCTAATAGGATCCATTTCAATTGAGAACGTCAATAGATCACTATGTGAATGATAACTGGTCACATCCCTGGCCATTTTCTTTAATTTTGGATCAGGTTATAAACTAATACTTTGTGAAATCCCTAGCCATTTTCTTTGATTGTCGATCAGGTCATAAACTAGAATACACTCTCTCTTCAGAAGCCTCTACAATATATATTGGATGGAAAGAAAGGTTATGATCAAACTTGTAAAAGAACCCCTTAGGGTTATCTCAACTTACTCTATTGTTAATCACATAGTGTTGATTTTGTAAAACTATAATCTATGGTAAGGACTGAGTGGGTTTTTTCTTTTGTAAGTTTTGTTTGAATTGAAAAATCAAAAAATTATAAAATATAAAATTATGTAGTGAAAAACTTTGTTTAAAATTTCAGAGTAAAAAGTTGAGTAAGTTTGACATCATATAATATGAAATTTGTTTATAATTTAGTGTTATTTAAAAAACGAGAATTATGAATATTCATCATTATTGCTCAAGATAAATCATGTCCTATGAAACAATTTCACATATTTTAAAATATTTCACTATTATATATTTAGATGTATGAAAATTTAGATACATTTTATTAAGTAAAATTTTAAAAGAATAATGGTTATAAACAATTAAAAATAATTTTATTAAGTAGTTAGTTTAGATCTATATTATTTATCTAAGAGATCAATTCTCTTTTCACTCTAAAAAAGGTTTGCATATGAAGACATTTGATCCATCTTGGCTCTTGGTAGATCTAGAGTCAAGATTCATCTAGGCCATCTTAATTTAGCCCTTTAAATAAACTATATTCCACATGAATACCATGGGTCAATACCATGGGCTGTTTTTATAGTTTATTATTATTTTATTTTATTATTTTTATTTTTTATTTTATTATGACCTAGTTAAAATGTTCATTACATTATGTCAATCTTTTTATTTAATTTACTTTTGTTTTTATTTCTGTGTAATTTGACATAGTCAAAATGTTAAACATGACATTACAACATTTCTATTGTACACCTAAAATCAATCTAACTTATTAAAAAGAAAAAAAAAAACTAGCATTATAAATAAATAAATAAATAAATATACACACACACACACACACACACACACACACACACACACTTGTTGATCTAATGACCTAAAACATTTCAATCGTCTAACATTTGATCCAATGGTTCAGACAATGACACATTGATAGCTATAGAAGTTGTTCTCAAATAAAAACGCCTTACGACTTAATAAATATTCGACTTTCAACTTTAAAAATCAATAATCATTATCTCTTTAATTATAATCTTTATTTATGTTAATTATAAAGTATTCAATTTTCAATTTTAGAAATCAATAATTTATTTCCAATAACAACATTATACTAATGGTAAAATAATAATTTTACATCCATTTTATATATATTAAAAAATAAAATAAAAATAAATCAATATTTATTATAATATGATGTGTCTTTAACTAGTTTATGATTTCTCTTGAAGTAGTTTATGATTTCTCTTAAAATAATATAATGTGTTTGGTTTATGATTTCTCTTAAAATATATGTTTCATTTAATTAAAGTGTTAACTAATAATATTAAAAAATAATATATTAATAAAAAAATCATTTTAACCGTAAATGATAAATAAAAAACTAATATTATAAATTTTTTTTTTTTTTTCTAAGTTAGAGTAATCTATTAATCAGTGGAAAATATAGTACATCTGGCCAAGGCCATAACAGTGCCTACTGAGAGGCAATTTTAACTGACAGAGACTATTTTTTGGCTGCCCAACTGGAGGGAAACCAGCCTGAGGAACAATCAACTAAAAAAATCCCACGCAGGGGATCGAACTGGAGTATCTCTGGCTTAACACTAGAAGCGTAGACATTTCGTAGCTATAGCACTGGACTCTAACAGTACTGGAATGCTGTAACAACTGAGACTGGACATTTACAAAAAATGGACCCGAGATGAAGGAAACATTAAAACAACCAAACATTCCCTCAGAGGGGGCAGAGAAAAAACAAAAAAGACAAGAGAAGAGGGCCGAGTTACTCATCCGGCGCAACTTCCTCAATCCTACAACCGTATTCTTCTGGATCGCCATGAGCAAGAGAGCAGGCGGCGGTGTTGTGGACAACTGGAGGAGTTGCTTCAACATGTGCCTGAACGAACCCAGCGTCAACCTGCAAAGACTCCCTATTCTCAGAAGGCAGATCCTGCTGCACCACTTCCAAATGTGCGCTGTCGTCCGGAGCATGCTCGTCTGGCGGAATCTCAGGCAGGGGCTCCTCCAGGAAGACAACAGAGATGGCCACGGTTACTCGTGGTCTGTTGAGAGCACAGTCGAATGAGAAGAGGGCCGTGTGGGAATGAGCCGGCAAAGCATCACCAGAAGGCGAGTCAAGCCTTCGACCAGAACGAAGCAAGCGCCCATGAAAGAGACAAGGGAGGCTGCCAGAGGGCGCAGAAGAATCTGACGGAGGGGAGGAAATGGATGGTGAAAGCCTTCTGGCCGAACGAGAGGACCCCCTCCGACACCGCATCCTCGCCTAAGCCTCGGCATATTTACAACTGTACAGGAGCTGGAGTGCTGAAGCGACTGAGTGTTGACGGGATTCCGCTCAGGAGGAGAGCCAAGAACCACTGAAGCAGACAGGCAAGGACCTGCAATTGAAATGTGAAAACTGTCAGCGGGCACCAAACAACAGGTATGGCGACTGCGCTTCCCTGTGGTGGTGCGAACTCTGGCTCTATCCTGAGCAGGATTACACCTCGAAAGCAATGGCGTAGGGGCTGGCGGCTCCATGGCGTATAACAATCCGTTTCTACCACCATCCAACCTCCGCATTGAATGACCAAGCCAGAAAATCTTATGTGAAATGCCATTTCAGCAATCGAGGCTGCCTCGAATACTTGTTTGTATGATGAGAATCGACTCCATATCAACGCTATTAAGTTCAAGCGCGGGCATTAACTGCGATCAGGTGGACGCCAAGGTTCTGTGAGGGAAGGCATGTGGCCTCCCGTCCGAAAGCCTTGCGTCCCATCGTCCCAACTGTCGACACTTGCACCCGCATCCGGGGAATATTATAAAATATTAAATTTCTAAGAGAAAATTAATTAAAAATAAAAAAATGCTTATTATAATATAAAGTGGCTTGAACAAGCTTACGATTTCTTTTAAAATATATCATTCATTTAATTGAACAAGTTTATGATTTCTTTTACACTATATGATTCATTTATTTAAAATATTGACCAATAATATTTAATAAAAAATAATTTTAGTGTGGATGATAAATAAAAAGTTAATATTTTAAAAAATTAAATTTCTTTAATATTTAATTATTTTTGTTTCCATTAAAAATACAAGAATATTTTTGGAATTTGATGAATAAGAGAGAAATCAAATATTTGTAAACCATAGATATCTTTATATCGAGTTAGATTGTGGATTTTGAGAATATTCCAGAATCTAACACTCAATAAAAAATCAAAATTTGTAATCACTTTCTACACTATAAGATTCCAAAATATTCCTAAAATATGCAATCACAATAACTTGATAAATTACATTGTTTCCAATATTTCCAAAATATACAATCAAGCCAAATTTCAGAATGCTTCCTCTAGCATTTCCTATGGAAATCAATTTAAACCATGGGATACATCAAAACTAACAGTATAGTTGCTTCAATATGATAAAATCAAACGACGAGTTAACAAACAACACAACGTGGCTTGCCTAGGTTAAATCTCCATTCTCGTTTCATTTGTTGATAATAAAAAAAGCAACGTGGCTTAAATCTCCATATTCGTTTTGTTTGTTGATTAAAAAAAGCGACATGAAAGGCGTGGGTCATATGATGGTTGAGGTTGGATCTCCTAAAATGTTGGGTCGCTATCACACAGTGACATGTAGAGTTGGTTCCATGAACATGTACATGATGTAAGTGACGACTTAACAAATAGTACAACCAGCATTACCTGGATTAAATATCCACTAGCATACCCCTGAAGCAGGGGAAAGGAACGCCGAATAGTTTCTAATGGAGTTCTCAAGAACAATAAAATGGTGACATATAAAGAGAATCTAACAAAAACTATTGGTGTGCAAGGAAATATATCATCATTATGTATTGTGACATTTTCATGGGAAGCTTCACAACATTCACATTTGCACCTCCACATGAATGGTCAACAATTGCATTATATAGCATTGTCATATCAATAAACTAATGTATAAAATTAAATTAATGAATTTACTTTCTTACATGTGTCTGGCTACTGGTCAACTCTATGACGGGACTTTGGTTGACACAATGGAAATACTTTGGAAACTAAAATCATTCATACAAGTTTGTGTGTTACACACACATATATGTGCATGTGACCAATAAATGTTTTAATCACATTTGATTATTCCATGAGAACCAAAAAATCATTTTGTTGTTGGTGATGGACCTTTTCCTCCTTCCTTGCAATGCTTGATTTAAGTGAATTGTTAATTTTCATTCAATACATTTACATATAATCAAAATTTAACTTTTCCTCTTTGGTGTTCCTTCTCTTGCTTAGAGGGTATGCTAGTTTTTTAATTATATGTCTTCTAAAATTGAGAACAATGTAGACATAGCTAATTCTCGTGCAATAAAAAAAATCTAAGAGAAGAAATCTCATCATCATTTAAGTAGGGCATGCATTTTCATTTTCTCTTTCTATGTTTCAACCCATTATAAGATATCATAATTGCATCATATACTTACAACAAATAAGTTTTGCAGGGAGGAAGATGCAATTGAGGTGGATCTTATCAATTAACATAACATGGTTCATCGTCAACCATGGAAAGCCCTTTTTGCAAACTAGGTGCACCCTCGTCATTTGTACAGTTAAGCCCTTCTTGAATATCCAATGCATCTTCCGTGAACCAGAAAAATTTAAAAATTAATTATTTTCTTTGTAATGCAATGGGTCAACGAATGGTGCACCTTAGAACTAAAGTTATCCCCATACATCTTCCAGCAGATAAGGTATCCAAAAGCTTCTAAAAATGGATAGACAGAAGAAGCCAATGGATTCCCCAACAACTGGAAGAAAGGATTTTAGAATATCAATTAACCAAAACTCAATTTCTATATATACATGAATTGTGCTAAGAAGAAGAGAATGCAATTTCTAAAAAAATTACAGAGCTTTAATGTGAGCCATACACTGCTTTCACACCAACTTTTTCTCCTAAAATAAACAATATTAGTTTTAATTTATGGAAAAATATTGAAATCCATGTTATTCATGAGTATACGAAGTGGCCTATATTTGTGTTATTTGTGTTAGAGACAAGGTTTGAACATGTGGTAGATTATGATAATGTGTGAATCTTTAAGTGCATATGTACGGGCCTACCATCGTGTTTTTAAGGTGTTGTGTAAGTGAAAGATTACTTGCTTTAGTGAAACATGGTATTTGTAATCAAAAGGGGTTAAGAGTGTTGAGAAAATGAAGAATTGTATGTGAAAGAGCAATATTGGAGAAAGTGGCACAATGTAGGAAATATGTCTAGAGTTTTTTTTTGGGGGGAGAAAGTAGAGAATAAATGATAGTTAAGATGGAGAAGATGTGATTCAGTCTTAAATAGACTTAGAGGGAAACAATATTGATTGCAAGGAGTAATAAAATGAATGAATCTTGGCCCTTAATAATTAACCATAATCCCTTAACTACAAAATTACTAACCTTGAAGCCTAGTGAGTTAGCTCAATTAGTTCTAATGAATTTTTTCAATGTGGAGTTTGTGTTGATGTCTACATGCCTATTCCATCTCATGTTAAAGTCCCATTGAGATTCATTGGGTTATCGATTGCTATTATAGTTGGGGGTTAAACCACCCTCCATCCAAATGTTGTAGGGAGGATAGTGGATATTGTGATGTTTCTTTTGAAAAAAACATACAAAGAGTGAAGGGAGCTATAATTGAATGGCTCATGAGGCACAATACTTGCTAGGGTTTTGCAAATGGGGTAGCAAGCTAAGTGGGCTTGATTGTGGGGAAAACTCCACAGTTAAGCGTGCTTGAGCCAGAGGCAATCTAGGATGGGCGACCTCCCGGGAAGTCCTGGTTACCGGGTGCAAGCCCCGGAAGTGATAATTGATGCTATATGATTCATTTCACTAGTTTCAATGCCACTTCTTCACCCCTGTGACAATCACCCGGTGCAATGAGTGCTAAATGGACTATTCAAAAATCATGAGGAATTAGTCAGTTATGACTACCTCACATAGAAATGGTCATAGATGAATGACTTACTTAATGTAGTTGAATCCAAAAAAATGATATCTAATATACTTCACTGTGAAAGCCCCTCAATACATTTAAAACACTTAATCTCTCCATTGGAATCTAGCGAGGCAATGAAGAAAACCAAAAACTATTGCAGTGGAGCCATACGAGATGAAGTAGTTGCTACGAATTTGTTAAAGTAGTTCAAGTGGCATGAAAGGTGCTAAAATGGTTTATGGAGAATTCATGGTTCAAAAGTATGTAACAACCCAAGATCTGAGAAAGTTAAGTGTTTATAACTCCAAACAGTAGACAAGCATAACAATCATAACAGATCATATGTACAGAATTTTTATTGATGTGGTAGCATTTAACATAAGCTACAAGGGGGTTACAATTGGTTTTGTCCTTATTTACTTTATAGTAGTGAGGAAATAAGCTTTCCAACAAACACATAAAACAAATAAGATCTAGTGTATACCTGACCCCAAAATAGAAGCTTGTTCACCAGCTCCTTGTTAAATGTAAAAACACATTAAGTATATTTTTGTTTTAACCCCAAGAAAAGCCAAATAATGTTCCAAATAAAATAGAAAGAATTTGGTATCCTTCCCACCTTTGAATACAAAGAATACTAGAACTTTTTGGCAGCTTCCAGCTAAGACATTTCGGTGTAAACTGTGTTGACGAGCTCCAGCACCTCAGGAGTGCTAATGAACTGGATAAATATATCCATGGAATTAGGCAATTTGGGAAATTTAATTAAAAAAAATGAATCATTCGTGTAGGGAATTTAGTTAAAAATTGTCAAAGGACATAAAAAGAAAAAAGAGACAAATTGGACTCATCTTTACCCCGTGATACAAATAATTCAATGAAATTAAAACAAGTTTCTTTATTCCGCAATGGCTGAGTTTTCCAAGGTGCATTTGGTGAACCAGGGGGCATAATTTTGAATATCATATGTATTTTATGGAAATCAAACCTACAGATAGATAAGTTTCCTTAAGTGTGGTGGTCGCACTTATAAAAACAGATAAAAGACACTTGACCTTTTCCTTAAGCTAAATAGATAAGAGAAGAACACCTACTTGTGATCTTTTGTTATTCCTCATCTCCCTTTTGTCACTTTTGTCGCTCTCAATCGAACTGGATTCACTTGATTGGTACCTGCAATGGCTAACAGAAGACAAAAAACGACATAAAGGCATATGATATGTTCATCTTAATCAAACTGAACCGATTGCATTTGAAAATACACATATTAAATCATGAACACGTGTATTAAGAAAGGAACAAATCTCTTTATTATAAGGTATAAGGAGAAGTTACAACCAGTTGGATCGATTCGATGTCAACTCGCTCCGGCTTCAGTCCTATCCTCATCACATCAGCACCATCACTCCAACAACATAACATTACATGCAAACAATACCTCGAAGAGCTGTGATCTTACCAGCATAACTCTACTAATTCAAATTCTTGCTCTCTTGTGCACTATGATTAGTGCTCAATTTATAAAAAATGAGGGTGGTTTAGCATTAATTGGTCATTGAATGGCTTTTCCAAAAATGGATAAAGATGTTTCCTTGTTCAAAGGAATAGGAGGATAAGTGGTTTAATGGCTCCATGGTGTTCATATTTGAAGTTATCAGATAGTTTGATAGTTGGAACAGCTTCTAGAAGCCACTAGAAGGTGGGAAGATTCCCGGAATCCTATGAAAAATTATCTCTGAGTTGACCAACACATTGTCAATGCTCTGCAAATCACCTACTGTAGTCTAGGGGTGTGTTCATGGATCAATGGAGCACTTCAGCTGGAGTTCAAGTAGTGAAACTTTCATGGATGAAAACCAACAATGGGATGACTTGTTTAAGGCATGTAGCAACTGATTTAGAGTATGATATACCCTAATTTATACTGATCTAGGTTTTTGGAGTGATGCCCAAATTGACTTGTAACAACTACCCAATAAAGCATGAAGTCAAAAATGATAATTTTGAATGATATGCTTTACGACGTGATGAGTAGGATCTGAAGCAGATGGTGACCTGCATTAATTAAAATACATTACATCATGATATCTTTAATTTTTGACATGAATTGTTAATGGAGGCATACCCATGCTCGGCACATAAACTATCATAACATCAGAAAGTCGTCTACAGATATAGACCCATGATAGGATGACCATCTGAGTAAAGACCATAGTATGGATGATGTGGTACTACTCCTGAAATTGCAGCCTAGATGGATGAAACTATATTCGGGGTCTTCTATGTTGTTCACTCGATTGCTTAAGTACGAGTCTAACTATGCAAATATGTGATCTGAAGTCGAACATGGGAAGACATCGTCTGATTACCAGCCAATTATGTAAGTCATTACCAAACATGAGAGAATCCACCGATGATGATAATGGCTCTCAAGGTACTGCAATACAATCTACATGGTGTGAATAGATGATTTGATGTCCAACACCATATAAATTCTTTCGGTTGAAGGCCAGTGATGTCAACCTATCACTGGAAGTGAGAAACTTATCATTGATGTATGCAAGCCCCTAGGTATTGAAAGGTTTTTTCTAAGTCAACTTCTTGGATGATGGGATGGTGTCAAAAAGAAGCAATTCTTTGCAGGAGGCCCTTGATGTATCCCCCATCAACGACACAAAATAAGAGTAATGATTTTAGAGACATAATGTAACAGATGAAACAATGTTCTAGGATGGCGGTCATGAAATGAAGGTTTATGAGTATTGCAAAGGATGAGGAATTACTAAGTGACTTCTCTTGAACATATCGACGACACTGAATGAGTTGGTAGCATTGACCCAAAATCAAAGTGATGGATGGTGTAATAGACCATCAAGTAGATAACCCAACCCAAAAGTCATGAAGATGAACTGAATGAGTGTCATGTTCAAGAGCGAATTGCTACCATAAAGTGATTTATCGCTTTCCAATTTTCCCCAGTCATTGTTGATGAGTACCTCTTTATTTTCTAACAAGCTTGAGGAAGATAACATATGATTGATGTATAATTCCACCCTTCGGTTGAATCCATCGCTATGTGATGTTTTAACGAGTCTAGCGAAGGTGAAACTCGATCTTGTCATGATGGAAAAGTTCATCGCTATTTGATGTTTTAACGCAATCAAATCATATATACAGTATCATACAATGTTTACTACACAGAATTAAGCATAGTAACATTTAAGATACAACCCATTCCGAGGCTGTGATAATGGAATCCCATCATAATCTACCAACTCACAGGCACCCTTAAACAAAATATGCTTGACAATATAGGGGCCATGCCATAATGGTTCAAATTTTCCTGTTCCTAACTTATCAGCTTCCTGATCATAAAGCAAGACCAGGTCTCCTTCCGAGAAGGTGCAAGGCTTGACATTGCGATCATCTTGCGCCTTGTTTCGTATCTTATGTGCTTCGTTGGCTAATGTGGCTTCATGACGTGTCTCATCTAGATGGATGAGATCTAAAAGACGTGCCTCTTCATCAGAAGTTTCAGGTAGCAGGTCAATCGCAAGTTTCAATGATGGAATTTCACATTGAATTGGTAAGATAGCTTCCAGACCATAAACCAGCTGAAAGGGAGTAAATTTTGTTGCATTTCTCACTAAGGTTCGGTAAGCCCACAAATACGAGTACAGGATTAAATTCCATTTTCGTTTATGAACCTCAATCATTCGTTGAAGCATACGCTTAAGAATTTTTTTGATGGCTTCAACTTGTCCATTAGCTTGCGGATAATAACGGGTAGAACTATTATGCAAAAATCGTAACTTGGCAATCAACTCAGTCATCATGTAATTGCGAAAATGTTTTCCATGATCTGTGACTATGGATTGCGGTACACCAAACCATATAATCACATGGTTAAAGAAAAATAATGTAGTTGTCTCGGCTGTGTTGTTAAATGTAGGCATCACCTCGGCCCACTTGGTAAAATAGTCGACGGCGACAATAATATACCCATGTCCCCTGGCTGAGCGAGGGTTACGTTTCATGAAGTCAATGCCTCATTTGGAAAATGGTCCCATAATGACGACATGATGCATTGGTGCTAGCGGCACCCATGTTTTACGATCAAATGTCTGGCAAGCATGACAAATTCTGGCCGCGAGAATGCAGTCACGAAATATGGTAGGCTAGAAGTAACCAGCGCGGAGAATTTTCTGCGTGGTAAAAAAACAAGACAAATGTCCACCACGGGAACCTGCGTGGAAATAATTTTAAACTTTGTCAGCCTCCTCATGAGTGAGGCACCTACGTAAAATTGTATCGACACCATGACGATAAAGTGTATTGCCAACGATAATATAATCTTTGGCTTGGTATCGAATACGTCGCTATTGTGAGCAAGAGGTATTGGGTTGGAAAGTTTGGGTCTGTAGATAGATAAGATAATATCCATACCATGGGTCAGATGATCACGCGATCAGAAACAAAGACTCATCCGTAATAGATGGTTCCGATGTAGACTCAGTGCCACTCGAGGGAAGGTCGCATATAAGCTCGACGAAAACCAAAGACTTCTTTGACTTGGATTTCATGAATTCCAAATCAAATTCCTGCAAAATGACTATCCAATTTTAGTATTTCCCCCCCAGCAATTGACGTGACATAATGCATGTCATAAGGTTGCAATCTGAAATGACAATGGTCCTCCAAAGCAGGATATAGTGGCGAAATATTTGTACAGCTTAAATGGTTTCCAAAGCGAGCTTTTCAAGATAAGTGTACTTAACTTTTGTATCATTGAGATTGCGACTCAAATAATAGATTGGATTTTCAATCCCATCTTCTTCTTGGAATAAAACCATGGTGATGGTTGTATCTGCAGTGACGAGATATAAGAAATAATCACTCTGATAATTTGGGGGATACATTAATTATGCTCAGATCAAGGTATCTTTAAGAACACCAAAGGAAGCTTGCGCAACCTCATCCCAATGGGAGGGAGTCCCCTTTTTCAAGAGTCGAGTAAATCCTTTAGCCATTTCAGCATATTTGGGAATGAATCTCCTTAGAAAGTGAGCCTTCCTTTAGAGTCTCTGTAACTGAAGTAGATTGGAAGGAGCAGGCAAATCTAGAATGGCCTGGAATTTTAAAGCATTAAGTCGAATTCTGTCTTTTGACACAACGAAACCAATCAAACGAATATAACCGACACAAAACACCCATTTGTGTGGATTGAGGCGTATTTTGTAGTGATGACATAATAAAAATATGGCTCTCAAATGTAGCGGGTGGTAAACCTGTTTCCGTGAATGAGTAGGTAAGTCATCTAGATAAAGTTGAACAATTTGTTTAATGTCATGGAAAGAAGAATTCATTACCCTCTGGAATGTTGCCCTAATGTTCGTTAAACCAAAAGGGAGTTTTTGATAAGTGAATGTGCCCCAGGGACAGATAAAAGTCATTTTATATAGGTCCTCTAGGCGAATATTGATCTAATTGTAACTGGAAAATCCATCCATGAAGGAAAATATTTCACATCCGACACATTCATCAATGATTTGGTCAATAAAGGGAGTGTGATAGTTGTCTTTTGGACAAGCATGATTAACATCTCGATAATCAACACACTCTAAATGTCCCATGTTTCTTCATGATAGGAACAACATTGGAAACCCAATCAATAAGCGGAACAGGGTAAATAAATCCAACACGCAAAAGTTTCTCAACCTCTACTTTAATGGAAACAAATTTCTTAGGATGAACAAGATGAAGGCATTTTCATACCGGTTTGACATCAGGGTACATTTTAATCTTGTGATCAATAATATTGGAGTTGATGTCTAGCATTTCCTCATATGACCAAACGAATACATCTCGGAATTCACGGAAAAGAGATCGATAAGTGTCAAGTTCAGATGTAGAACAAGACGCGCTGACATGAATGTTTTCTACAACGCCAGGTTTGGTCGAAATATCGATAGAAATCGTTTCTTCGATATTTGATGGGTTTCTCTCAGAATCGACGGTGTGGATAGGAATGGAATTATTCAAGAAATCAAGGACTGTAGGGTGTTATAATTCAGTTGGACTATCTTCATTGTAATCTTGAAGATGGAATTGGTGATGAGAATCTACCCATGGTTCTTCTTATGGCGTCATGGATTCCATAATTCTATCATCAGTTGAGAATATACATGAAAAAGGATCAGAAGAAGTACCATAATCCAAAGAATGATTGACCCAAATAGTCGACGACAAAGGATCAAGATTGGCCGCATAAGCCAAAAATATTGATTGTTATGCAATCTCGATTGGACTTAGTGGCATGGTTTCACCCAACCTATCTATTTCAGAATCATTGGGAATCTTCCTTAAGTCAGATGAAGTTGAAGATATCAAATTGTAGGTCTCTATTTTTGTGATTCCCGCCGATGTCGCAGGCGACGGTAATGAAAAGGTGCCCATTAGGGAAGAATCCTTAAAGAGTCCTACACCAATGTTCTAAAGATATGGCGGGGGTCCGTAAACAAACGGAACACTTCCAGTTGCCTGGGAACCAGAGGTGAAGAAGGTGAGTTGATCGATGACTATGATGCCTCCCATTAGGGGAATTTTGAGGTCTAAAATGAGCCTCCTAAGAAAAATGTACAACCAAAATAAAATTTATGAGAACCAATAGGATTGAAGATGATGATTTCAACCATGGGGGATGATTCACAATTTTTGGAGTAAAAAATTAAAAAGATAAAAAAAAAAATTAATAAAACTACTTTTTCAACTCGTATTTTCAACTTATCTCCCTAAGGGTTTACTCAAATTTTGAGCAGGAATACTCATTGGATAAAAAATTTAATTCCTCATTCAAGGAGTACCCATGTTGCATATTTTTTATGGAACCTGCTACACGAAAAATGAGAGGTACATGAAAAAACGTGATTGCAATCACGTTTTTCATTTACTTCTCATTTTTCGTATAGAAGATTCCATCAAAAGTATGCAACATGGGTACTCCTTGGATGGGTAATTAAATTTTGCATCCAACGAGTATTCCTGCTCGAAATTTGAGTAAAACCTTAGAGAGATAAGTTCAAAATACAAGTTGAAAAGGTAATTTTTTCTATTTTCCCTCTAAAATTTGATAATGTAATCAAATCTTATTTTATTATTTTATAATTTCCTTAGGAGGCCCATTTTAGACCTCAAAATTCCCCTAATGCTTATGGGGGAAGACGACCATATGAAAGTAAGTAGATACAACCGCAACCATAGCGTAAACCCATGGTCTTCCAAGTAAGATATTGTAGTCAAGGGGTCCGTTAACAACCTCAGCTTCAATAGTAACAGTTTTTCCCCCTAGTTTGACTTGTAGGTTACTGAGAATTCCACAAGGCTTATATGTATGACTTTCAAAAGCTTTAAACGTCATAGGTGATTGTGATAAAATAGACGAGCCAAGTGACTTCCAACAACTCATAGACATGATACAAGTAGATGCACCTTCATCAATAATAGTCCGATGAATGAGGCGATTCAAGACATTTACTTGAATAAAAAATGCTAATTGTTCTGGAAATTGTGGCACATAGTCCGCATGGTTAAAGACTACAAGATTGGAATCGATCAGATCAATTCCACGAACTGCTGACAACAAAGCCTGCTTTTGGGAGGGATAATTCTGAAGAACCTCAAGTATCGACATAAAAGAAGGTGACTAAGCCAGATATTTTACTACGTTATAATTTTGAGTTGCAAAAGCTCGAGGGTTGAATGTCGATTTATGAATTACTCCCTTCAGAGGCTTTATTGTTAACTCGGGAATAATAGGTGGCAGAATTGAATCAGACAAAGTCGAAGTCGAAGTAGTAGGTTGATCTGTAGCCTGACCATTCGATGACGAAAGAGGACTATAGTAATCTTTACTTTGATTAGACACAAAAACATCAATTTTGGGCTTAGTGGCGGATAGCATAATCACTTGTGAACTAGAAGCGGGATCCGTAGCAACCATATGTGTTTTCGGGTTTAGAAAAAGGATTTTCAACACTGCAAATGCGACAGAAGTCTTAAGAATCTTTGAGACTTCTGAGCAGTGAGGAAAATCTCGCATAAAATGCTCCTCATTACATATCAAACAAGGGTAACGAGGTTTCCAAGAAGAATCGGATGTATCAGATAATTTTTTCTGCGGGGGTAAATTTTGTTTCTTCTTATCTTTGCCTTTCTTCTTACTTTCGGGTTGCTTGTCACTTTTTCCCTTGTCTGATGACACGTCATGTATTTTGGGAGAAGACGCAGGATCATATGAAATAGGGGTTTGATTGGACACAGCAAGTGTGGAAATAGATGGTTGACTTGCTGGCTAAGTGCTAACAGAACCAATCACATCGTCACCGACATGAATGTCCTTACTAGATGGAGAAGGAGGAACGGTAAAATTTGGTCGCGGTGCATCCAAAATATTTTCATAGAGCGTGTCAGACTGAGTATAAATCAAATCCAGATATTGGGCATGAGAAATTAGTTGCTCTTTAGTGACAACACCACCTTTGGCCACATCCTTAGTGATAGATGGCAGTAAGGACTTTATAAACCACTCAGCTAAAAGCTGATCTGGAACAAATGTTTTAACCATTCGACGATGACGACACCACTCATGTATATGATCTAATATATGAGTAGCAGTGGTATGTTTAAAGTTGGTAAAAAATTTCGTTTCTGTTTCACATCTAATGGGTAATTGGAAGTGGGTTAGAAAAGTAGTGGCTAAAGCTGTGAAGTTATCAAAAGAAGCTCGTGGTAATTCAATATACCAGTTTGCAGCTGGACCAGTGAGCGTTCGCTGTAAAAGATGCCTTGAGATTTCTTTTAATTAAATTTGGAGAAAATCTCATGAATATGACAACAATAGGATTTGTTGCTAATTGACTCCATCTAATCCTGATGTAGAGTTATTGCATCCTATTTTGTTGTGATTGAATTTATGATTCAGTTTCTACTCCCAGCTATAAAATGTAAGCCCGTAGAGGCAAATGAGCATGAGGGATGTGAGGTGAGTGGAAGAGAAGTGCAGATGAGAAAATTTGCTGTTGTAATCCTTTTGTTGATGAATGAGATTGCCGATGCCTCTGTTTGGTGGACGTAGCCCAGATATTTCACATGCAGTTGGGGTTGTTAGCAGGTATATGGAAAATCCAGGAAAAGAACACTAGTCAGCAGTGAAATGGGTGCTTTGGTATCTGAGAGGCACAAGTGATTATTGTATCACTTATAACAGAAGTAATGAATTTGTTTGTGGTTATGTTGATTCCGATTTTGCAGGTGATTTGAATAAGAGTAGGTCAACTTCAGGATATGTCTTTACTCTTGCAGGTGGAGCTATTAGCTGGATGTTAAAGCTACAAAACATTGTTGCTTTATCCACTAAAGAAGCAGAATACATAGCTGCTTCACATGCTTGCAAAGAAGCGGTTTGGTTGAAAGGTTTGTTTGGTGAGTTTGGTAGGTTGCAGGACAACATCAACTTATTTTGTGATAGTCAAAGTGCAATTCACTTGGCTAAAAATCCAGCCTATCATAGTAAATCAAAGCATATACCTATCAAGTACCATTTTGTAAGACAGGTTATCACTAAACGGGGAGTCTCTCTTGAAAAAGTGCATACAAAGGAAAATTGTGCATACATGTTCACGAAACCAGTTTTGTTAGAGAAGCTACGATGGTGTCTGGCTTCTCTTGGCTTGCAGAAAAGATAAAAATAATAATGGAACAGGGTATCAGGCTAATTGTTGTCAAGGTGGAGATTATTGAGATTTCTTTTAATTAAATTTGGAGAAAATCTCATGAATATGACAACAATAGGATTTGTTTCTAAATTAACTCCATCTAATCCTGATGTGGAGTTATTGCATCCTATTTTGTTGTGATTGAATTTATGATTCAGTTTCTACTCCCAGTTATAAAATGTAAGCCCATAGAGGCAAATGAGCATGAGGGATGTGAGGTGAGTGGAAGAGAAGTGCAGATGAGAAACTCTGCTGTTGTAATCCTTCTGTTGATGAATGAGATTGTGATGCCTCTATTTGGTGGACGTAGCCCAGATTGGTTGGGTGAACCACGTTAAATCCTTTGTCTCATGTTTTATGCTATGTGTTTGATTGTTCTTTAGTTTCCGCTGTGTTTTTCTCTAGAGGATGGAGTCTAACAGAATCATCATTCAAGGAGTTTGATGAACACCATAAATGATAAGTCATAACGTGCGTAGACATATCTTCTCCAGAGTTTCCATTAAATTTCGGAATATCAGAGGGTAATTTATGAGGAATCACCGGCCACTAAGGTAAATAATGAATGGGATCATTAGTGAGCCGATTTAAATCAGGTAACTCTAATGTTGCAAAAAACGACCACTGTTGGCTTAGATCAGTTTAAGCGTAACCAGGGTAAGATGGAATTGCCTAGAAATAGGTCGTTGTGCACCAACATAAGGATTCTACTGCTGGTAACCCCAATAGGGTTAAGTTTGTTGACCAAACCCTTGATAGGATTGTTGACCAGGACCTAGATAAGCTTGATACTGTTGGAATGGCTGATGTGGCTGCCATGGGATTTGATAATACTGTTGTTTCCCGCCAGGATAATTTGGAGCAAGTTGTGAATAGACGAGATCAATAAAAGCCTGTGACAAGGGTGAACTAGCCCGTGGTTGTGAAATTCCTAATACAGAAGGTTGTTGTAAACTAGACTGGGAAGATGGAGTCTATAGACCCGAAACTTGAGGATTAATGGTTGAAGGACCCGCCTGAGTAGACTAAGCTACAACCAAGGAAGTAATAACAAACGTAGTAGGTACGGATGCAATGGGTTGAACTAGTTGATATTGATACACAACCATTTGTGGTTGGACATACAAGGTACGCTGCCATTGACAAATAGGTATTCCAGGATAAGATTGACCTAAAGACGAAGGAGTACTTCCATATGGCACAAACATCTATTTCCCCCTAGTGAACTTCCAAAAATCATTTAAAGCTATGACAACTCTAACTCATATTTCCAAAAATCATTCTTGAATAATTTTTTTACTGGTTGGACTATGGCTCTCTAGACTACAACTTTATTTTGTACTTCATTCCACCAGCATATATGTGCCAACTGAGTGAAGGAGACCGGAACTGGATCCAAATAACCCCACAATCACAATATCCACTTCAATCTCAAAAGGAGTTCGTTCCTATGGCCCGCATGGTCCGAGTGTCCGTTGATTGGTGTGAAACGTCAGAGACTTCACCGCATAGTAGCAGTCATTCAGCTTACTGGGGCGTGGGGCCAAACCCATATATCCACTTATTTTATTGAGGTATTCACATGGATAATCCACAGTAAACTGCATCCACATCCAGATCCCCTCAACCTAAAGAAAATAATAATTTCTTATAACTCATAGATTGCAATGCAATTCATCTAGTTGTGACTTTACCTTTTTTCGTTGGTGGCCATGTCCTCCATGTGTAACCCCTCCGAAGTCTTTCATATGATCACTTGGATCATGGCCTTCCAAAGAATAAGTCACTTTCAGCGAGTTTAAAGCATGATCAGTTGCAGTCACAATACTATTTCTGACACTTGAAAATGTGCCATTATCCCACTTTTTTCCACCCATGGGATTACCATAAGATGGAGAGGAATAGTAGTTCTTCGCCATGGATATGATACTTCAAACCGACCAATGTAGAATATGTTTAAACTTTAGTTAAAACTGAAAATATGAAAGTATGTAACGCACACATAGAAGTCATTGGTGGAAACACATTACATTACTACACCATTAAAAAATGCATTACCTACTGCTAAACTCAGTCACTCGGCTGGGCATGGAGAAGTAGCTTTTGTTGCGCTCCCTTGCGCTCTGCACACAAGCACTAGATGGTATTTATAGATACATTTAGATTCCTAGGCACAACTTTGATGCTCCCATTCTTTTCATTGAATAAATATTAAATTCAATCTGTTGCAATTCAGTGAATGGACATTAAATTCAATCAGGTCAACTTACATGTTCCACCTTCAATTGTGAATGAGCGACCCAATTTCATGTGACCAGTGCGCGCCAATAAAGTGGTCGGTTGCACTTTTAACATTTTTTAGCACCAACCAAAATGGATAATGGTGATTTAATCCAGGTAAGGACAACGTGTTTGTTAAGTTGTCGCTTGCGTCAAGGTCATGTTCATGGAACGAGGTGTACTTGTCACTATGTGATAGCCACCCAACATCAAATGACCCACGAATTTTTTTGTTTTTTCAACCAACCAAACGAATATGGAGATTTAACCCAGGCAAGCCACATTATGTTATTCGTTAACTCGTCACTTGAGTTTGTCATATTGAAGCAGCTATACATGTAGGTTTGATGTATCCCATGGTTAAATTAATTACCATAGGAAATGTTGGAGTCTGGAACTTGATCATATAATTTATTTTGAATTTATATCGATTGTAAATTCATAGAATATTTTAGAATTTGATAGTAAGGAAAGGTGATCCCTTCAAAAATTGCAGAGATGTAAGATTTCAAGGAGATTGTAGATTTATAAAATATTTTAGAATCTGATAATGAGAGAAGGGTCAAACAATTGATCCCTCCAAAAGCTGAAATTTACTTCCCTCTAATCTACAATTCTTTGATCTTGCTATCGTTCAACAAACTCCGAAAATATTCTTGAATTTATAATTGAAATAAAGATGATGGAAAAGAAAGAAATTAATATTTTAAAATATTAATATTTGAATTATTATCCATGTTAAAATTATATTTTAATATTTATTTTTAAATATTACTCGGGTTCAACAACTTGAATTTATAATTGAAATAAAGATGATAGAAAAGAAAGAAATTAATATTTTATTTATTATCTGTGTTAAAATTATATTTTAATATTTATTTTTAAATATTACTCATGAAAAACTTTATCGGAATCATATTTTTTTTTAAGAGAAATCATGAAACACTTCTCGAATTAATATTTTAATAAGAATTATTTTATTTTTAAATATTTTTCTCTTTTAATATAAATAAAGTTGAGATAAAATTATTTATTAATTTGCAATTAAAAGATGATAATGATTATTAACTTTCATTAAAACCAATATGGTCTATAACTTAAGGTAAGAGATTAATTGAGATTTTTTTAAATTTTACTTCTATGATAAAAAAGAAGGGAGAGAAGCATTCCAAGATTACTATAGTTTTGTTAATTTAACAAGTCAAGGAAGTTGGTAATGTGGCAAATGTTTTGGAAACATAACGAATGTGAGTAAGAGCCAAGCAATATAAGATAAATTTTTTCTCATAGACACTCTTAGTATGGCAAACGTAAAAGACTCTTTCGTCTCTATATCTTTTGGGAATAGACCAACCCTTAGTTTCAATTTGAAACTCATGAGAATTAATTCTTTTCTTTACAATGTTGTAATTGAAGAGAAAAAAATGATTTTTAAAACCAAAAATTGAATACTTTATAAGTAATATAAATATTATAATTAGAGAAATAAAGATTATTGATTTTTAAAATTAAAAATTGAATACTTAACATAGGTAATAATTTTTCATTTTGCACTTAGCTTTGACACTTTATTATTTATTTAAAATTCAACATCTAAAAGGCATTGCACTATTAAGTGCGAAAGAATTTAATATCTAAAATCTTGTGAGGCATTGCACTATTAAAATATGAAAGGATAGCAATGGGATATCACTCTAGTGATTAAACAAAAAAATATTATTTTTTTGTTTTTAAGTAAATTCCTACACACCTCCATACTATAAGTTGTGAAAAAGAAATACTTTTACCCACCTCCATACTATAAGTTGTCAAAAACAAATACCTTTACCCACCTCTAACATTACTTCCTTACTATTCTTCATTCCATGACTTATTATTCTTCATTCCCATGCATCTTTATCCACCTCAATGGCCAATAACAACAACGATTACCAATACGTTGTGTTCATCATTTACCTAGTCTTTAATGATAAAAACCTTTGCCAACCATCTTTACCATCACCTCAACACATTGATTGCCAGTCATCTTGGACCAAAAAGAATAGTAGGAAAAAAAAATGAACCTCTCAAATAAAAAGTGTTATTAGAGCCACCTTTGTGTATATAGCCTTTACCATTATGCGCGAGTCACATTAAATCGTTATTCCCGTCTTCTATAATGTCAAGCTTTTAGAACTTTGGTTGATGGAGGGAGATAATGGAATCTATTAATATATTAAAAACATTATTAAATATAATAAGGCACTTGCTACGAAACACTCGTTTGAAGGCATAATTCAAGTTGGAATTTTAAAAACCAAGGCATAATGCATGTTGGAATTTTAAAAACCAAGCTCCTAGCTCATCGATAATGATCTCTCTAAAGATAAGAAAGACTTTGCATCATTAAAACACTTTAAAATTTCTTAAAAAAACCTAACCTATATGATGACTATAAAAGACAAGTTGATTATTAAAGTAATGATTTGTCTATTAAGACTAGGAAGACTTAGCATCATTAAAACATTTAGAAAAACCTATATGGTTAGGATCGAGGGGCATGCTTGATCTCCAACGTAGTTGGTAGTGGTGTGGTGTTATATGTTTTACTAAATTTATGAAATAAATAAATTCCGTGGGATTGATGAGGGTCGTGGTCCCCATTTGAATGAATATTGAAAGAGTTATGAGAGGATATTGAATATGGGGTATTTCTAAGTGGGTGTCCTCTCACCTCTTTCTCGTGTTAACCACCGAATACGAATCTTCTTCCTCATATTGCGGATTCATTACCCCTCGATATTAAAAAATAACGATATATTCCATTTCCTTTCCTCTTATAATATAACGAGGCACATGCTATGAAACACTCGTTTGACCGCAAATTTGAATTTTAAAAAACTAAACTCCCATGAATAAACATGGCAGCTCATTGATAATGATTTGTGTATTAAGACAAGAAAGACTTTGCATCATTAAAATATTAAAAAAGCCTATTTGCCTACTATGGAGGCCAATTCTTATATCCGAGTTAGGTTGGGTAGTGTGAAGTGTTGTGGTGTTTATGTTCAAGTTAGGTGGTTATCCGAGTGAGGTACGTAGGTGTAAAGTGATGTGGTGGGGTGGTACACGTTTTACTAAATTGAAAGAGTTGTTCGAGGATCTTAAACGTGGGATACCTATGAGTGTTGAAGTCAAAGCTCATTTCGTGTTAACTACCAACTACTTATCTTGTTACCGATATTGTGGATTCATTGGCATTTTTGTATGTATGATTTATGCAAAAGCTTAATAAGCTTTTTTTCGAGAGCATTTTACATTTTCGCTATTAACGAATCACTTCCCAAAAAAAAATTATAATTTATTTTAGAGATAGAAAAAATAATAATAATAATAATAATTATTATAATAAAATTATGAAAGAGAAGAAAAATGTATGCATTAATTGTTAGTAATTATTATTATAAAGATTTCGTGTAGACAATTATGCATGAATTATTATTATCAAGATATGAGATTAAAGGTACATAAAGAAAAGGGCATATTTAATATATTATGTGAAATAAATATATGAATGAGAAGTCAAGAATGAAAAGGAAAACTATCAAGAAAAAAAAAGAAAGAGAGGAGATAAATCAAGATAAAGAATAGAAAAGTAGAAATTGAGAGAAGGGCGGTCTTTTTCATTCTTTATCTCGATCTATATCCTCTTTTTCTCCCTTCTCCTTAATAGTTTTCCTCCTTTTTCCTTCATTGTTTTACTTTTCATTCTCGACTTTTCATTAATATCTTAATTTGATATAATATATTAAGTAGTAGTCTACCTAGGCGTTAAAATTGTCGGGAAAGTACCGCTCACCATAAAAGAATCTGTTTTCTCGATGTTTGCACCCGTCCGTCCTCTGACTATCCTTCCACTCTCAGACGATGTCTGCCTCTCCCGTTTATTGACTTCCGTTTATGTTTCGTTAAGAATTAGTGTCTGTCATGTTCTGCGGTAACCCACCACTATTCTTATGCATCATGGATAATCAACCATGGATTTCCAAATTGAAAGTGGGATAATGAAATTTTGAAAATTTGAAAAAGACCGTGTTTGCTTTTAAGAGGAGGTCGCAACCATCTTGTAGAAGCTCTCCATATATTTTCTCCAGGACCCTATCCGTGGTCAATCTTCGGCAATCTCCACCAATTGATATTTTTGGTTCACAACACTCTTAAACGACTCGCGGACAAATATGGCCACATTTTGTATCTGTGCTTTAGCTCTGTTCCAACAGTGGTCGTTTCTTCATCTGAGATGGCCAAACATTTTTTTAAAACTCATGATTTGATACTTTTCAGCCAACCTCCATTATTGGCAAGCAAATATTTCTTCTTCAAAGAAGATATTGCCTTCACACCTTATGGAGATCACCGGAGGAAAATGATAAAATGTGTGTTAGAACTAATGTAAAATTATTAGAGCACAAATATGGATCTAGTTGAAGAATAATTGCACAAACTTGCCAAGTTGAAAAAGAAAAATAATTAGAATTTTGAATGAAATTGATTCATCAATATTAGTTTTAGAATCAATATATAAATCAGCTAAGTTAAGCTTAGTTGTACATGTAATAACTATGGATAATTAAAGCTAACTGAAGCTAAGTGTGCTTTATGTTCTGCTAATGTGCACATGCACCATATGCAAGCACTAGAGTTAACTAACTAAGCCAAGTGCACGTCGCATGTAAGCACTCGAGTTAACTAAGTAAAAACAAGTGCACATCGCATGCAATATCTAGAGTTGAACTAAAGCTAATTAAGGCTAACTATATGCATGTAAAGCACTTGAGTTAACTAGCTAAAGACAAGTGCACATTGCATGCAGTATCTAGAGTTGAACTAAATCTAATCTATGCGCATGTACACCAACACCCCCCCTTAAGCATAGCATAGGTGAGCGTGATGCAAAATGAATGAGTCCTGGCAACATGGCCATTTTAAGTACCCATATACAATGCATGAAAAAAGGAAAGAGGGAAAACCCAGTGGGAAGAAACCCCCCCCCCCCCTTCAAAATATAATGCAAAAGTAGAGAAAAGACAACTGCGAGGCAGTCGTGTCCTTCACCCTGAGACGATCTTGCAGGAATAAAAACTTCTCCTCAATGGAAGTCTAGGTGAAGATATCAACAGTCTGCTCGGAACTCGGACAATACTGAAGATCGATGATCCCACCATGGATCTGGAGGAATAAGCTTCATTTTTGGATGTAGAGGTATCAACTCCCATGTTTGGATCAAAGACTGAATTTCCTTATAGATGGTTGCATTCCAATATCAATTCCTTGCAACTTCGTCATGCATTTAATGATCAGATTCATGCACCTTGTATGCATGCATGTGAATGGTTGTCTCTACAGATGCATGCATGTGCATGTGTGGCTTTAGAGATGTCTTTTTGGATGCATGCGTGAGCATACATGTTTTTATAAATTCCTCCTTAGATGCATGCATGGGCATGCATGGCTCTGCGACTGAGAGTGAATGTGGGTCATCATTAAACTGAGACCTCGTCAGATCTGCATCATCAACATCATTAATAGTAGAGGAATCAAAGTCCTCTTCTATGATTTTGAAAGTAGTGTCTTCATCACTAGCAGAGGAAGATATTTCCTCATGTGCAATGTCTTCGTTATTGGACAAGATAAAATTCTCATCTGCAACAGGTTCATTAACATTAGAAGAAGCAGAGTCTTCTTGTTCAACAATGTCTTGAGAATATTTCTCCACATTATTGGAGTCTTCACCACTTTCATGACTTCTATAATAAGTCAATCTCTTTTCCTCCAAATGGTGTTCTTCTAGATCATTTTCATCACCATATAATCCTTTCAATGTATTTCAGATTTTATGTGGTGATTCAATATTTCTGATCTCATAAAGAATATTAGGAGACATAGATAGACACAATCTTCCATAAGCCATGTCACATATGTTAAGCCAATCTGACTTCTCATCCTCCAACATTGGTTCTGTCTCAATTCCCATGACTATTTGGTACAAGCCTTTGATCCTAAGATGAAGAAAAATCATTGGCTTCCATTCATATTAATTGTATGGAGTCATAATCATTGAAGATGAGAACTCCATTGCGGCAATTCTCCAATATTTTGATCTGCAAATCAAATCTTTGAACAATTTCCAGTTCTATGCTCTTCAAACCTGTAAAAAATTGTTCATGCAACTTCTCTAAACCCTTGTAGCTTTGATACCATGTAAAATTATTAGAGCACAAATATGGATCTAGTTAAAGAATAATTGCACAAACTTGCCAAGTTGAAAAAGAAAAACAATTAGAATTGAGAATGAAATTGATTCATCAATATTAGTTTTAGAATCAATATATAAAGCAACTAAGTTAATATTAGTTGTACATGCAATAACTATGGATAGTTAACGTTAACTGAAGCTAAGTTTGCTTTATGTTCTACTAATGTGCACATGCACCACATGCAAACACTAGAGTTAACTAAGTAAGCCAAGTGCACATCGCATGTAAGCACTCGAGTTAACTAGCTAAAAATAAGTGCACATCGCATGCAATATCTAGAGTTGAAGTAAAACTAATTAAGGCTAACTATGTGCATGTAAAGCACTTGAGTTAACTAGCTAAAGACAAGTGAACATTGCATGTAGTATCTAGAGTTGAACTAAATCTAATCTATGTGCATGTACACCAACAACTACTGACTGCTAAAATAATCAAGTCCTTTAAACATGTGTGAGAAGAAGAAGTTTATGCGATGATTAGCCCAATTTGGGAGAACTATAAGAGCGGCAAAATTCCTGTGAATGTCAACAAGGCCTTATATGTTGCCCTTCCCTTTCGAATATAGTATGGCAAATACTAGTGAGAAAGAAATATTTTGTTGATGAATTGGGTATTGATGGCAAAGGATCTGGTGCTAAAGGTGTCTACCGCGATCCGAAGTTTCAACATTGGAGACTTCATGGGAAACTCAGAGGTTATTTTAGTTAATTGATTTTTATTTGAAATAAAGTTGAATTTATTTACAAGACTAGACATTAGTTGTAGAATAGTGTACTCACTCGAATTTTGGTTTGCGAATATATTTTTTTTCTTGACATTTAAATTCGATAGTAATACCTGCAAATCTGTAATAATGCATGATATTAGATAGATTCCAGAACTTGAGTTTCTCTATTCCATTTATTATAAGATTTTTATCCCTTTCTGGGCAAGCAAGTTAGTCAAAGTTCTACCAAGAATCAGCTCTGGCTTGCACCTAGTGTGTAATAGTTTTATGCGGTATTGAATCGTTTAAAGAATTATTTATTCATTGTATGAGACTAACGTCCAACTTCCTGAATTGATTTGGTTTTATTTTCTTCCATAATCAACCATGTTCCACAAGTTACCGCATAGAAGAATTTATTCACAAAGTTACAACATAGAAGCACGCACTTTATATAAATATAATTGTAGCTTTGCAGATGACATATATATCCAACACAATTGTTGAATAATGTAGAGTTGATTGTCCGATGTATATTTATTCAACACTTGACTTTGAATGTATATTTATTTAGGATGTATTTGCGATGATCTTCATAGTTGTAAGTTATAATGTTTTAGTATTATGTTTAGTTAAATTGATTTTTATTTAAAGTTAAATTAATTTATAGTTTTTTAAATTATTTTTTATATTAAAAATAATATTATTAATTATTAAAATGGAAAAAAAGAGGTTAATTTACCCATATAAATAAGATTAAAAATGTATTTTGAATAAAATTTTATAATAGTTAATATTATCTTTAAAAATAATATTTTAATCTCATATTGAAATTAATTTTGAATGGATAAATAATCTCATATTGAAATTAATTTTGAAATTTTTATAAACTAATTAAATTAATTGTAAATTACATATTTAAATTAGATGTGAATCTCAAATTGTCTTTACCATTGTCTTGGGTTTTACTCATATCAGTATAATGATGTATTGACTGTGAAACTTTATAATTTAATTGAGAATCTCACACTGTAAGTAATTGTGAACCTAATATTGAAATTAATTGTTAATATCAAATGGTTGCTATCATTATCTTAGGTTTTACTTCTATCCATATAAAGATTTCTTTGATTGGCACAACACACATTCTCTCCTTTTTACAACAAATCCATTTGGATATTTCAGGAAGATTTAATCCTTAAGTTCATTGTTAAGAATGTCTTCTTCACATCTATTTTGTTTTCTTCCAAACTATCGACAACTATTAGTGCTAACAACAACTATTCAAAACCATCAACAACTATAAGTACTTACAAAAACATAATAGAGGTCCCCCTGGCCACTAGATATAACATCTCATCGTAACCATCTACCTTCTCTTGAAAGTATTATTGTGCTACCAAATAAGCTCTATAATTCTCCCCTTAAATATTTGCATTATACTTCCTCTTGAATTCCCATTTGAATCCAAGTGACCACCTTCATTTAGGAAAATCTTGTAATGGTGATGTTCCAAGGCCTTCATTCTTCTTCCATGGTCTTCTTCGTATGAAGGGGCCCATCACCATTAAGATCGTCTTTAGAATTTCTTTGGCCCATCAACCATGAAAGATAAAATAACTAAAATATTTTGGCTCATAGCCATATATGTTATTGTTATTTTGGTCATGTATATTCCTCTTCAAACATTCCCCTTGATTAATTTACTTATGTTTAAGGTGAAATTTTTTATAAAATGCTAATGAAATATTATTTTTACACTGATTTCCACTTTCTTCCATTGGAATTTTAAAATCGAAGTTCATTAATAAATATTCAACTTGAACTTTGGTGAAGTATTGAAAATTTGGAATTGCTACATGATATACCTTTATATTGATATTCTTCACATTGATCCATACAAGTTTTTCCTCCTTAAAAACCACATTCCCACTATGGGTATGCCAATGCTTAGGTTTGGTTGTGTTAGTTCTTAGTGGTAGCCATCGTCGACATTTGTGGCTTGCTCCAAATACTTTCCAGGTCTTTGGGCATCCCAATCCTCTGTTTTAATTGTCATGTCAAACAAATTTTTGTTATGCTTAAATTTTAAATTAAAGCTTTGACTTACATGAGAAATCCTCTAATTGGGGCTACCTCCATGTAGATATTTAAATTCACCAAACTCAAACACCTCTTGAGATTTTTGTCACTCTAAGGAAAAATAAACCCTCTTCTCATTTCTAAGCATACGTATTTCTTAAAAAATTAAAAAATGTCCTTCATATCACTAATTCCATGGTTAACATATTTAGCTTTATTGATTATATGTTCTATTCATGAAGTTGAATCTATGATTGCAACAAGATCATTATTGATTCCTTCAATTATGTCATAATTTTTCCAATTTTGATTTATGTTGCGTTCTAAATACCCATAACTTGAGCAGTCACATCCTAATTCTATGAAGTTACAAGGTGAACACCATTGTCCAAAATCATAGTCCTTAATACTAGTGTATAACCTCACATAAAGAGAAATTGTATTAACACTCATGTCAATGGTTTGACTTATTTAATATAACTTTCATCCAAATTCTTTCACATGTTGCAAATTAACTAACTAATTCATGGATCCATGTTTGTATTATATTTTTACATTACAATGTCTAAAAATTATAGATTCATAATTCTAAAATTTGTGTGCATGACACCACTCCTACTTACCATGTTCTATCTTATTTATTTTGTATGAAAGAAAATTTATAATATATGTAGCCTTGAAGATGTTAATCCAATCCAGTAACTGTGAGTTGTAGCTCATCTCACATCAATGAGATTTCTTCCATAGTTTTATTTCTTCACGTGCCAATTTATATGTATGGTGTACATAATGATTGATCTTTCCCTTGTGTGCTCAACAACTCCAATCCAATTAACTAGCCAACAATTCACTTCAATAATACTTAAATGAAAATATTATTGTAATATATTATTAATGTGTTTTTTATATATTACTATAAAAATAATCTATTAAATTTTGTGAAGTTCGTTATTTAATGTGGTTTATATATACAAAAATATGTGTGAAGTTAGTTTTTCTATTACCGAAGTAAATTTTTACAAGTCACTGAGCTTTTTGTTACAAGTCAGGGCACCATACTAGTAAGATAAATTGAGTGTATTGAGATTAAAAGTATTCCTCTTCAACATATTAACAAACAAAAACCAAAAATTTACCCAAAGAGCATGAGTATACATGAGAGCATAGATATGAGAGCTCTGCATTCCAGAGCGATTAAAATTTAAGCATAACATGAATTCGTTTGACATGACAATTAAAACTGAGGATCAAGATGCCCAAAGACATAGAAAATATTTGGAGCAAGCCACAAGTGTCGACTATGGCTACCACTGAGAACTAACACAACCACGATCAAGTCGTGACCACTGAAAACGTTTGCAAGCTTATCTAGAATGTGATCACAAAGAATCATCACTTAAAAAGAAGCTTAAGATAGGTAAATGATTTTATCATAACTAATAATATCAACAACGAAATGTTTCTTATCTGATCTAAGTATTGGTCTTTGCATTATTTCTTCTTGCAAACCATTTCATTACAATTTTAGTAAATCAAATATTGTTTCTTCTTGAATTTATTTGTATATCTCCCACTAGATTTATATTTCTTAGTGAGGAAAATTTTAAAGATAGAAATTTATCTAAAACTTTGAGAACCTTGTTAAAAAAACTAGTCCCTAGCATGCAAACTGTAAAATGTTTGGCAACATTTTTATAAAAAAATTCAAATTTCTAATGGTTGTATATAGCCTCTATATAAAATTTCTGCGAATTCTAAGGTAAATTATTTTTTTACTATAAAATTTGGTTGAATCATTTTAAAAAATAATGGAAATTCAGAGAAATAATGGAAATGGAGACAACTTAAGTGAGAGATTAAGAATATATATTTTTAGAATACATGACATTATTTCCAATAAAAAAATGCAAGATAAATGGCATATAGACATTCAATTATTGATAAGAGAGAAGAAAGATGTCATCATGAAGGTGAATCTTGATATTGTGAAGTGGTAGTATTGGGACATGATCAATGAGAAGGGAATTTATGAGTTAATAAATATATCTAAAGAAACCTAAACAAATAAGCCTTATGATAAGAATGATTCATTGTATGAGGCTAAATCTCTCATGAATTTGATATTCCTCATGTAGAATAATTTGTGTTATAAGAATGACTGATGGTGATAGGGGTACACAATCTTAATTCCTTCACTATTTTACTTATTTAAAATACAACCATAAGATGAAGAACTTATCAATAAGAATTGGTTTAGAAGATTTGGTAACCAAGGGTCACCATGGGATGTGAAATTATAAGAAATATAGTGGGAAGAATTCTAAATATAGTAGTAGAAATGTTAATGGCATATAGACATTTGAAGATTGATAAATTAAATGAAAATAACTTCACTTCATAAAAGTCAAAGATATAATATTATCTTATTAGAATATAGTAAAAGGAAGTCATGAAGAGGAAAAAAGGATTTTCCATGTGAAATAGGAGGAATGAGACCAGCCCAATAAGAATCCCTAGTCTTTATCAGAGAATTAGATCTGATTTTCCAAATTAAGACGCTCCAAACATACAACATTATGTCGTCAAATAAGTGATTTTTGGAGTAGACAACTTAACTAGGGGTCTCGAAAGATATATTAGTTATAAACATTTAAAATTTGATAAATTAAATGGAAACAAGTCAAAGATCAAATATTTTCTTATTAGAAGAGATTAAAAGGAATTTATCACGAAGGAAAAAGAATAACATTCTAAGCACGAGAGTTGGGACAAGTGCGACGAGAAGGTAGTTTCTTTATTAGTCTTAATACATTTAATTATGAGTTAATAAATGCGTCCGTAGAAACAACAAGAAATAATAATGAGGCTAAATACCTCATGAATTTAATAATTATGTGGAAGTAATATGCAATGAGGATGAATGTTGGTGATGTGATTAATGATCTAATTAAATCATCTTAGTTACTTCAATTTTTTAATTAATCAACTCAATTGCAAAGGCGAGGAAATAAAGGATGATAACTGATGCATAGCATCGCATAGTTTCCTTTTAGATATTCGTAAAGCTTGATAGTTGGCATCAATGAGCCACAACAGTATAGGATATCAAATTGGATGGATTGTGGGTTAATTGCGATACTAGAAGACAAGGAGAAGATCTTAGGAATAATCATTGATCTAAAAGCTTGGGTGGTTAGGAACCATTTTAGGAAGTGAAATGATGAAAGATCTAGAGAATATATTAGGTGCTAGTTTTTAGAGGTGAGAATTTTTCATGTTTAAAAATAAATTGTGAATTTTTATTATTTTTTAAAATGATTTGAAATCAAATTTTATAGTAAAAAATATTTTATTTTAGAATTCGCAGAAATTTTATATAGAGGCTTATAAAATTATTAGAAATTTGAGTATTTTTATAAAAATGTTGCGAAATTTTTTATAGTTTTCATATTAGGGACTAGTAATATTTTCCAAGGTTCTTAAAGTTTTAGATAAATTTCTATCCTTAAAATTTTCCCTCACCAAGAAATATAAATCTAGTTGGAGATATACAAATAAATGTAGGAAGCAACAATGTTTGATTTACTAAAATTGTAATCAAAAGGTTTGTAAGAAGAAATAATGCAATGACCAACACTGAGATCAGATAAGAAACATTTTGTTGTTGGTATTATTAGTTATGTTAAAAGCATATACTTAACTTAATCTTATTTCTTAGCAATGGTTGTTTTTGATCGCAGTCTATATAAGGTTGCAAAGGTTTTCATTGGTCACAACTTGATTGTGGTTGTGGAAATTCTCAGTGGTAGCCATATTCAACACTTACGGCTTGCTCCAAAGCTATCTTTGGGCACCCCAATCCTCTGTTCTAATTGCCATGTCAAAGGAATTTGTGTTATGCTTAAATTTTAATCGCTCTAGAATGAAAAGCTCTCATATTAATGCTCTCATGTATACTCATGATCTATGGAGAAATTTTTGGTTTTTGTTTGTCAATATGTTGAAGAGGGATACTTTTAATCTCAATACACACAATCTATGTTACTGGCCTGGTTCCCCGATGAGCAGATGAGTAGCATAGAGCTCTATGACATGTAGAACTTTACTTCAGTAATAGAAAAACTAACTTCACTCAATTTTTTTATATATATAAACCACATTAAATAACAAACTTCACAAAAATTAATAGATTATTTTTTATCGTAATATATATAAACCACATTAATAATATACTACAATAATATTCTTATTTAAGTGAAAATTTTTGATTAGTTAATTTGATTGGAGTTGTTGAGCACACAAGGGGTGGATCAATTAGTATGTACAACATATATATAAATTGGCACATGAATAAATAAAACTATGGAAGAAATCTCATTGATGTGAGATGAGCTACAATTCACACTTAGTGGATTGGATTAACATCTTCAAGGCTACATATATTAGAAATTTTATTTCATACCAAATAAATAAGATAGAACATTGTAAGTAGGTGTGGTGTAATGCACACACATTTGACCATTATGAAGCTATAATTGTTAGACATTGTAATTGTAAAAATATAATACAAACATGGATCCATGAAGTAGTTACCCAATGTGAAAAATGTGTGACAATTTGGATGAAAGTTATATTCAATAAATCAAACCATTAACATAAGTGATAATAAAATATTCGAGCTATATGTGAAGTTATACACTAGTATTAAGGACTATGATTTTGGCCAATGGTGTTTACCTTGCAACTTTGTAGACTTTGGATGTGACTACTCAAGTTATGCGTAGTTAGAATGCAACATCAAATCAAAATTGGAAAAATAATGAGATAATTGAAGGAATCAATAATGATATTATTACAATCATAGATTCAACATCTTCATGAAGAGAATTATAATCAGTAAAACTAGGTATGTTAACCATGGGATTAGTGATATGAAGGAAATTTTTTAATATTTTTAGAAATGCGTGTGCTTAAAATGTAGGAATTTACAGGGTAAGTTCCGTAGATCAAGAACCAAAGGTCACCGCTCACAAACATATCACAAATTGGTACACTAGTATAATCACGTGGTTAAAACCCTCAAAGAGGGAAAAATTCCACACCCTGAGCCAACGCGGCCACTTCAGGGAATTTATTAATATAAAAGAAAAGTTACGTATGTTTCTCTCATAAACGGTTACTGGACAAATGACCCTCCATGCTCTTTAAATAGAGATCATGGACCAATCGGGTGTTAAGCCACGGATCAAGTGCCGTTAATACCAAGGTGAGAGATAACCATCAGATAACTACAAATCGTGACCGTCGGATTATAAGTTACAAATGTACATGGTAAAGAAACACATTTTACCTAACTCTACATTAGACTAAGTTATTCTTAATTATTTCCTATGTGTCGGAATATCTTAACATCCCCCCTTAAGAACAACTTGGGATAGGATTGAAGGATTTACAAAGGTGACACAAAAGGAACCTATTTCCTATGTGTTGAAATATCCTAACATCCCCCCTTAAGAACAAATTGGGATAGGATTGAAGGATTTACAAAAGTGACACAATAGGAGAAGGAAGGAGGCATTAGAGCCTATCCCCCCTTAATGACAACTTTCCTAAACTCCAAGCATGGATCGAATTTTGGTAAACTTCGCTTCTGTGAGAGCCTTCGTAAAGATATCGTCTACATGATCATTGGCCGGAAAATACTGCACTTCAAGAACACGATCATGAATGAGATTTCTGATGAAGTGTATGTGGAGTTCAATGTGTTTCATACGCTGATGTTGAACTAGATCTTTACATAACTGAATGGCACTCTGATTATCACACCAAAGTGTAGTTGGATGTTGCTGATGAAGACCAAATTTAGACAGGATCTGACAAAGCCACATGGCTTCCTTGCTAGCTTCAACTGCACCACGATACTCTGCTTCTGCTGAAGAAAGGGAGATGGCACTTTGTTTCTTACAAGACCAAGTAATAAGTCCTGAACCAAGAGTGAATACATATCCTGCAGTGGACTTCCAATCATCAGGGTCACTAGCCCAGTCAGAATCAGTGAAACCAATCAACAAGGGAGATGCTCCTGCAGTGTAATGAATCCCGAATTGAGCTGTACCTCGAATATATCGAAGTATTATTTTAGCTGCTTTCCAGTGACTTTCATGAGGTTGGTGTATAAACCGAGCGACAAGACCAACGACAAAGGAAAGGTCAGGACGGGTATGGGTTAAATACAAAAGTTTACCAACAAGTTGACGGTATAAGGTAGCATCAACTTCAGGGGTAGTACAGTTGACTGAAAGCTTGACTCCAGACTGAAAGGGAGAAGGGGCAGGCTTACAGTCTTCCATGTGAAAGTGGTGTAGAAGATCATAGGCATTCCCAGGAGTAGAGGGTAATGCCTTCCTTGGATTGCAATACTTGAAGACCAAGGAAATAATGCAAGTGTCCTAAGTCTGTCATTTCAAACTTCTTTTTGAGGCTAGACTTCACATGGTTTATATGGTTGGGATCACTACCGGTAAGGATAAGATCATCAACATAAAGAACAAGGATGGTGAAGGACTTACCCACTTTCTTGGTGTAGATAGTGTTGTCAGAATGACACCTAGAAAAGCCATTATCTAATAGAAATCTATCCATTTTGGCATACCAAGCCCGAGGAGCTTGTTTGAGACCATAGAGAGACTTCTTAAGGCGTCAAACAAGGCTAGAGTCATTTTGGATAAAGCCAGGGGGTTGTTCCATGTAGATTTCTTCATGTAAATCTCCATGTAAGAAGGAAAATTTAACATCCATCTAATGGACTTCCCATTTAAAGGAGGCAGCAAGTGAAAGAACAAGGCAGATAGAATTCATTTTGGCAACAGGGGAGAAGGTTTCAGTATAGTCAATGCCTTCAACTTGTGAAAATCCTTTAGCGACAAGACGAGCTTTATGTCTATCCACTTTTCCATCTGGTCCAAACTTTGTTTTGTAAACCCATATGCATCTGACAAGTTTTCTTCCTTTTGGAAGAGGAACAAGATCCCAAGTATTGTTTGCCAATAAGGAACGATACTCTTCATTCATAGCTTCATCCCAATCTAGATGACTGGAGGCTTCTTCAAAGGTTTATGGATCAAGTTTTTCTGGAACTTGAGCTAATAAGGAAGAGGCTCTTTTGAAATGAGAACGTGTACATCGTCAATCGGTAGGGTCGCTTGCAAGAGAACATGCTGCATCCCGAGTAGAGCGGACCCATCTTGGAAGCGGTGGAGTATAAGGAACAATTTCACAAGCTGGAGGAGGATTTTCATCCTCACTATCATCATCTAAACTAGAAGGAATGCTATTAAAAATAGGAGAGAGAGAGAGAGGTGGCACATATGCCGAATCAGGCTCGCAAGCCAAAGGTGGAACACCCGCTGAACTAGGCTTGCAGGCCGATATATTTTCATCAAACTTTACATCTCTTCTAATGATTATATTTTTGGATTTGGGTTGAAGAAGTCTATATCCTTTGACATCTTCAGAATATCCAACAAAAATACATTTTTCACTCTTAGGTTCTAAGGCTTTATGTTTTGCATCTGGAATATGGGCCCAAGCATCACTTCCAAAAACACGAAAGTGACTTACATATGGTTTGATTGAGCTCCAAGGTTCTTCTAGAGTTATATTCTTTAAAACCTTAGTAGGAGTGCGATTTACTATTTAATTTGCATAGTTAATGGCTTCTGCCCAAAAATTGAGACCAAGTCCTTTAGATTGAAGCATGCAATTAGCCATTTCTTTTAAGGTGCGATTCTTCCTTTCAGCTACACCATTTTGTTGTGGAGTATATGGAACAATATGTTGCAATTGAATGCCATGCTCAGTGCAGAAGTTGATAAATTTTTTGTTAACATATTCTCTGCCATTGTCTGATCTTAACTTAAGAATTTGATGTCCAGATTATTTCTCAACAAAGGCCTTAAAGGCCAAGAACATGTTAAAAACTTCACTCTTGAGTTTTAAGAAATATACCCAAGTGCGTCTGGAAAAATCATCAATGAAAGTTAAGAAGTACTTGCAACCAGAGAAAGAAACAACAGGAAGTGGACCACATAAATCACTGTGCACAAGCTGCAAAGGGGCTGAAGTGTGCCAAGAGGCACATTTGTCAAAACTATCTCGATGATGTTTTTCGAGTACACATCCGGAGCAAACACCATCTCGGCAAGATACCATAGGAAGGCCCATCACCATATTTTCCTTACATAGAGTTTGAAGAGAGCGATAGTTTAAGTGACCAAATCGCTCATGCCAAAGTTTGCTCACATCATCATTATGAGCAACAAAAACCGAGGGAAGAGATGATGACCCAAAGTTGTCAAAATTATACAACCTTGTGGAATCATCAGCAATGCAAGTAGCTAAAATATGTTTAGGATCTTTGAGGTCCTTGATTACAACATCATGAGGTGAGAATTCTACTATTTTCCCTTCACCTGAATGAGTTATCTGATAAACAGATAGAAGGTTGCATGACAAGGTAGGAACACATAGTACATCATTAAGCTGACCATTATCTAGATGAATGGTTCTAGATCCTACAACACTAAGAGATCTATCATCACCAACATAAATATGTTTGGTGTTACAATCATTTAAAGAAGAAAACATGGATTTATTTTTAGCCATGTGGTAAGAAGCTCCAAAATCAATGAGCCACTCATGAGAAGGAGGAGAAGAAGATACATTTAATGCATATCCAGATCTTGATGCTTGACAACCACAAGCAGAAAATGACATGCCTGAAGATGATGGTGAAGAGTGCTCCAAATTGATGTTGTGCTTCTTCATAGCTGCTTCTAAGGCTTCCATCTTCTTAAAACACTTGGACTCTATATGGCCATCTCGATTGCAAAAGTTGCAATGTCTATCTACCTTCTTCCCTTTGTTTTGATTTACCTTATTATTTTGGTGATTTGATTTTTCAGTTTGTGGCTGAAATTGCTTAGGGCCCTTGTTTGGTTTAGGACCATATTTTTTAGGATAAGGCTTCTTGGGATTCTTTTGATATGGTTGTTGTTGGGCTGCTAAGGCTTTCTTAGAAGCGTTTCTAGCAGTGATAAGACCAAGGTGTAAAAGTTTTTCTTGTTCTCTTATCAAAGAATCACAAAAGGCATAAAAAGAGGGATTCTTGTAGGTGGTTCCTGAAGAAATGATGGCTTCTCTGTTGGAATGGAAGGCAGAAACAAATACAGAGTATGCAGGACCAAGCTTAGCAAGAATGCAATATATGACCATCTTCCTTTTTGACCTTACACCCTTCTAAAGAATTCTAAGGGTCTTGAATTTGGAAAAAAAGTCTTCAATAGAGGAGAAATTATTAGGGTCCAAAGTAAGCAACTCATTTTCAAGCTGGTGGGCCCTGATTTGATTTTGAATGCCAAAAACATTATTTAGCTTTTTTAGGGCTTTATCAGGAATGTCAATGTCAAGGATGTGAAATCGAAGTTCTTGAGCAATGGACATTCCTATCAACCCTCGTGCTTGATCTTGTCTATTTTCCCATTTAGGAACTTTATCATCATCGGAAGGTTTAGTTTCTTGTCCTGTGGCTATTCTATAAAGCCCTTTACTTCTAAGTATATCTACCATGTGAGGTAGCCATTGGAAATAATTGGTGCTGTTAAGAATAACCGGGCATGCACTTTCCATTTAAAAAAACAAATGAAGCTGAGAAAAGTTGAAAATAACTACTCCAATGGAAAGATCTCGAAAAATTAGGTTGTTTAAAAAAAAACGGCTCGAAAAACGACATCTAGATGAAGAAGTTATGCCTTTTGAAAAATCTGAGTTGTAGATGTTGAATAGTTATGGGAAAAAAATTCTGCCCCTTTGAATAAAAACTTTTTACAAAAGAAGCTTGAGAAGGAGACTTGAACCCAAGACCTCTATCTCATAAACTAACCCCTCACCAAGTGAGATAGTAAAAGAATCATGTTATTTTAGAAAGGAGGAAGGGGGGATGATTATTATTATTATTATTCTGTGTGCATGCCAAAAAAAAAAAACGAAATGCAAAGCCTTATGGCAGAATGTTAGATTCTCGGTTAGCCTTACTGGCAACTATCACTGTTTTTTCTATTTTTGATTTCCCGAGATCACACAAAGATGTGGGGAAAGAGCATATGTAGAAAAAAAAACCCTTTTTCCTATTTCTGATTTGCCGAGATCACATGGAGCGCATAGCAAAGAGAATACACAGAGAAGAGGGTATAGATCCGGTAAATAAATAAAACCTTAATACGGGAAAAAAACCGAAATAAGCAGAACTATTAACAAATATAACTACAAAATAGATGCTTTATACCTCCAGATCTAAACTGACATAACTTGGGCAGCCAAAAACCTTTTCGCGTGAAACGAAGGCGTTCCTCACTGTAACGGATGCTCCGGACACAACCGAGTAGTTCTCCAAGCCCAAAAATGTTAAAAAATAGTAGATCTACAAAACGAAATTCGCATGTAGTCAAACCAGCTTCGGACTTTGATCAACAATGGAAGTGGCCCTCAAAATAGCTCTGATACCATGTAGGAATTTACAGGGTAAGTTCCGTAGAACAAGAACCAAAGGTCACCGCTCACAAAAAGATCACAAATCAGTACACCAGTATAATCACATCGTTAAAACCCTCAAAGAGGGAAATAGTCCATGCCCTGAGCCAACGAGGCCACTTCAGGGAGTCTATTAATATAAAAGAAAAGTTACATATGTTTCTCTCATAAACGGTTACTGGAAAAATGACCCTCCATGCTCTTTAAATAGAGATCATGGACCAATCGGGTGTTAAGCCAGGGATCAAGTGCTGTTAATACCAAGGTGAGAGATAACCATCGAATCACTACAAATCGTGACCGACCGTTGGATTATAAGTTACAAATGTACAAGGTAAAGAAACACACTTTACCTAATTCTACACTAGACTAAGTTATTCTTAGCTATTTCCTATGTGTCGGAATATCCTAACATAAAAATGAGAAGAGGGTTTATTTTTCCTTAGAGAGACAAAAATCTCAAGAGATCTTGAGTTTGGTGAATTTAAACATATACATGGATCTAGCCCCGATTAGAGTATTTTCTCATGCAAGTCAAGGCTTTAATTTATGATAAATAAATCTTTTAACATATTTGTGTCTTTGTTGAAAGCAAAAGTGCAATGAGGGTGAATTCCTTGAGAAGTGACTATGTTAGTGATTATTGATCTAAGGGTTCAAAAGTAGTTTTGGTAATCTCAAGGCATTAAAAAATAGATGATCATCATATTCCTAAGAAAACTATGTCGTTGATAAGTTGAATCAAAACTTTATAGAGAAGACATGGAATATGAAAGTAAATGCTATTTTGTGAAATAGATGTTAGGTTGTGGCTACTAGAGTGAACTATTTGACTAACATATTATGTGGTTTAGTTTTGGGTAACAAGACAATGAAATAGGCTTGAAATGCATAAAATCCCTTTATTTCACATCTTAAGGTTTTTGGGTGTGAGGATTACACTCACAAACCTAAGCATTGACGTATGTGAATTTTAAGGAGTAAAAACGTGCATGGATCAATGTGAAGAATATCAATGGAAATGCATATGTGTAGAAATTCAAAATTTTCAATATTTCACCAAAGTTCAAGTTGAATATTTATTAGTGAACTTAGATTTGATATTCCAATGGAAGAAAGTGGAAATCAATGTAAAAATAATATTTCATTATCATTTTATGAAATTTTCACCTTAAACATAGTAACTTAAACAAGGGAAATGTTTGAGGAGGACTCTACATGACCAAAATAACATTGACATACGTGAGTATGAGCCAAAATATTTTAGTTATTTTATCTTTCATAGTTGATGAGCCAAAGCAAAACAAAAGAGGCTCTTAATGGTGATGGGCCCCTTCATAAGAAGAAAACCACGGAGGAAGAATAAAGGCCCTGGAACATCACCATTACGAGATTTTCCTAAATGAAGGTGGGAAGTTGGATTCAAATGGGAATTCAAGGGCAAGTAAAATGAAAATATTTATGCGGAGAATTATAGAGCTTATTTGGTAGCACAATAATACTTTCAAGAGAAGGTAGACTATTACGATGAGACGTTATATCTAGTGGTCGGGGAGACCTCTATTATGTTGTTGTTAGCGCTAATAGTTGTTGATGGTTTAGATTAGTTGCGTGGATGGTTTGTGTTGGGGTTCCCATGTTTTGGCCAGATTGGCAAGACTAAAAGATGAGACAACATCAGAACCGCTTTGGGGCCCTAGGATCTAGCCCTCCTGGACCCGGAGAGGGATCTCTCCAATGAAACAAAGAATGATATATATTTGAAAGCTCAAATGGGATGTTAGGCTAGTTATGAAGCACAAAGGGGTTTTAAAATGATTTGGTTGGTTGGTTGCTTGGTTGGGTCATGAGATCATGGACTGAGAAAGCAATGAGAGAAAAGGAACAGAGCAATAGGATGCTTCAGCAAAGAGGATAGGTCAAGAGAGTGCCATCCATTGGGCTATGGAGTCATGAAAGGTGATTACATGCAACAACTAGCCAAAGCTTTTAGAGGGCAAGTCATCTACACTAAAGGATCTCTTTAGATAGATGGTGGGATGGAACATTAAGGATTGAAAGTGAAAGAAGGAAAGACACCCAATTTCTGTCTATAGATCAGGTCAGAGGTCACTTAACTCCAGACCTGCTTGGACATACTCAAAGGCAACTTTCAATGGAGGGACAAAGGGGCAGCTTATATATCGGACCAGAGGTCATTTAACTCCAGGTCAGCTTTACAATGCTCCAAGGGAAAACAGAGATAAGTTTAACAGAGAGATCTTAGAAAGGCCAGCTGGTCGCACAAGGATCCTAGTGGACAGGGCTAACTCTAATCCCCAGTGTTCCCAAATCTTCCAGCTTAAACCCAA
This sequence comes from Pinus albicaulis, assembly GCA_034641835.2. NCBI lineage: Eukaryota > Viridiplantae > Streptophyta > Pinopsida > Pinales > Pinaceae > Pinus > Pinus albicaulis. The sequence continues at coordinate 1,004,661,788 of CM076570.1, forward strand.
CAAGAACATCTAAGAACAGATTCATTTAATTCATACATCAGCTAGCAGGAAATGACATCCACTGCACTGGTTAAATTAACTGAAATCAACCCTTAGATAACACATTTAGCAGAAAACATTGAAGGCAAGGAGAGCAGAGACATAGGGTACCTAACAAGGGTAAATCCTATGCCATATTTTTGATGCAAGCCCAAAAGAACAATGAACATCATGGCACAAACGAGCAGGAAAACATCACCATAGACTGATACAATCCAAACTTCTCCTCCCAGCCTACTACATACAACTACTCTGCTACTCCCTCCCAAGACTGTTCTAACAGTCAGAATGAATCCCTCTAACAGCAACGGCAGTAGCCGAACAACAACCTTTACAAACATGTTCTTGGGAATTCTTATAGGCGAATGAATAATAGCAAGAGTAGATACAAATTAAATGGATCCATTAATAAATAATGGTGGAAGAGTCCGAGCCCACTCTGCTTAATAGCTCTGCACTGTACTCGGTAGACCGGTTCAGAGATCTCTATCGTGTCGGATTTGACCTCGAATGTGTTCTTGAATGTCCTTCTGGCTGTAAGGCCCTCTGCTCTGTCCTCTGAAGCAAGTAAGGTGACTGATAAGGTCTTCAAGTCTCCATGCTTCCATAACTGCAGTCCTGACAGTCTTTAAGAAGCTTCTGTTAGTGTCCTTAACTTTCCTGGGCTTGAAGAGGCATGGAGGACGCTGTAGGAATGGTGTACTTCTGAGAGAAAACATTCTGCTGACGCTGGAAGCACTGATGGGACTCGACAGTGTGCTTAAGTCTTCAAACAACACCTTGATTCTTTGAACAGGGGATTATAATTGTTAATCTTCAGTTATGGGTGTAAATCCCTTCAAAATTCGTCTCTGCTGCTTCACTGGCGGCTGTAATGGCCTCTCTGTGACCCTACTTCTGAGTTTTCAGATCTCAGACTTTCAGACTTTCCATTTGCTGTTGAAGAAAACTGACTTTTCTAATAAAAATAACTTTTGAACGAAACTTGCCTTTAGTGAAGGGAAAAATAGTGAATAGGAAGGAAGGGAGAGGAGGAAGGACTTACATAAATCACAATCGGAATCGAGCGGGGGAGGGATATGATATAACAAATAGTAATCGCAATTGCAATCGGAGTCAGGAGTATGGCGGAGTGGTAAACACAAAACTTCCAATGCGATTGGGAAAGGGGAATGGAAAAAATTTGTAAAAATGAAACATAACAAATTTCCAATTTACAAAGGGGAAAACCCTTTATTATATGAACGGGCGGATGTATGGTACGATGGGCCCGAGGTCAATTGCATCGGAGATCAAGAGCGAGGGTAATCGCAATTGGGAGAATAGTACTTGCGGTGCAATCGGAGGAGAACTTGCGATCGGGCGGATCGGGGGATGGTGCGATCGGGCAATCGGAAGACGGGATGCGATTGGGTCAATCGGAGGAAGGGAGCGAACGGGTCAATCGGAGGAAGGGAGCGATCGGGTCAATCGGAAGACGGGAGCAATCGAAGGATCGGAGCGATCGGGGAAGGACTTGCGATGCGATCAATCGCATCACAAACATTTGCGATGAGCCGATCGGAGGACTTCAAACAAATGTTGCGATTTGGAAAGATTTTCGATTGCGATTAAATAAGGGGGGAAAGGACTTTGGGTTATGCGTGTTATGATATGAAACCCTATTATAAAGTTTACGGGGATGAACAAGGGGAAGTGGTTAAGGGGCGGAACTTATAATAAACTTTGATATTTGTTTATTATAAAGATCTACGGGGTATGGTCGGGGAAGTGGTTTATAACAACGGGGGAAAAGGGGGTTTTTTTTTTAAAGGATAAAAAACTTTAATAAAACAAAGTTTAAAGGGAAAAGTGGGAAATAAGGGGTATATGAAGGTATAAGGGCTTTTACTTCACTTAGGTATAGAATTCAATCCAGAAGTCAGTTTTGAGAGTGTAGTATACCGTTGGAAAGCTCTTTTCGGGCTCTTTCTGATGGATCTACTTGGAGGATGATTTGGCACTGAGCATGCTGTGGAAAACTTATCTGAAAGCAGGGACATCACTTTTTGGAGATAACAGCTTCTGAATAGTGACTGAAGGCAATGACTAGACTGACACTAACAGAAGGCACAAGGAGGCTTCAAGGATGATGTGTTTTCAGGGGAAATGCATTCCTTGAAGGCTCAGAAACATTTTAGGCCCCTGTTTGCTTGTCAAAAAATTTATAGGGGGCTAACAGTGGCTCCACATGGGGATGGCTTCTTCTTGAAGGAGTCAAGAATTCAGAGGATAATCTTTGGTGTAGGCCAGATGCCTGGTACTTGACTCATTCTTTTCTATCTTTGATCAGCTGCCACAAATCATGAAGATATCATATCAACAATAAAATTTCTTCCAAACAACTACCTACCCACACTATAGTCCTAACATTTTTCTTCTGGGTGCATTTGGACTTGCAGACCCTTTACATCATCAATTTTTTCAAACAGAAAAATAAACCTATTCTAATTCTACCCTTATTACTCCATGAGACCAAATTAAACTGTTGGTCTCATAGTTTCTCTACCTAAACTAATATCTGCTAGGATTAAACTGTCTAGCAGACTTCTTCTCTACATTCTAAGACAGAAATTGAAAACAGTCAAGCCAGGATTAGACTATCTAGCTTGCTGGACTTTGTAGAAATTTAAAACAACTAACTACATGCTCACAGACTGAGATTTATTGAGATTTTCCTACCTACCCTACTTTAACTAGAATATTTACAAGTCTAGCTTACAAACATTGTCTTCCAATGCAACCAGTCCATCAAATGATCCCATGACTGGTCTCTCTTGCTCAACTCCTTGAGCAGGCTGGATAGGCAGGGTAGCTCCCACTCTTTTTGTTCCACAATAACAGCTTTAAAAAAATTTCTTTCTGTTTGCAACACGCTGCTCAAAAAGACCTTTGATCCTTCTTCAAATGTTTGCAGGAAATGTGCATAAGGATCATGATATGATACCTAGTGATGAATATGTGGCAGGCAGGCTTCAACCAGGATTTCTTCTTCTTCCACTGGATCAAGAACAAGACTCTCTTGAGAAAGAGAATCTCCCGCATCTTCTTTTTCTGAACTGGAGGACTCATCATATATGGTAGTTGAGTCCTCTTGGAGCTCTGATATGTTCTGCTCTGATGTGCTAAGCTCCGTGAAAATATCTAAGTATTCTTGAGCAGTGGTTTGTTCCATTACTTCCTCTTTTGCAAGAGAAGGCTCATTGCTTTCAAACTGCTCAAGAATTTCTTCCTTGCTTTCCTCCTCATCCTCTAAAAAGGAAGGCTGCTGGTTTCCAGTCTCACTCATGATCTGTGGTAAAGCAGAATGAAGATTCAAAGAATCTTCATTTGCTATTATACTGTCGTAGCTCTCCCCATCAGTGTCATAAATTGTTTGGCTCGACCAAGTCAACCATTCTGGACGCTCAACAGGTCTTTCTTCGTCCTGATCCACAGAGGAGTCTTCTGGATCTGTATCATCAAACTCATAAGATGAATGAGCAAGAGTGTGTGTTCTATAAAATATTTCTAAGGTGGAATGCTGGTTTAATATCTGATCAATCTCTTCTTCTGTCAAAAGAGGGGTTTCCCTCTCATCATGGACAGAAGAGCAGCAGTCCTCATTCTCTTGTATTAGCTGATTTGGAGGCTGGATTTTTTCTTGAGCCTCTTCTTCCACATCAGATTCTGCCTCTTCTATGTGGTCCCTTGTTTCCTTGAAGCAGCGTTCCCTATTAGCCTTTGCTATTAGGTCTTGATTTTCTCTAGTCAACGTAAAATAAGACATAGGTGAGAAATCAGGCAGTTCCTGATCACTTTCCTCTTCGTCTTCTACAGATTCTTGAGCATCGTACATGTCTTTCTCATCTTCTCAGTCTCGAGTTTGTTCCTGTTCTGAAGAAGGTATGAGCTGTTCTAAATAATCATCATTTTCATTAAGATTAGCCATATACATCTCTAGCACTTTACCAAACATTTCTGTTATTTCATTAAGTTGGTCATACAAAGCATCATACTTTGTATCCCTGTCCATGTCTGGATTGATGCTTTTGCAAAGAAGGCTATTGCTTCTTCTCAACCAGTTCAGAGTCCCCCACCAGTGGAGTCATCAGGTCTTTGGACCATAGGGAGTGTGGAGTTTCCAGGTGGATGTATATGAATGTCTGAAGCAGGATGCTATCCACTATCAACAATTGAAGCCAATCTAAAGGCAAAGTGGTCTCTTCCCCAGTGGAGTCGCCATTATGTTGGGGTTCCCATGTTTTGGCCAGATTGGCAAGACCAAAATATGAGACAACATTAGAACCGCTTTGGGGCCCTAGGATCTAGCCCTCCTAGACCCGGAGAGGGATCTCTCCAATGAAACAAAGAATGATATATCTTTGAAAGCTCAAATGGGATGTTAGGCTAGTTATGAAGCACAAAGGGGTTTTAAAATGATTTGGTTGGTTGGTTGCTGGGTTGGGTCATGAGATCATGGACTGAGAAAGCAATGAGAGAAAAGGAACAGAGCAATAGGATGCTTCAGCAAAGAGGATAGGTCAAGAGAGTGCCATCCATTGGGCTATGGAGTCATGAAAGGTGATTACATGCAACAACTAGCCAAAGCTTTCAGAGGGCAAGTCATCTACACTAAAGGATATTTTTAGATAGATGGTGGGATGGAACATTAAGGATTGAAAGTGAAAGAAGGAAAGACACTCAATTTCTGTCTATAGATCAGGTCAGAGGTCATTTAACTCCAGACCTGCTTGGACATACTCAAAGGCAGCTTTCAATGGAGGGACAAAGGGGCAGCTTATAGATCGGACCAGAGGTTATTTAACTCCAGGTCAGCTTTAGCATGCTCCAAGGGAAAACAGAGATAATTTTAACAGAGAGATCTTAGAAAGGCCAGCTGGTCGCACAAGGATCCTAGTGGACAGGGCTAACTCTAATCCCCAGTGTTCCCAAATCTTCTAGCTTAAACCCAACAAGAACAACTAAGCAGCAAACCCCGAATTCATACATCAGCTAGCAGGCAATAACATCCGCTACACTGGTTAAATTAGCTGAATTTACTCTTAGATAACACATACAGCATAAAACATTGAAGGCAAGGAGAGCAGAGACATAGGGTACCTAAAAAGGGTAAATCCTATGCCATATCTCTGATGCAAGCCAGCATACCAATGAACAGCATGAAAGTGTAATAAAACAATAAGACAAGAGAAACATCACCCGTAGTAATAGACCAGGATCCAAAGAAATGTGCTTGATTAATTGATGCAAAACCAGTCACATACACTGAGCTCAAGGGCTGAATACAATCCAAAATTCTCCTCCCAGCCTACTACATAACAACTACTCTGCTAATCCCTCCCAATACTGTTCTAACAGTCCAAATGAATCCCTCTAACAGCAATCGGCAACAACCGAACAACAACCTTTACAATATGTTCTCGGGAATTCTTATAGGAGAATGAATAATAGCAGGAGTAGATACAAATTAAATGGATCCATTAAGACAGAATGGTGGAAGAGTCTGAGCCCACTCTGCTTAATAGCTCTGCACTGTACTCGGTAGACCGGTTCAGAGATCTCTGTCGGGTCGGATTTGACCTTGGATGTGTTCTTGAATGTCCTTCTGGCTGTAAGGCCCTCTGCTCTGTCCTCTGAAGCAAGTAAGGTGACTGATAAGGTCTTCAGGTCTCCATGCTTCCATAACTGCAGTCCTGACAGTCTTTAAGAAGCTTCTGTCAGTGTCCTTAACTTTCTTGGGCTCGAAGAGGCATGGAGGACGCTGTAGGAATGGTGTACTTCTGAGAGAAAATGTTCTGCTGACGCTGGAAGCACTGATGGGACTCGACAATGTGCTTAAGTCTTCAAACAGCGCCTTGATTCTTTGAACACGAGATTATAATTGTTAATCTTCAGTTATGGGCGTAAATCCCTTCAAAATCCATCTCTGCTGCTTCACTGGCGGCTGTAATGGCCTCTCTGTGACCCTACTTCTGAGTTTTCAGACCTCAGACTTTCAGACTTTCCATTTGCTATTGAAGAAAACTGAATTTTCTAATAAAAATAACTTTTGAACGAAACTTGCCTTTAGTGAAGCGAAAAATAGTGAATAGGAAGGAAGGGAGAGGAGGCGGGACTTACATAAATCGCAATCGGAATCGAGTGGGGGAGGGATATGATATAACAAACAGTAATTGCAATTGGAATCGGAGTGAGGAGTAGGGCAGAGTGGTAAACACAAAACTTCCAATGCGATTGGGAAAGGGGAATGGAAAACCTTTGTAAAAACGAAACATAACAAATTTCCAATTTACAAAGGGGAAAACCCTTTATTATATGAATGGGCGGATGTATGGTACGATGGGCCCGAGGTCAATCACATCGGAGATCGGGAGCGAGGGTAATCGCAATCGAGAGAATAGAACTTGTGGTGCGATCGGAGGAGAACTTGTGATCAAGCGGATCGGGGGATGGTGCGATCAGGAAATCGGAAGACGGGATGCGATTAGGTCAATCGGAGGAAGGGAGAAATCGAGTCAATTGGAGGAAGGGAGCGATAAGGTCAATCGGAAGACGGGAGCAATCGGAGGATCAGAGCGATCGGGGAAGGACTTGCGATGCGATCAATCGCATCGCAAACATTTGCGATGAGCCGATCGGAGGACTTCAAACAAATGTTGCGATTTGGAAAGATTTGTGATTGTGATTAAATAAGGGGGGAAAGGACTTTGGGTTATGCGGGTTATGATATGAAACCCTATTATAAATTTTATGGGGATGAACAAGGGGAAGTGGTTAAGGGGCGGAACTTATAATAAACTTTGATATTTGTTTATTATAAAGCTCTACGGGGTATGGTCGGGGAAGTGGTTTATAACAACGGGGGAAAAGGGGGTTTTTTTTTTAAAGGATAAAAAACTTTGATAAAACAAAGTTTAAAGGGAAAAGTGGGAAATAGGGGGTATATGAAGGTATAAGGGCTTTTACTTCACTTAGGTATAGAATTCAATCCAGAAGTCAGTTTTGAGAGTGTAGTATACCATTGGAAAGCTCTTTTCGAGCTCTTTCGGATGGATCCACTTGGAGGATGATTTGGCGCTAAGCATGCTGCGGAAAACTTCTCTGAAGGCAAGGACATCACTTTGTGGAGATAATAGCTTCTGAATAGTGACTGAAGGCAATGACTAGACTGACACTAATAGAAGGCACAAGGAGGCTTCAAGGATGATGTGTTTTCAAGGGAAATGCATTCTTTGAAGGCTCAGAAACATTTTAGCCCCTTGTTTTCTTGTCAAAAAATTTATAGGGGGCTAACAGTTTGGAAGAAAATAAAATAGATGTGAATATAACATTTCTTAACAATGAACTTAAGGATTAAATCTTCCTAAAATAGTCAAATGGATTTGTTGTAAAAAGGAGAGAATGTGTGTTCTGCCAATCAAAGAAATATTTATATCGATAGAAGTAAAACCCAAGATAATGGTAGCAACCATTTTATATTCAAAACTAATTTCAATATTACGTTCAAAATATTAATTTTAATTTCATTATTCCAAATTAAAATAAACATATTATATGCATATAAACAAAATTAATAAAGTAAAAAACATCAAAAAAATTAACAACAAATTGAGAGTTTGTACTCCTCTTGAACAACAGTAATTGACTAACACATTCATTAAAAGGATCCTTGTCTGCAACTTGCAGCGACCAGTTAACACTCTCGTCACTATTACAAGCAATATTGATTTAGCGTCTGAATTCTAATAAACAAACATCACTATTACAAGCAATATTTATTTAGCGTCTTAATTCTAATAAACAAACTTATAGTTGCAATGTTGCCACTCGAGTCACTATTGCAAAAAATATTGATTTAGCCTCTAAACTCTAATAAAATTACTTAAAGATAGACTAGTTGTGAAACACCTCCAACAAAACATCCTCCTCCTTGTCGTGGGAAGTTTCAAATGGAGAAGTCGCAAAACACCTCCAACAAAACATCCTCTAAGCCATTGCCCTGGGAAGTGTCAAGTGCAGTATTTAACACCCTACAATCTGCAGAAATTAAATTTTGAAGCTGTATGTTATCACATCCACAGATGTTCAGTGTTATGAGTTCAATAAGATCGGAAAGAACTCTTGTTTTCATCAATGCATGACACCCCTTCGAATCTAGAGATATCAGTGTCATTAGCAATGCTCCCACTTCGACCAGCTCATTACATAAGGTGATGGATAGTTGTCGAAGGTATGGAAAAACACCTTCAGGAAAGGATACCTTAGATATTTTTGTGCTGTTCAACTAGAAAATATTGAGCCGAAGCATTCCTCATTCTCCTTCAACCTTTCCAAATGGTAGTTCACATAAAGGACACCTGTCTACTGCTAATGTTCTCAACATGTTCATCTTCATGACACCTAGTGGTAGGCGTTGTATTCCACATTTCCTTATATTCAACTGTATCAACTAAGTGAACAGTTCAATTGAATCCGACAAACATTGCAGTTTCTCGCATCCATGGAGCCACAATTCCTGTAAATTTGTTAGGTAACCTAGTGAAGTTTGGCGAAGCACTTCCAACAGAGGGATTCCTAATCTCAGTACTTGAAAATTTCTAAGGGGCACAACATCATGAGAAGGCAACTCTTTCAAGTTTGTATTGAACAAATTTAACATTACCAAGAACTATTGACGTCCAACTTGGGGATGCAATAATTCCATCTGGGGACAACATGATAGATCTAAGCATTCAAGCCCAGTGAGATTTCCAAGTGTTTGAGTGGAGATGGTCAAACTGCAACAACCCTTGAAGTGCAAATGTTGAAGTTGTGGATTCCCCCATGAACGTGGAAGCATCTTCAAACTTTTGCATCCACTGAGGTTGATGGCATAGAGAGATTGTTGGTGTACATGCACCTAGATTAGCTTTAGTTCAACTCTAGAGATTACATGCAATGTGCACTTGTATTTAGCTAGTTAATTCGAGTGTTGTACATGCACATAGTTAACCTAGATTAGATTTAGTTCAACTCTAGAGATTGCATGCAATTTGCACTTGTCTTTAGCTAGTTAACTCAAGTGCTTACATGTAGTGTGAAATTGGCTTTAGTTAGTTAACTATAGTGCTTGCATGTGGTGCATGTGCACATTAACAAAACATAAAGCACACTTAGCTTCAGTTAGCTTTAACTATCCATAGTTATTGCATGTAAAACTAAGTTTAACTTAGTTGCTTTATATATTTATTCTCAACCTAATTTTGATTAATTTTTTCATTCTCAATTCTAATTGTTTTTATTTTTCAACTTGGCAAGTTTGTGCAATTATTTTTCAACTAGATCCATATTTTTGCTCTAATAATTTTACATGGTATCAGAGCTACAAGGATTTGGAGAAGGTGCATGAAAAATATTTTGTAGGTTTGAAGAGCAAAGAATTGGAAATTGTTCGAAGATTTGATTTGCGGATCAAAATATTGGAGAATTTTCGCAATTGTTGCTACAACCACAAAGTGATAGAATGGGATTCCCAAATTCCACTATTCTGACTCCATACAATTACTATGAATGGAACCCAATGATTTTGCTTCATCTTAGGAGCAAAGGCTTGTACCAAATAGTCATGGGATTTGAGACAAAATGAATGTTAGAGGATGAGAAGTCAGATTGGCTTAACAGATTTGACATGGCTTATGGAAGATTGTGTTTATCTATGTCTCGTGATATTCTTTATCAGATCATAAATATTGAATCACCACATGAAATCTGGACTACATTGAAAGGATTATATGGTGATGAAAATGATCTAGAAGAACACCATTTGGAGGCAAAGAGATCGACTTATTATAGCATTCATGAAAGTGGTGAAGACTCAAATAATGTGGAGAAATATTCTCAAGACAGTGTTGAACAAGAAGACTCTGCTTCTTCTATTGTTAATGAACCTGTTGCAGATGATAATTTTATCTTGTCCAATAAAGAAGAAATTGCACATGAGGAAATATCTTCCTCTGCTAGTGATGAAGACATTACTTTCAAAAACATAGAAGAGGACTTTGATTCCTCTACTATTGATGATGTTGATGATGCATATCTGACGAGGTTTCAATTTAATGATGCCCCACATGCACTCTCAGTCATAGAGCCATGCATGCCCATGCATGCATATAAGGAGGAATTTATAACACCATGTATATGTATGCCCATGCATGCATCTAAGGAGGAATTTATAAAACCATCTATGTTCATGCATGCATCCAAAAAGGCATCTCTAAAGCCACACATGCACATGCATGCATCCTTAGAGACAACCATTCCCATGCATGCATATAGGGTACATGAATATGATCACCAAATGCATGAATAATATGTAGGGAATCCATATTTCCATGCAACCATGTATAAGGAAATTCAATCTTTGATCCAAACATGGGAGTTGATACCACTACTTCCAAAAATGAAGCTTATTCCTCCAAATCCATGGTTGGATTATCGATCTTCAGTATTGCCCAAGTTTAGAGCAGACTGCTGATATCTTCACCTAGACTTTCATTGAGTAGAAGTTTCGATTCTTGCAAGATCGTGCCAGGGTGAAGGACACGACTACCTAGCAGTTGTCTTTCCTCTACTTTTGCAGTATATTTTGAGGGGGGGGGGGGGGGGGGGTTTTCTTCCCACTGGGTTTTCCCTCTTTCCTCTTTTCATGCATTGTATATGGGTACCTAAAATGGCCATGTTGTCGGGACTCATTAATTTTTCATCACACTCACCTAAGTTATGCTTAAGGAGGGGGGCGGGGGGTGGGGGTGTTAGTGTGCATGCACCAAGATTAGCTTTATTTCAACTCTAGAGATTCCATGCAATGTGCACTTGTATTTAGCTAGTTAAATCGAGTGTTGTACATGCACATAGTTAACCTATATTAGCTTTAGTTCAACTCTAGAGATTGCATGCAATGTGCACTTTTCTTTAGCTAGTTAACTCAAGTGCTTACATGTGGTGTGCACTTGGCTTTAGTTAGTTAACTCTAGTGCTTGCATGTGGTGCATGTGCACATTCACAGAACATAAAGCACACTTAGCTTCAATTTGCTTTAATTATCCATAGTTATTGCATGTACAACTAAGCTTTACTTAGTATATTTATATATTGATTCTCAACCTAATTTTGATGAACTAATTTCATTCTCAATTATAATTATTTTTCTTTTTCACCTTGGCAAGTTTGTGCAATTATTCTTCAACTAGATCCATATTTGTGCTCTAATAATTTTACATGGTATCAGAGCTACACGAGTTTGGATAAGGTGCATGTACAATATTTTGCAGGTTTGAAGAGCAAGGAATCAGAAATTGTTCGAATATTTGATTTGCGGATCAAAATATTGGAGAATTTTTGCAATTATTGCTACAACCACAAAGTGATAGAATGGAATTCCCAACTTCCACTATTCTGACTCCATACAATTACTATGAATGGAACCAATGATTTTTCTTCATCTTAGGAGCAAAGGCTTGTACCAAATAGTCATGGGAGTTGAGACAGAACCAATGTTAGAGGATGAGAAGTCAGATTGGCTTAACAGATTTGACATTGCTTATGGAAGACTGTGTTTATCTGTGTCTCGTGATATTCTTTATCAGATCATAAATATTGAATCACCACATGAAATCTGGACTACATTGAAAGGATTATATGGTGATGAAAATGATCTAGAAGAACACCATTTGGAGGCAAAGAGATCGACTTATTATAGCAATCATGAAAGTGGTGAAGACTCCAATAATGTGGAGAAATATTCTCAAGACAATGTTGAACAATAAGACTCTGCTTCTTCTATTGTTAATGAACCTGTTGCAGATGAGAATTTTATCTTGTCCAATAACGAAGACATTGCACATGAGGAAATATCTTCCTCTGCTAGTGATGAAGACATTACTTTCAAAAACATAGAAGAGGACTTTGATTCCTTTACTATTGATGATGTTGATGATGCATATCTGACGAGATTTCAATTTAATGATGCCCCACATGCACTCTCAGTCGTAGAGCCATGCATGCTCATGCATGCATATAATGAGGAATTTATAACACCATATATATGCATGCCCATGCATGAATCTAAGGAGGAATTTATAAAACCATGTATGCTCATGCTATCATCTCTAAAGCCACACATGCACATGCATGCATCCTTAGAGACAACCATTCCCGTGCATGCATATAGGGTACATGAATATGATCGCCAAATGCATGACAAAGTTGCAGGGAATCCATATTGGCATGCAACCATGTATAAGGAAATTTAGTCTTTGATCCAAACATGGGAGTTGATATCTCTACTTCCAAAAATGAAGCTTATTCCTTAAGATCCATGGTGGGATCATCAATCTTCAATATTGTCCAAGTTCTGAGCAGACTACTGATATCTTCACCTAGACTTTCATTGAGCAAAAGTTTCGATTCTTGCAAGATTGTTTCGGGGTGAAGGACACGACTGCCTAGTCGTTGTCTTTTCTCTACTTTTGTAGTATATTTTGAGTGGGGCTTTTTCTTCCCACTGGGTTTTCACTCTTTCCTCTTTTCATGCATTGTATATGGGTACCTAAAATGGCCATGTTGTCGAGACTCATTCATTTTGCATCACACTCACCTAAGTTATGCTTAAAGGTGGGGGGGGGGGGGGGTGTTGGTGTACATGCACCTAGATTAGCTTTAGTTCAACTCTAGAGATTGCATGCAATGTGCACTTGTCTTTAGCTAGTTAACTCGAGTGTTGTACATGCACATAGTTAACCTAGATTAGCTTTAGTTTAACTCTAGAGATTGCATGCAATGTGCACTTGTCTTTATCTAGTTAACTCAAATGCTTACATGTGGTGTGCACTTGGCTTTAGTTACTTAACTCTAGTGCTTGCATGTGGTGCATGTGCACATTAATAAAACATAAAGAACACTTAGCTTTCACTATCCATAGTTATTGCATGTACAACTAAGCTTAACTTAGTTGCTTTTTATATTGATTCTCAACCTAATTGATGTTATATAATGAAAGGCATGCTTATGATGCATTGGACATAGGGCACTTGGTTAGTTTCTAGGCACATTAGTTTGTGATACAAGTCCTATTGTATACCATCTTAAATGTTTGATTACACCACTAAAAATTGTCCCTTGTGGCATATGGAACTACCCTCAATGTGTTAATCCCATATCCAAGGTTGATAAAAAATTAGATTTCTAAATGAGATGAAAATTTGTCAACAATGATGAAGATTCAACTTCTAAGCCTTCAACTAAAAAAGCAGTCAAAAAATATTTAATGAAGTTTAAGTTAATATATTTCCTGCATTATTCATGGATTCCCTAAGAAGAGTTTGAGAATTTTTTTGAGGCATACCCATACGTCATGATAAGAATAAACAACTTTCATTGGAAAATTGATTCCATGAAAATTTTAGAGGAGGAATGGACTCCAATTCGATCAAAGTGGGAAATTGTGGACAAAATTATTGGTAGTGGTATGCCTAGAGAAAAATTTTCAAAAGTTATTTTTTTAAAAGCATCACAAGTAGGGCATGCATTTCCAGAGGGAGAGCATGAATTTCCTAAGAGAGGGTGTGCATTTCTTGAGGCAGAATGTGTGTTTCCTAAGGCAAGGTGTACATTTCTTGAGGTGGGCTGTGAATTTTGAGATGCAGAGCATGTAATTTGTGGGTGAGGACTTGCATTCCTTATGGTGACATGAAAAAATAGTTATTTTTGGTTTGCTACCTACTTTGTATCTCATTTGTCTACATCAGTCAAAAGATACTTGGCATCATTTTGATCATAGTTACTCTCCAAATTTTACATCTTCCAAATGTAAAGCTAATCGTACATGATAAATACCCACATAATTTATCATTGAAAAATGTGTTTATCAAAGGTATGGTCTTTTAATATGTACTTTTTCCATCACATGGTGTGAATGTTGATATTTTGAATGATGTCATCATAAGAAAATTCAATGAAAAACATTCGAGGAGAAAATTGAGGGATGTGATAGCTTTGAAGTATTGTTAAAAACAACTTTAAAGAAAATATAAAGGCTCTTGCTAAAAATGAAGTAGAGGGTATTGTAAACTAAAAAAAAATGTCCAAACAAGTGAGATATTCGTGTAATTCACATTTTTGGCTTCGAAGTAGATGATTTTATTGATGAAAGATAGTATGTTGTAGCTATTGAAGTTACACACAAGATATAAAATTAAGTGTTATGGAGAACATTCCTCAGCCAATACACACATAATCAATTTCTATCTAGAATTATTTAGCAATGTACCTCCAATTAGAAACATGTTCGAAATGTCTAGTGGTCATAAACCTGATTCAAATGTAACCTTCAATGGACCACTTTATTATTCAACGAGTTTATAAGTACAATTATAAATGTGTATCCCTTATAAATGTCTATGCATATATGGTATAACTTAGTCTTAGGTCACTATAAAGAATTTCTATATTATAAATGTAATAGTACACCTTCACACATGTTCTATAGCCATAAATCAAAGTATATGTTAGCCCTTTACTAAATTCTAGGCATGGTTATTCTAATATACATATTTTAGGGTTTACAACATAACCATAATCATTTAACTTGTGCAATTTCATGTAGGTATAAAAACCATAATACCAAAAAAATATTGTTGATTCATAAAATAAGTTTGTTCCTACACCCAAACCTGCTCTTTATAAGTAATATGGATACCTAGCACCTACAAGATTCATATACATCACTCCAAAGGTAGTTTTATGAAAACACCTACTATTATATCATCATGTAAAATATAGGAAACTACTTTATCTTTTCTTTAAAAGTTTTCACAACCTAACAAAATGACAAATATTATGATGAAGGGACATGAGAGTGTTCTCTTGTCATCCTTAGAAACCATTCATGGATTACAAAAGTTGAACTTTCATGTTTACATGTTTAAACCTTCTCTAAACCCGTATCATAATCATATAGATTTCATACCAAAATCCAAGAAAAATATGGGACTCAACCCAATGTCTTACATGTCCAAATAAGTGTATACAATAAAGGCATCATTTGTGTGGAAATGTAGGATTAATGTGATCATTGTAGTAAGTGTATACAATGAAGCCATCATTTGTGTGGAAATGTAGGATTAATTTGATCATTACAAAGTAAACATTTTTGTTGATATATTAAGACTAGACATACATGAAAAACATTAAATATGGTCCATCTAAAACAAATTCTATGGAATAGAATTTTCATCCTCATTTTCTTTACTTCCCATTAAGATAGTTTTTGCTTTTAAATAAGTCTTTAACAATATATTTGTAATCTTTCAAATTATAATTAAAAATATAATTTGATTTATTAAATCATAACATTATAATAACTCAATATATAATACAAATTTATGTAAAATGATGAGATTAACATATGGTAAATCTCACTTACAACAAATTCTCTAACACATAAAACAAAACTATGAAACGTAAATTAATATAGAAATAAAAATGATAATTATATATATAAAAATATAATTTAAATAAATTAAATTTTTTTATTTAAATTTTAAATTAAATAAAAAATTATTTAAATCTCTAAAAAGTCTAGGATAACTTATACATATCCAACTTGTCTTATAAGAAGAGGTTCTGTATCTATTTCAATATAATAAGAGAGATCTTGAGTGTTCATTTTGATGGGAAGTGTTGACAGCGGATTGAGGATTAGTGTAAAGTATAATAGATATTTACCATTTTGTTTATATGGATTTGAAAAAATTATAATTAACTGGTTTTAATTTGGTAAAATGCGATATAATTATAAGTTATAATTAGGTATAAATGTGATATCAAAACTTAAATGTTAAATTGGAATTATGTGTGGTTTTTTAACAATGTTGTGATGTGATATTGTTTTTAGGATGTGATGTTTTATTTTTAAATTATGGTCTATTTCTCAGTTATGGGAAATAGGTATTTCACATAATAAAGTCTAAATTAATAAATTAGTACATAATTTATTTATTTTTTATTATTTATAAGATATAGAATAGACTTATTTGGTATGATGGTGATAGCAGTTTTTTTTTTTAAATATAGTTTAATTTATAAATAAAATAATTTTTTTCATTAAAATCTAGCAATATTATTTTAAGCAAATTTGCTATTTTTATTTTTTGAAATATATTTTTAAAGGTATAAATAGATTCAATGACTTGAAAAACTAGTAATACACCAGTATTCTACAGATTAAATAACTTAAATTCAAGTTTTTAAAAATTTCAGCTACATTTTAGTTAGAATTAACTAGAAAAAATATCATTTTGTCTATTACTTAGATTATGTAATTTTCTATATGAAAATTAGAATTTACTTGACTTGGTACAATGACCACAATCAATTAAGCAATCCTAACTTAAATCCAAGATTCAATATAACATAGAAATCATAATTTCCAATAAATTGTATTTATTTATCCATTTCAATGTATTGGATATATAATTAGTATGTGATATTAATAATTAACATGACTACATTATTAAAAGTGGTTGTTGATATGTGTTCTTTAGTATTATTAATTTTCAATCTAAAAACTGATACTAATGTATATCATTCTCTTTAATAATGTGGTTGTCTTAATGAAATATGTTATTAGACTAAAGTATAAAGACATATTGTAAACATGAAGATACACCTTTCTAAATCATACCAACAAGTTTTTTCAAGTGTCATAGTTTTTTTTAAGAATAATATTGATATGAGGCAATTACATTCATAGGCAATAACAATTCATTGTTTACTATTTTGAAAAATTAACCAAATTAACCTCCTTAATTATAAAAAAAGGCCATATATTCATAAACAATAGTTAAGAACAATTATCTTTACTCATTTAGTTGTACTTTTGACTACATATTTGTTAGTCTTTGGCTAAATTTTTTTGTGGCTTATCATAGTTTAACATTAGGAATTCAATTTTTTTATGTTTATTATTATTTAAATTTATTTATTTGTAATGCTATTGGTTGAGGGCTTATTATGCGATGTTTAATAACTTCCATTTCTATTAGGTACTAAATTTTTGTTTTTTGTTTTATTTTCTTTTTATTCCACTTTTTTATTTTTATTTTTTTTGCGTTTTTCTATTTAATTCATTTTGAGGAATATAGTTTTTTTCTCCATATTTCCAATTTAAATGACTTATTATTATATTAAAAACATATATATATATATATATATATATATATATATATATATATATATATATATATATATATATATATATAATAACTACTCTATTAAAGTGTATATATGTTAATAAAAACAATATTAATGAATCATATTTCTTATTTTTTTGTTATGACATTCAACAATACATTATTTTATTAGTTGTTTTATTTTTGTGATGAAATCTTTCATTTTATTATTTTTTAATTTAAGCTAAGAGGTATGTAGCCCTTGTTATATTTGTTGTAAGCATGGTATTACCTACTATGTAGCCCTTGTTATATTTGTGATAGGCATGGTATTACATATTCAGTTTTTCCCTATTAGTTTATTTTTTACCAAAAATTTATAGACTTGTTTATTTGTCTAACATTAACAATTCAATTTTTATTATTATTTACATTGATGTATTTGTAAAGTAATTGGTTAAGATTTTATTATGGATTGTTTAAGAACTTTCATTCTATTAGTTACTAAATTTTTGTTTTTAGTTTTATTTCCTTTTTATTTTAGTTCTCCATATTTCTATTTTCCTGAATTATAAATTTTTAATTATATAATATTAATATATATTTAATAATATAATATTTTATTTTTGAGATAAAATATCTTGTTTTTTAATTCACCTATATTTTAAGGTATA